>VZTE01003402.1:1073199-1242523 GCA_013397775.1 Eulacestoma nigropectus
TTTTTCTTTCCAGGTATTAAGGGAACCAGGGTGGTTCACCTGAACTGCACTGAAAGAGTTTGGAATCAGAAATCAACCCAGATTTAAGGCAGCCTTCAGTGTTTGTGTATAGATTGAACTGATTTATCGTGCGTGCTATGTGCCGAGTTGCAAAACCTTGCTATATTAGTGATTTAAAAGGAGGAACAATTTGATTTGTCATTACTAATAGGGATGTAACTAAATTAGTCTCCCACATACTTTATGCTGATGAGGTCTTGCTTAGATTTCCCTTTGTAGATTTACATCCTCACTAGCTTTAATCACAGCTAAGAAACATATCATATGAGTAATACTATTATGAAATACTGAAGTATTTTCAGAGGGGTTTAGAAACCCAAGAAAATCATAGAAGTCAAAATCAAAGGTAAGCTTTAATATTCAGCCCTATGTTGTACATTTGATTAAATATTAATTCACAGCAATGTGTTGGGTACTTACAACCAAGCTCTCTTGACCCATTTGAAATGCACAGTCACGTATATAAACTTGGCATTTGAAAAGGACAGGTCAACGCTGCAGATCCCACTTAAGTCTTTTCTACAGTTCTTGCTTAATTAGTGGTCTAACCCTACTACTATAAGTTGTTGACTTGCTCGCAGTTGTGGAATTTGGAAAATATTGCTGTAAGATAGATATGCAGGCTTTGGGAAAAAAAAAAGTCTCTCTCCTTAATTTTTTTTTTTCTTTTAGTTTGTTGATTGGTGTGGGGTTTTTGGGGGGGCTTTTGTTTTGGTTTTTTTTTAGCAAAAGAACCAGAGATGAAAGGAAAACAACCAAATCCTGGTTTAGTGAAAGAATTTGACTTCTACCAACAGCAGAAGTCACGTCTGCATGGGAACGTTAGGAATTGGGCTGCTTTCTCGTTAAAAAGAGGGAAAAAAAAGAAAAGCCACTGGGTAACTTCCTGAACTACTTAGTGGGATACAATGTGAGAAAAGAATCAGGAGGCTCATTGTGCAAGCTGGGAAGCTGAAACATCCAGACTACAGCAAGACACTTCAACATTAGTCTTCATCAGTGAAGCTGGGAGTAGACGGTGCAGGTAAGCAGAGTGGTGCCTCTGCCTCTGCCCTGCAGCTTCTCAGGGGACATTACAGCCTTGACCATGGCTGAAACATCCACAACTATCAGTGAGCAATTTGCTACTGTCAGTCCCTGCTTTGACCACCAAATAAATTCAGCACTGGGATGGAGCCACCTTTTTTTCCAGTCATTCCTCAGCGCAAACAATCTTGCACTGCATTTTCTTGAAGGTTTTTGCTTGTGCGAAACTGTTAATAGCATTTCATTTGGTATCAAAGCTTTGATCTCCCCACTTAAATACCACATTAATGCAGAGCTCCCCTGGGTGGATGAGTTCACAGTATTAGTTAACCTCTTCTGCTGGAAGTCTCAAATATGATTTAGAAATAATTCTGTGCATTGTGACAGAAACAAAAACTCATCCTTAAAAGGATCATCATTAAAAGTATAAATAAAAGGGATTTCTATCCTTAGACTAACCCGAATTCAGACAGCAGCTTTGTGCTGCTTTTTCACTGCATTAAAGGAAAATTCAAATTCTGCATGCTCAGCCTACAAGTCTAACTCCTGGTCAGAAAGCAGGGCATTTTCCTGAATAGCATAAAGCACCTGTGAGCAGTAAGCTAGCTAAATCCTCAAAACATTTAGATTTTGATCGTTCTTTTGGGAACAGAAACTGAGCTGCAGATTTTGGGAACACCCAAGTTTCATTACTGCTGTCAACTTGTAAATGTTTTACTGCTATTTAAAACCCCTTTAAGAAGAAGCCCTTCAAGGTGCTGTTGATTAGATCCACAAATGGATGAAGCTCAAATTTTGCAAGGAGCCTCTCAGTCACGACCCACAAATTTCTGACTTCTTACTGGGAACATGCTTGTGGGTGCCTGACCACCTAAATGCTGGTGGAGCAGAGCTTTTTGTAGCCTGAGCTTTCCACCTCTCTCTTCCCAGTAGCTGTTGGGTATTCTCAAGCACAAAAACGGGTTTATGGGAACTTTACCACTCAGTGCCAGAAGGCTGCTTTTTGTTGCCAGTAGCAGTCACTTCATTGCAGGATCCAGCCTATGCTTCTTGGTGGCGGGGGGTTGTTTAATTACATTTTTATATTATATTTCCAGGTCCTGACCTGTAACCCATCAATCAAATGCTGCAATCACTAAGACCTATGCTCATCCTTCTGCCCATGTGATTCTTGCCAGCCTGGTCCTGGGCAGGACCAAGGCTGCTGTGGAGGCTGCAGGGTCAATCCCGCAATCCTTCAACCCTGTCTATGGGATGACAGAACCCAGAGCCCACATCTTGTTTGGGATGACTCCTGTAGGTGCTGGATCATTGTATGAAAGTAAGAGCACCACCACTAGCACATCCAGCACTGTCCTACCACCGTGCTGCTAAGGTGGACTTAATCCGAAGTTAATTCCACTACCGATGTTCTCTTACAATTTCAAGGGAAAAACAAACCCCTGTTTAGAGTGGACAGGGCTGCCACCTGGAGGCACCCCAGTTTTCCTACACAGTCAGTGGAGAGACGGAAGAGTCTGTGTGAGGTGACTGCAGCTCCAGAGATGTCTGACCGGGTCCCGTAGGACATTTATGCAGCCACGTTTTGCAGCTGGGAGATGTCAATTTTGGCACCACAGTTAAGCAGAGGCTCTATGCTAGAGGCCTCTCTGGGGTTAAGGATTTAATTAGGGAGCACAGTGGTTAATTTGTTCCTAAACTCAGCCAGAGCACTCTCAGGAGTTTTCTCTCCAAGGCCCATGTTCAGGCAGGACCCAAACTCCCACCTCCCCATTGATGTAAAACATAAATAAACAAGGACCTAAAGCACTTCCGTCTTCCCCAGTTACCTCAGGCATCTCACACTCCCCTCCATCCCTCCCTGATTCTCTCTGGGCAGTACCAGACTGTTTTCTTTCCCAACAGGAGCCTTGCAGAGGCAGTCCCGGGTTCCCAGAGGACGGGCAGGAGCTAAGCAGGGTTGCGACAGGGCTTGTGGCACCGCGATGCTGCGTCAGAGCCCGCGCTGGCCAACGTCAGGCGGTTTGAGCAAGAGGAAACAGCTTCAAAAACCTCAAACTGCTGCAGATTTCTTGAGAAGTCAGGGGCAAGAAAAAACAAAAATGCAACCAAGTACCCAGAAATTTGTCCCGTCAGTATATAGTGACCTTCAGCCCACTCCCCCTCTCCTGCTCCTGCCGAGGCTGCGGGATGAGTAGTTTTGCCTTGCCCAGCGCAGGTTTTTTTCTGGTGGTGTTTTTTTGGTTGTTGTTTTGAGTTTGTTGTTGGGTTTTTTTGATTTTGTTTGTTTGTTTGTTTTTGGGGGGGGTGTTGTTTTGTTTTGTTTTTGTTTGGTTGGTTTGTTGGGGGGTTTTTTGTATGACATTCTGGGAAGCGAAGCAGCAGAGCAAGGAGGTGGAAGGGAGTTGTGGGGCTTGCTGCTCCTGCCCTCTCACCTGGTGTGTTGGCCAAGGTGTTTTCTCCACCTATGTGACCACAGCTGTGTCCTGGTCCTTTGGCAATACCTGGAAGTGCAGTTCAGCAGCAGTAAAGAGAGAGGCAAGGAAAGGAGGTAGCCTCCCAGGAGAAAACAGGAGGTCTGTGACAGGAATGAGAAACCCTTCAAACATTCAGGTCTCACCAGAAAGTCACCATCAGCCTCTGCCATTCAGGGTCATCACTGGGAGATGCACCTGCGCAGCTGCTTCCAGCAAAGGCTGTTCACACAGAAATGTAACTCTGAGGGGTTTTATTTCCCCTAAGTAACTGATGTAGGGAAAAGGCCACTGTGACTGTGGGAGTTCCAGGGTCCATGGAAACACCACCATTTTGGCACCCATTTTTGTTTCACGTGCAGCATGGGGAAGACAGAGCCTGATACCGTCACATGTTTTTGGCTGTGCCTTACCCCACAGTTGACATTTTGGGCACTGTCTGTAAGGAGATGCTCCAAATGAACAGAGGTGCTGCAAGCCATCACCTGGCAAGCAAACTAATGCCCACTTCTTTGTTTGCTCAAAGAGAAGATTTATTCCCCCACCCCAAAAATATTGATGAGTCATCCTCAAACCTCACAGTTAGCAGGACTCCACAGGGACCCATTTCCAGAAGAAATGTTGTAACCCATCTCCTCTTAAAGCCCTCCCAGCAGGAGGCCTGAGGTAGACCCCCATTATGTTAGCAAAAACAAAGGAAGACCAAACCAACCAACCAAAAGCCACAAAACCAAAATAAAACATAAAAACCCAAACCCAAAACAAAACAAGAGGACCCTTTATCCAAACCTCTTTCATTTTCATTTTTCAATATAAATTATTAAGGACATGAATTTATAGGCAGACATCAAGTGAATTCACTAAACTGGTTAGGGTCTCAAATCTATTTTGCTTGCTTTACCCAGAGAAAATCTTACCTTTCATTGCCCCTGCCCCTTGCCTTGCTCCTAGTTTTCAGTTGGCCCTGGTTTCTCCAACCATGTGAAATTTTCTCTTTCTCCCAGGGTGGGTGTCCTCAGTTTGCCAAGACTTCTGCTTCTTGTACTCTGTGCTTTCATGCTGAAAAATTAATGTGGAGATCAAGAGCTGAACTCAAACCAATCAACATCATGGGGCAGTTAAGGACTCTGAACCCAAATCTTATTTGAACATTCACTACCACATCTCCTCCCACAGCAGCAAACACCATCTCAGGCAAAATTGCTTCTTTGACATCCCCGATTTGTACCTCATCTGAGGAGAGTCAGAGCAGGAGTCAGTCTAACACCAGGAAACTTCAGCTGGAGGACAACAAATCCCAAGGTCAAACAGCCTCCCCAGTCGCAGCCTCAGCTCAAGGTGACAGCATTTCCCATCCCTTGGAAATGAAAGGTAGGACTGTACTGCACCATAGAGCATCTACACGCCCAACAGCAGAGTAAAACGCTGCCAGCAGGATTTTACCCCCTAATGTTCACAGACCGTTAATGTACAAAACTCCTTTTCTCCAGTTTGTTTGAAAACATTCAGTGCCTTTGGTTTTGTTTTATTTTTAATTATCATTTAATGTAATTTGTGGCTTGCTCCTCACAGCTCAGCTCCAGCATCTCCCTGGGCCTGGCTCCTCTCCCACCACTGGCAAGCACTGTCTTTGCAGTTGGGTCTTGGTGCTAAAGGAAAGGCAGTTTTAAATTCCCTTTCCACCTCTCTGAAGATGGAAGATTATGGAAGTATAGAAACACACAGGGATTTGACAAGCAAGTATCAAAAAAAATCTTATTCTGAAATGTATTTACTGAGACCTTCTTTTAAAAGGAATGAAGATTTTCTGTCCCGTAAGAGCTTTCATTCAGCACAGACTGGCAGCAGCCTTCCAAGGGGAAATCAGAACATAAATGGCAAAATAAATAATATTTCTCCATTCAAAATAGGTCAAAGATAAGGAAGTTATCCTTCATCTCATCCATGCAGTAAAGGTGGGTGCCCAGCCAGTGCAGACCAGTATGTTCAAGGGACAGTTGTGTCATTTAACTTGGCTGATCTGGAGGTTCAGTCATTTCTCAGCAAATGCAGTCACTTCCATAAAAGAAAATAAAACAAAACAGTAAAATGAAAGTTATCATTTTATTCCTGGAAAAATGTAACACTGCCAGAACAACCACACTGGGTTTCGTCAAGAGGCAATTCCTTCATCCTTTCAATGCCCTTTGAAGTCCCTGGGGCGATAGGGCCACATCAGGACAGTGCTGTGAGACAAAAACCCTACTGCTATTCAAACACACTGTCTGAAGCAGGGTTTTTAACAGGCAGTTTTCCACCATTTTTAGCTTGGTCATATCCACAGGTGTTAGGAAAACCTGTGTGAAACTGTCCTCCAGAGGTTGCTGCCAGCTTAGGCCATGCTCAGAGCCCTCACTGCAGACATCTTTCTCCTGTTGCCTTGCAGAGGGTGGGCTCCCTGCTCTTGGTTTTGATAGGCAAGAGGAAGAGAGGATGCTCTCCCTGACGTGAGCTGGGAGATGTGTCTAAGAAAGGGCAGCTGCACTGGCCTTCAAAGAGTTTTCTGTTTTCAAATAACACATCAAGATACTTTTTTTTTTTCATCGCTGTCCCCATTTTCACAAGAAATCTCAGTGTAATTTCCATGCTAATCAGATGAGAGCTTGCAAAATACACTTCCTTCAAGATGTAGGGGAATATATTAAGTTAACTCCAGGTGACCTGTGACTCTGTTAGTGACACACACTTTAAATCCATGCAAATGAAAACCTTGCCCATGCCATAGGCAAATACTTGGCTTTTCCCATGCTGCTCGCATGGAGCTGGAAATGTTCGATGAGTGAAGTCTTAGTGATGCATTTCAGCAATAATTCATACGCTATACATAATTTAGGATCTCACTGCAGTCCCCTCGTAACACGCGCCATACAGCGTGTACACACAGGGCCAAACAGCAGCTTTAAGGAGGCTCCAGGCATAATCCACAGCAAGAAGAAGTTTGATCCATCTCCAATTTGCACCTGCCAGATCATGAAAGGAGCTAATTGGATTAAAATATTGTAATTATCATTTCATTTACATGCAGTAAAACCTTAGGGAAACATTTTAAATGGCAGAAAATTTAAGGATGCAGTCTCTGAAGTCTGCTTCTTAAAAGCCTAATGCTCTCTTGCTCCTTCATTGCCTGAGACTAGACTTTTATTCCCAGGAAAAGGTGAGTTTGATGAGCTGCTGGTGCAGTGCACAGACCCCAAAACACTGCTTGGTTTGATCACAGTCATATTTATCAAGGCTACTTGGATGCTCTTGATTTCACCAGTCCATGGTGACTGTGCCCAACTTTCCCTGCTGCCCCCACTCAGGAAAAATCAGCTTTAAAACACCCGTAAAGGACTTGACCCTGATGTCCAACAGACATCCATTTGTAGGGGTGACTGTGAGTCCGAAGGAAGAGTGTAAAGACCCTTCCTTGGGCTATAGTAGCAGTTCCCATTTCTTCTCCACAAGGAGACAGTCCTGTGTTTTGGAGCCATGAATCTGCCCCGGGGGTGGCAGTTTAAAGCCAATGAGGGTTAAACCAGAAGCAGCACCTGGCCCCACAGACCTGCCTCACAAGTGGGACGATGTCGCACTCAGACACGAAAAAACCACGCAGACCTGGCCAGGTGGGAAGCAAGAAAAAGAGAGCTGGGGCGAGACCCCGAACTTTATTTTATATCTTCTTAAGAACCACCGTGGATTGGAGGGAGAAATTACCACCCCTCAATCACACTGGTCAAAGGAAAAATCCATCAAATGTCTCCACCTAGGAGAATGGAATGAAAAACAATAAAGTACAGTTAACAAAACATGACCATGTTTACAGAAAGTGCGTGAGAACTTCTACTACAAAAGTAAAAACACAGAACAGTAGAAAAACCAGGGCGACAGGACACATGTCCCCAGATAGGGCTGGACAACCACCCACCTCCTGGCACATCTCCCCGGAGGCCGTTGAGCAGGTCCATGGCAGCCCAGCACTGCTGTGCTCTTGAAAACAGCAGGAAGCAGAGATGAAGTGCTGAACCTGTGCTGGTGCTGTCACCAAAGAGGCATGAGACCGCACACACATGGTGCCACACAGTTCCAGAGCCTGATGAAACAGAGCACAGGAAAGGCCAAAAAGAACCCAAACCCTTGTCTCCTCACACCTAGTGGGTGGTCTTTAGGGGACATAACTTTGTGTAGGGCAGTAGATTTGCTTGGCAGATTTACAAGCCAGAGCTGGGCTTTCCCCACTCTCACACCAGTTGAATATCTCAGCCTGGATCAGGTGTGAAGCCACTGTCGTCTGGGTGCTCAACGGAGAGTTCGGTGTCAGAGTAAGTCTGATTAACTTCTGTATTTCTTCTGGGACAGTGATTCAGGAATAAACAGTCACAGCCATGATGAGAAATAACATATTATGTTACAATGCTCTTGTTCTCACAATCACCTCAGGGTCTGCCCTGTCTCCTGTGGAGCTGACGTGGCGCTACTGATCGAGAGCAGCTTCAAGCATAACAGAGCGGCCAGGCCTAAGCATGTAGAATTTGATGTGCTCATCAAGAGCAGAACGGTGGCAACAGGAGAACAAATTATTACCCTGATGAGGGGGAAAAAAGGAAGGAAACTCCTTTCTAGAGAGTGTATTAATCCTTCACAGGAGGACATGAGGCTTTGAGAAGTCTAGTCTGTAATTGAAGCCCTGCTCATGCTAGCAATGAAGCACGGGAGCACATGAGGGCAGCTTTAGCAGCTGCCTCAGCACCTTGGTGTTGGCAGCCCGGAGCCTACCACAGACACACTTACCTGGACTCAAGGTTGTGGTTTCTTTTTTGGGACAGTCAACTCGATACACAATACATGGATCTGATTTTCAAAGGGCAAGCACCCCACCCAGTCTGGAAACTGGAGACTTTTTAAGATGTGTCCCATTAGACAGGCAAAAATCAATGCCTGCTCAGTCATTAGTCACTCTGGAAACCTCCGCCTTGGTGAGTCAGCCTGGTATACCAGGCAAGCTGCAAGGGAATCCAGTTCTGGGAACATTTTCTTTTTCTGCCACCCCAAAGTTTCCAACTTGATTTGCACAGGCAGCAGCCAACCTCCCTGGGAAACTACCCAGCTGGGAACACAGCATGAAACTCATTTCTGGTCTCACCACATCATATCTAATGCATATAAAAAATATTTAGGTGAGTATCCCTCTCTCCAGAAACAGAGCAAACAGGCAAATCTCACCAAAGAAAATTATTGGATGATCTTCTGTTAAATACACAAGCCCGGGGGGAAAAGAATAAAAGTCTGAAAAGTAGAATTTGCTGTTACCTTTTTTTGGCTGAGATACTACCAAGAAGGGCAGCACCAAAGATAGTTGTTCAGAAACACAGCAAACACAGCTGGATCAGAAACAGCACTGCCATTCAAGCAATGGTTCCTCGAGGCTTTAAGTCAACCATGACAGTTCTAATCTGGATTTCTGGTCTCCATCTGGCCATCATAGAAAATCATCATGTCCGCCCATTTCCACCAGGCACAGCCTGCTATGGACTGCAACAGAGTTAATCAGCGTAGTTCTTGTTACCAGAACAACCACAACTGCTGTGGATGCACATGATACGTAAAGGCACCTTCAGCTGCTCACAGTTGAATTTCCTAACCTTAGCTAAACACCATGGGAGAGCCCTTCCAGGTTTAAGCCACCAACACACCTCTCAGTGCAGTCACTGCATCCTCCCAGGGCTGGAGCATTTTACATCCTCACTCAACAGGCTTTTGCCAATCCTTCATCTGACTTGCACTACAAATATATGTTTGGTCCTTCAGGTCTCCACACTGGAACAGTGGTGATATAAAACTGACTTTGCCACAGAAGACAAAGCAGGTCAATGGAAATATAACTTTTCAACATCTAGATGACTTGGCAATGAAACTTCCCCACCTCCTCTCCTTGGAGACTACCAAGAAGACTCTTAGCAAATTGCTTCCCCAACGAGATGCATTTATATGGTCACCTGTGAAATGTGCCTTTTTCTTGTGATGGGACAGGAAAAGGAGGTGGCTGCAACTGGGGCATGAAAAGGATATTCTTTAGCGTAGGAAGGAAAACATGACAGCTAGAATAAGACTTAGCTTCTTCCTAGGGGTATGCCCAACTCCAAGCTGCATCAGATTCCTGCTATTTCCAAGGGGACACTTGCAGGAGAACAAAACAGGAACACAGACACCCCAGTCTGGTCCTCTGTGCTTTGGAAAGGACACAGACATGATGAGAGAGCTGCTGTCTGCCACCCCGCACAAGAATTTTGCTTGTGGTGTGAACTGTCTGCCTGAGCGCTGCGGAACGGATCGCTCAAGGTTAAATTGGATTAAACTGTTACAGCTCCACTTTCCCACGTGTGGTTTAAATTTAAACTCTATAAATTTCATGGTGAGTTATTAAAACCTTCTTGGCAAGGAGAACTCATCTCATAGAAAAAAAATTTTCTCCAAGTTTGCAAACCCACAGGGAGGCTTTAAGTCAAGTTAACAGTGAGATTTCCAAGTGGAAGGGAAGGAAGAGCTGAGGCATTTAATGTGGCGTGCGGGAGCTCTGCAGGGCAGCCTGGCCCCACTGTGCCATGTCAGCTGCTCACCAGGTTTTCATGGTCAGCGCCTTGGTCCCACGTGCTGTGCCCAGCGGCACAGATGCTTCTGGAGCAGAAGCTGAGCACTGCGCCGTATGGCACACTTGGAGACAGCAGGACGTTCTGGGCTGGATGCATGGAAATTTTTGTAAATACTTGTCAGCATAAATTAACAAACAAGTCTTGGGAGGCCTTGAAATGTCATTCTTCCGAGAAGTTTCATCCTGCCAGTTTCTCCTGGTATCACCCAGCCATGAGGTGATCTTTTCATGGGGTGGGTGTAAAATGTCATGCTGAGTTTCAGTAGAAGCCACACAAAGATGATCACAAGTATCACACACAGGGATGGCCAGTTCTGCATGGCTACTGCTCCTCCCTGGGCTGGGGATGCCCTCCAAGAGGAACCTCTTGCCCTATTGCTCCCTGAACCTATGAACGAAAAACCATGAGGCAGACTTCCTGACAAGTGCAGGAAGAGAACAAGTGGAAAACTGTATGGAAAACAGCCCTAGACCAATGATTTGTGACAGGGCAGCAGAAAAGCAGAGCTCCTTCCTGCTTCCCACCTCAGAACAGGACATTAAACACAGTCCTGGCAAGGACAGCAGCACAGCAGACACACTCCTGCACTCTCCAGACTCTAACTCACAGGACTAAACTGCAAATCATTCAGAGCTGGTTTCTGTTCTCAGCTGTCAAAGCACTGCAGGAGCAACACCAGCCCAGGCTGTCCTGATCCACACACTTCCAAAACTTGCCTTGGATGTGCTGCTGTACATGTTCACAAGCTGCTCAAGTCTTTCCAGTGGCTGAAAGGGATTTTTTAGCCCGAAGTCTCCAGCAGGCTCCCACATCAGCCAAGGTGGGCACGGTTGTCATCTCTGAGACAGAGAACTGCAAAGCTCCTGCCCTCACGCTTACACGGGCAGCACAGGGATGAGGCAGCCTCACACACGGGTAGCTCCGGGCACAGTCAGGCCATGGAAACTAAACATCAGCTGCTTTGGGCACCGAGTCTTGCCTGAACAACCTCAGCTGCCTATTTCCATTTCAGGACGGCTTGAGAATGGAAAAACACTAAAAGAGCCTCTCATATCCAGCTGCAATTCCAAGGGGATCTGGAGGCCTGGCTACTTATTTGGCTTGCTGGTATTTCCATGTTAATTGGCAAATAGAGCTGGAGCCCCGGCCGGCGGTGAGTGCCCGGGCTCAGGGGCTTTGAGGGGACCCAGGCCAGGAATGAGCTCTGTCAGCACTGGCTGCCCAGCGCTGAGCCACCTGGGGGGTTTTGTTGTTTTTGTTGGTTTTTTGTTTGTTTTTTTTCAGTAGGGCTGGAGATTAATGGGGCTGCAGCGTTCCGGGACCGTGCCCCCGTGGCCGCGCCGGGGCCCCGCAGGCCCCGCTCCCGGCCCGCACTGCGCGCGGCGGCCGCACGGGGTCACACCGAGACTGCGCCGCGCCCGCCGCCCCGGCCTGTCCAGGCCGCCCGGCTCCGGGGGCAAGCTATGCGCTCCGGGAGCCCTGCCTGGCACAGGGGACAAGCGCCGCTGCCTTCTGTCACAGAGGGCTTGGGCATGAAAACACGAAGTGCTGCTCTTTCCCGACCCCGGGAAGCTGCGCCCGCCCCGCAATGCTCGGCGGCTTCACGCTGCAGCTCGTGGTCTCCTATGGGCTCACGGAGCATTGAAAAATCTTTTATTTCTCACTTGAGGCAGGAGCGCAGCAGAGCTGGGACCTCCCTCGGTGCCATCCCGGGGCATCGGGGGCTCCGAGGCCCTGGCTCTGGTGCCAGACCCCGACACCGGGGTGGCAGCTGCCAGCACCCACCGGGGACAGGGGCCCCGGAGGACAGCGTGATCTCTGCGACTGTGCCAGGTGGGAAAGCTTTCAGCACTCGAACCGCTTACGTTTGACCCAAATATTGTGCTGAACGTTGGCTTTAACGCTCCTGCGTGACAGCAGAGCAGAGGATGAAGGACTCGGTACTCACCCCCCCAAACACAGTCGGCTTCCACGCAGCTCAAGCACTTGACCTAAAAGTCTAATGACTCGGCACAGCCAGAGCCCGGTGCTGTGACGGCAGGTAGAGCAGCCTGGCTTGTGAAAGTGCTGCCTGCTCCCTGTCCCGCGCGGCTGGGACATTAAAGGTGGAAAAATTGTGATTTGGCAAGAATTGGAAAGAATAGCTTTGCTGCGTTTCAAATATGAGATTTTTTTTTTGGTGGAAGGTGACTTTAGGATGTTAGGACGGGCCTTAAAAACACTTAAAAGTCCCAGCGAAGAAAAATAACCCAACCTTGTAGCTGTTGGATGTTAAAGCTGCAAGGTAGGAGCAGCAGTTCATGGTCCATCAGATCAGGGGGGACAGGGGGCTCTCGGTGAAGGCGGGAAGGAAGGGAAATGTTTCAGCGCGTGGCAGACTTGGAAGGGCTTGTGCAGATCAGTCACGGCAGAGCAGAGCCTCCGCACGGCCGGGGACAGCGAGGAGCCGCGGTGGGAATCAGCCAGCGCGGCAGCGATGCGCTGCCTCGGCAGCAGCACAAGCTCCCGGTCCCGCTAGTGCGGGGCCACCCGAGCGCGGTTCTCTGCCGGGAGGAGCCCACGCTGGCACCGCTCCTGCTGCCAATCGCTGCACACGACATTCAGCACAGAGGGCTGGTGAAACAAGGAGAGAAAACGTGTTTGGAAACAACAAAACAATCAACAAGGGAGCTGGGAAAGCTGAACGGCCAGGGATTCGGGTGATGGCTTAGATGTGCTTACCCAGCCCAGGATCCGCGGGGCAAGCCTCTGAAATATTTCCCTGAGCAGCTGGGCAGAAACAGCCATTACCAAGCGTAATTAACTGCTTCATTACCACCTAAGCAAAACAAACCCATCAATCTCTGCTGCATTTACCAAGAGGACAGACTGATACCAAGATACAAACACTGTGCTCCAGACTGCAGGCATGACCCACACCCTCCAGCCTGGCACAGTGACTCTGCTCCCCAGACAGGCCCTGGAAGCAGATTGTAGATAATCCCACACTATTTCAAGTGTGCTGACACACACCAGTGAGCCAGCACTCAGCACCCTCATGAGCTGAGCTGCCCCACGGTGTTATAAACACCTGCTGAGATGGAGCTGTAGGCCCAAGTGGGAGTGATGGAGGTGAGAGCAGAATTGAGCCTTCTAAGGTCCACCTTAACCACAGGCACCTGTGCTTGATGCATCCAGCAGGTTTTAACAAGTGAAATGAAGGCCAGAGACCGCTTTTAGACAAGGGCAGACTACCAAAGGGAAAGGGAACCTACAGGGTGTGCTGATCACTTTCAGAGGATCAGGAGAAGCTGTGATTTTCAAGCTGAAGCCCAGAGCCACCCCAGGCACAGAGCCATCCTCAATTTACATGGCACAACACCCTTTACAGCAGCATAGACATTTCCTGCAAGCTCTCTTCTTCCCACCAGACACATCTCTAAATAAGGCTCCAGGTGACAGGCAGGGAGCAAAGAGTCCTCTGGCATGCAGGAGGAACGGGGATGACTGACTCTGAGATCGAAGGTTAAGCTTCAAAGGACCACTAAAACATCAGGGTCTGGAGACTTCAGCATCTCTAAAACCCTTGGTCTGCTGAGAAGATTAAGGTCTGAGTATAGTAAAAAGAACTGCACTTACTTCTGTGATGAGATACAACTGAGTTATGAAAGGGATTATTCTTGAGATAGCAGGACAGGATGAGCTGATCTTGTGTTCCTGAGTATTTTAATAAGCTCTTCTGTAGGATGGAGATAACATACCTACAGCAGTGTGAGGGCACAGTAACCAATGCTGGTACTGTGGTTGGCAGGGAAAAATCAGGAGCACTGTGCATTGTGCAAGGTTGAGGAAGGAGTTACTATACAAAATCCTATAGACACCACTGCAGCACAGCGTTGCAACATCTCTGCTACGGGGAGGCCCAAACAAATGCTCACAACAGCCCCTTCAGCCTGAGCACCTCTGAAGAGATGGACTGGGACAGGGGCTCAGTAGAAGCGGTGGGGGGGCTGAAGCTGCTTCTCATGCTCAGGCAGAGTAAAGACATGGCTCTCCCTCCAGACCTTCACAGCTGATGTGCTTTGCTGGGTGAGGATATTAATAAATCCCTGTGGTGTAAGAAGTTTACTTCCATCTTCTGTTGTACCTCACTGTAAAGTCTGTGCAGTGTTGGCCACTCTGTTCCATGCCTGATTCCTCAGGCAAGCCTGCTGCTCTGTGTCCAGCAGTTGTGAAGGAAAACAAAGCAGAAGGATCATTTCTTCTCTAGCTGCAGGCAGGGTTTGTGGAAGCAGTGATTCTACACACTCAGCCATGCTCAGCTTCCACACGTGGCACACTGATGGTACCAAGAGCCCAGCCTGGCCTGTGCAGGAACGATGTGTTCAGCATGACACCAGTATTGATGAGTGCTGTAGGAAATCACAGCCAGCTCACAAGGACAGGAGAACTGCTCTTGGCAAACTGGGAACTGAGTCCTTTAGCTGATTAGGAATTGCACACAGGGAGATTTCTGTGGTCGGGGATTTTCCCTCCCCTCCTTTAGACACTGGGCTCCTAAATGGCAGCACATTTCTCCCTGCAGCCATCTTCCTTGTGTTTGATCCACTACCTTTCTTTTCCTGCTGCTTGTAGTAGTCTAATGCCAGTGTGACTCCAGCCCTGGTGCAGGATTAACTCCAGGGTGAAACAGGGAGATGGAGAGCACTGGGTGGTTTTACCTGTGCTGCTGCATCCCTCCTGCACAGCAGCCCACAGAGAAATCCCTCCTCTTGGTAACTTCCTGAACCAGTTTATAAACTGAGATCACAAGGACCCTGATCTCTGTTACAGGACAGCCCCACTGAGTGCTTATTTCTGCCTTCTTCTTTCTCACCTGCATTTGTTCAAGTTGGCTCAACTTCTGGCCACATGTTCCCATCAGACCCCGGCTTCCCAGACCTGTGCACCCAGTGCAGGCATTTACTGATGGTGTCTGCAACCACATCTCTCTGATACATTCAATAGATTGCAACTCCAAACATTTCCAATCCCTTGGTCACTCCCATAGCTTTTCCCTCACAGCGAAACACACCAGGAACATTTTAGCAGGCTGCTTGCTCAACACCTTCCCCAATTCAGCTCCATCCTCCTTTGTGCCAGGTGCTTCAGCCGTTTTCTAAGTATCACAGATAAAAGCAATCCTGCAGAGGCTGAGGGAGCAGAACGCCAGCAGCACGAGCACAGGGCAGCCAAGAAGATACAATTTGGCAAGAACAGACTTCCTCTGGCAGCTAATGCTGTGACAACATCTGAACCTGGGGAAGGCGCTGGAAAGGCTCCAAGAGCAGCACATGGGGCAGAGGGTTTTATCACACGGCGCTGGTGTTCTCGGTGGCTTCTGAGCTGTTTTTTCTCTGATGAAGTGATTTCATAATTGCTTGATTTGCGGTTAATGATTTTCTGTTTAAAAACAACCTAATATTATTTAATGACTGGTATTCATTTGCAGTCTGCAATTAGAACACATTATGAGAATTATTTGTTGCACGAATGGGAATTTGAGATTTTCAAGAAGTGAATACTTTTTTCTTTTCATTTCTTACTGCAGCAAGCAAGCAGAAAATACATATAAAAATATAATCAACAAGCAAAAAGACAACAGCCTCTCTGTCCCCTCCACCTGCCAAGGAACAGTGTTTAAGACTGGGTGGGAACAGAGAAGTAGCACACCCAGTGGGTTTTTCTCCAAGCTCCTTGAAAATACCCTCAATGCAGTAGGGAAGACAACACCTTGCATTCCTCCTGGGAGTTGCTTTTAGCAAAACAGTCTGGGAAAACAACCCTTTGGGCAGTGTACCTTGGGCTGTCAGCTCCTTGGCTTCTCCCTCCAGCCTGGACAGGTCCCAGGTCCCCAGCTCAGGGCTGCACCACCTGCGGGCTCGTGCCTGGCAGTGGCAGAGGCTGGCTCTTGTCTTGGGTACTTTCAGTAAGCACTCAAGATACCCTTAAGCTTTCGCACTTTGCACCAGCCCGAATTTTGGATTCTTTACTGCTGCATCTACTTTGTTCTTGTTCCAGTGTAAGTCAAAAGTTGCGTGGAGGCAGCATCTGGATGCAAGTCTGCATCCTCAGGTCTCACAAAGCACCTTTTTTGAGACAGACAGCAGACACAGACATATTTCAAACGCTTCCTACAGGAAAGAAATATGGAAAAATTTTCTCTGAGACTCAGTTTAGAGTCTAACTCCAATATCATTCCTTTAAAGAGGAAAAAGCAAGAGAAAGGGCAGAAAGCAGAATGTGAGGAACAAACATGACAGAAAAACACCTGTCAGGGGTACAGCTGGGCAAGGTTTTCCTACTTTGTTCTCCAAGCAAGGCTGATATTCTGTCCTGAAAGAAACTCTAAAAGACATGGCAATGAGAGGGTACTGAATGAATTTGTGGTAGCTTTATATTTTGTTCCAAGACACTTGGACCAAATTAGTTGAATTTTCCTATTTGAACAGAGCTTCTTTACATGGGAAGTATAAAAATTTCCTTCATTATGTTTTTAAATTAAGGAAGAGTTATTTCTAGACAAAGAAGTTACAATCACTGGCTCAAACCTCTAAGTTTTGGGCCCCAAAACTTGTAGCTTTCCACCAGCTACAAGTCATCCTAGACAAAAGCAGATGGTTCAGAGACAGACACCCAGGACTTTTGGACTACTTGGGGTTCAGTTTTTACTGTATAATTTCCCAGTGTTTGAGAGCATCATAGGGTAGTTTCTTTTAAATATATTTATGAACTTGCAAAAGTGATTATTTTTCTGTTTATATCTTCAATTATTAATTTCCAGCTTTCTGCAGATAAGCAAGAGAAAGTGAAATCAATTTCAAAAACCAAAACAACTCAAAACCAGCAGGCTTTACTGCTGCATAATAAACAGAAAAGCTGCTAGTGAAGCAGCAATCGCAAATGGTCTTGACCAGTGCCTCACAATTTGATCTCAGAGGCTCCCCGAACACAGAGGAGGATGGCATGGTACAGGTTCTTTGGTAATAAAGCCAGGACAGTCTCACTGCTCTTAACATACCTGACAGGTGCCTTCTCATGACCAAGGATCTGACTGGGACAGCTATGCAGAGCCACTGACCCAGCCCTGGAATACTGAGGGACAACTTTCTCCAAATTGTCCAAAAAGGCTGAGGCACTTGCGCATCATTTTCAGACATACCTCTCACGAAAGACAGATATTTTTAACGTTTTACAGGGCATCATCAGAGAGCACAAATGCCATTCAGGACTAGTTCTTATCATCGTCTTCCACTGTACTGACAAGCCCATTGGAACCACAGCCTAATTCCAGCTAAAAAGCTGAAAGCTGGCCACTGCTGAAATATTAAGTAGAAAGCAGTCACCTCAAACACCCTCCCTGCTGCTGTTTTATATATTTTTCTATTAACTCAGTGAATAAAAAAGTCATGGCAGTAACACCAACATTTTATTGCCCTGTGAAGAACTATGTGAAAGTGCAGAAATACATAAGTAAGACTTCCTAGAGTAAGACATGAGTTTAAGTGCTTGCTTAAGTGGTGTGAGTGCCTGGCCTGGTGTTATTTTCAGAAAATAAAATCTCTGTATTATGTGAGGTAGTTACAGCTCAGTGCTTGCTGGCTCTGCCATTCCCAGGCACAGTGGTCCCTCACATCCTGGGCTGCGTCAGACACCTCATGCTCCTGAGAAAGAGCAGATGGGAGCATCACTCAGCAGCCGGACATGAGCAACAGCCCCTCTGCAGTCGCTTGTGCCCCCAGGCACCTCTCACTGTTCCTCAGGGATGGGAGGCTGGGAGGCCCCACTGTTGGCTGCTTTGGACACAGAATTTTCTCTTTTGCAGACAAGCTCAGTCAGAGCCCCAACAGGCTGGTGGCTGTTTGCAGAGAAAAACTGAGAAGAAAAATCAGCTTTATACCTTTGAGTGAAACATGAGGGAAAATCATTCTTTACACTTCACAGCCTTCATGTTTAGTGAAAACAAGAAATGAAATGAGTTCATGAAAGACTAATTGCCCAGTTTGTTTTATGCATGAGCCCCAGCATTCCTAGCACATGCAGTTACAGCTTGTTTTCAAAGAGACCAATTACTTCATTAAAACATCATCTTCACACTTCTAGGTCTGCTTTAACAAGTCTTCTCCTCTTCATCCTTCTGGCCTATTATTTTGCCATTTTTTGGTTTAAGAGCAAAGAAACAAAGAGCCAAACGGCAATATCTATAATTTACTAACAGCTGTTAAAACCTGAAAATTAGGATCTATCCTTTTTCCTCCACAAAGTAAAGGAATACTGCAGAACTTCAAACACCTTGGTGCAAGACCCATGGCAGCTCAGGCAGCCAGGAAGGACCTGTGTGGCAGGATGCTACTGCAGGTACAAGGATACCAAGTGAAGGTTTGGAACAAGACTGTACCTGAACTTGAAGGGCAAGATCAGGAAGGAATAAAGATAAAAGCTCCTTGAGTTGTCTTAATATTTCACTATGTGTAAGATATCTACGGAGACCACACAGTAAGTCTAGTTTATACACAGCAAAAACTGAAAGCTGAGTGATCAGGTGGGGTAAAGGGTGAAAGAAGAGATGGAAAAAGAGCTAAACCCCCCTCAAAAGTAGTCAAAAGGATGCCTACAAAGATGATTTTTTCCAGACAAGCAACATAAAGCATAATTCATTGAAATGCTGTCATTAGAAAATAGCGTTCACAGTAAGCACTTGACTGCAGTACAAACCTTGGTTACAAACCTTGGTTACAAACGAAGATGTTTGAGCCATCACAACCCCTCTGACGAAGCAGAAAGCAGGAGCCTCCATGCCTGCCTGTGCAGGAACAGAGTGCTGCAGTCTTGGCACTGGCAGAGAGATGCTATCGGGGGTTGCCACGGAAACCAGCAGATGCAGCCCCAGCAGCTTTAACTTTGCATCAACTGAGAGATCAGCGAGGCACTGAGAGCTGGTGGTTTCCTCCAGCTCCAGGCAGGACTGTGATGGGGCTGTATTTGAGGCTTTCCTGCAGTCAATCTCCTGCTCCCACAGCCCACCTTTCCCATCTCCCCACCCGAGGACAGGCACAGCCACACACAGCCCTTTTCCTCCTCCTTCCCTTTAGCTCAGATAACGCACACAAAGGTCACTCCTCACCCATCACTTCCATCCAGGTTCCTCCTCACCGAGATGCTGTGTGACAGCTTTTCAGTCTGAGTGTTCTTGGACAAGGGTGTTCCCTGAAAGCAGAGGTATTTTACTGAAGTTCCTTTCACTGCAGAGGAAGCCTTGATATCCACCTACTTTTAGAAACCTGGAGAGAGCTGGAAACACTGTACAATTTCTACAGACCTACAAAGGATCACTTCAGAGTTTACTGTAATTATTTTTTTTTCCCCTGAAAACAGCCATGATTCAGAAGAGAACTGCCATACAGGAGAGTCCAGCACCAGGTGAATTACTGCCGCCTTCGCCAATGCTGCTCTTACCTTATTATCCCGTTCACTCCCATTGTGACATCCCCAAGAGGAAAACTGTTGTGAAACACGTTGTTGTATTCTGGAGAAATCTCCTTTTTGATTAAAAAGTCCCTTTAGGATAAATTTTTACTGTTCACTTATTCATACACACCTGAAGGCAGCATTATTTGCCTATAAATATTATGCATGTTAATTCAAATGCAATCTTACATTTGTGTGCAGGCTTCCCATAAAGTTTCCTCATTGTTGCACCACTGAAGCTGAGATCCTAATGTCATGGAGCTGTAACATGTTTTCTGTTCAGTGAAATGGCATCCCAAAGCCATGCATTAAGTCCTCTGGAAATGAAAATTAATTCTCATAAAACCTTTAACAGCTGTATCTCATACTGGGGGCAGAACAAAGCAGGACTGGGCATTTATGCTTCCCAAGGATAACTGTGCACGGAGATCCAAGGAGCGCTGTTTTCATTGCAGATTTGTATCCCCCACAGGAAAGATTATTCAGATGTGACACAGGCAGATCAAACATGCCTGATGTGTGAAGTGGCCATTGACACAAGATATTTTGGGAAGGGAGATTTTCAGCTGGTGGCAAGAGATAGCACGAGGCAATGCTAAGTGACAGGCTGGTATTCCAGCTTTGATTTACCACCCCTTCACTGTATGGCTGACTTCCATTTTCAAATTTAAACTAATTTCTTTCATGTTATTTGCAAAGTGAGAAAGAGTTAAGGCCAGTTTGTTTGACAGGATGGCAGCTGTCACTCCATGTAAACAGACCCCAAAATGAAAGAGCAATCCAGAACATGGAAGTAGAAAGTCCTGACACTTTAATTATCTGAAGAGATTACAAGATGAAAGTCTTCCTTGAGGCAAATGTATATTAGTATCGATATAGTCATTGTGCTTTTCAGTAAGAGAAATAGGAGTCTGTATTTACATAAGAAACTATAGTGTCTGAGATCTTTAAATATCATATTTATGGAAATGATTCTGAATTACAGCATTTACAAAATAAAAATAAGCTTAAATAAATATTCAGTCCATTAAATAAGATTTTTTCCACAGAAGCAACTTTTTGTGCATATTTATTTCACAATTGAAGTTTGTTGCAATTTTTTTATCCTATAAAAGAAGCATTAAATTTCTTGTGTGTTTTTCTTTTTTTTTTCCTAAAAATAAAACTGCAATAATCATTGCAATGTGAAGCCTGAGATTTAAGCCTGAATAAGTATCATTGCTTGCACCACATTACCCATCTCCCACCAATCACCCAACCCCATGCCTTTCCAAACTCTGGTGAATACAGACACTCCAACCCAAGGATTTAATGAGAAGGATTTCAGAGAAGTAATAATAGTAAAAAACATAAATAAGGTGAGGATAACATATCAGAGCTGACATTGTCTACAAACAGCATCATAAGGCTTGTGCATTACACATAAACTAAGTGAAGCTGTTTCATCTGACAAAATGACAATAGTGCCAAACTGCAGCACCCTTATATGGCTCATTAACACTGAACAGTAAACCACTGAGTGAAGGGAATGTCCCCCAAAAAATAAATAAAATTTTTTAAAAAAATTAACACTGGCCAGTTTTGCCTTATCATTTTGAGTGACGACCTTTCTCTAGCGTGATACTGCAGACAACTTCCTCGTCCATTTTTGTATTTATCACTTTGAAACACAGTGTGTAACACCACGAGTCAGGAAAGGGGGCACAGCAAAGAGCTCTTGATCTCATTTCCTCTGTAACCACAGTACACGCTGTCTTACTTTTCATGTGGCCAATTCAAAGCATGTCCAAATGCCTTTGAAACCTCAGTGCTCAGGGAGCTCTTACTGCAAATAGTTCATGCAAGACCATAGCATGAATCTGTGTGAGTCTTATTTCTTTACTCTCCGAGTGGAGATAAAAATTATTCCCTGGTGTTTCAAATAAATACAAATGTCTTCTGAGTTGTTAGCATGAGTGAAGTACCAGTATGTACTATTTTACATGGTTACTCTGCCAAATGTGGACAACAAGTACCCTTCTCTGGCTGACCATTCTGTAGAACCTTTTGGACACCTCATTACATATCTGCCTTTTAAAAAACATTTTAAAAAAATCTCACTATGGGAGAAATAATTTCTCGTCTACTAAATTTTGCTGCCAAACGGTCAAAAATATCTATTTTAATATGAATTAATTTATTTGGTAACCACTTCCTCTGAAGTTTGTTAAATTTTAAATGCTGATATAAAAACCAAACCTCT
The DNA here is from genome assembly GCA_013397775.1 of Eulacestoma nigropectus. Lineage (NCBI taxonomy): Eukaryota > Metazoa > Chordata > Aves > Passeriformes > Eulacestoma > Eulacestoma nigropectus. Next base: position 1,095,156 of record VZTE01003402.1, read on the forward strand.
GTATCAGACTTTTACTAACACGATTTAGCATAAATTATTCCGATTATGAATACTTCCAAAACTCCAAACTAGGGAACTGGAAGTTGTAAAAATTTTTAGAAGACAACTTGGAGTTATTGCTCAGCTCAGTAAATGAAAGGCAACAGAAATTACTATTTTAGGGCCTTCAGTGCTTCCTATGGGATTCACAGAAAATTTTGCCTTTGTAAATATCGAATACAGATTTGAAATAGATTTGCTTTTATTAATTCTAGCATAGGTAGCAAAAATCTAGTAATGGAGAAGTTAAACGGCAGCAGGTGGGAGAGTGCTGATGCCCACAGCCATGCTGGAATTCCAGTGGGCACAGGAGTGTCTGAGCTTTGGGACTGATCCACTGGGATGGACTAATTAACTGGCTACTCTGTTCCTAGCATGTAAGATAAGCAGCAATTCTCTGAGCCCTATTTCCTTCCACACAGTGCATTTGTTCTGCATATGGCATCGTAACATTAATGTTATAAATTTATGGAAGACTGTACTGTAGCCTTAGAGCTACAGACGCTTCATGGTTCCCTTTAGCAGCTTAGTAAAATGCAATAAAAACTGTCTGTACAAAATTTATAATAATGGATGTCAAAGCCTACGTGCCCTCACTGGGTCCCTCTTTCAAGTTAAGTCTTGGCTTAGGTCAAATATATCAGTCCGTGTAAGACTCCAGAAGACACACCAGTAGTTTATGTCAGATACCAGCTCTGTCACTATAGAAAGGAGTGACATGGAACATGTAACAGTGAGTGCAAACACGGACAGGCTTCATCTGGCCATAACGAGGTAATGGAGCAGAGTGGGAGGAACAGCGGGAACAGAAGATCTGAAAAACAAGAGGGAAATTTCTCTTCAGTTCCTCTGAAGAACAGGATGGGACAAAATTGTTTTCAAGGGAGGGGAGAGAAGGTTGTATGAGCTGGCACCACCACTGTCCTCAGCACAGCAAGTGAAGGGCGTCTCCAGGCAATCCCTGCCTGATGACCAGTTTATCTGGCCGGGCTCAGTCCCTCTGGTGAGGGTGCCCAGCACTGACAGTAGCCAAGGCAGACCTGTCCACCTCTGCAGGTCACAGGGGAAGGCAGTTCCATCAGAGGTGCAAAGAAGCATCTCTTCCTTGGTTTTAAAGAAAGACTAGGGGAATATTTGTGAATATCTCAAAATTTCATACTCCTCCAAGTCCACTACATGGTTAACAAAAGCAGCTTCTCTACCTTCTTCCTTTTTAACTTGTACACCAGCCAGCAAGCAAAATGGGACTGCAGATTTCTGGCTTCCTGAGGTACATGACTGCTTTTTTTCTCCCTCGCTCCCTCTTCCTCCCCCACAAACTTACAAAGCAGCAGCCCTACACACCACAGTGATCCTGCAAAGGTTTGGAAAGAACGCAAAGGGACACACTGTCCCTGCAGCTGAGCTGTGTGTGCATCACCCCTGGCAGTGCAGGCTGCCCTGGCTCATTAGAGCTTACAGCAGTAGTCCAGAGTGACTCTGTGTTGGGGTGGGGAGTGTTCTAGGATCTCAACAGGGAATTCTGCCTTTAGCTTTACACAGCTTATTGCTGTATAAAAGTCAAAACCCTCCCCTCCCCAACCCTTTGTAAACGTAAGCTGAGAGTTGGCAGCCAAGGCACACAAAAGCACCTGTGAACTGAGAACCCTGGCTGAGCATGCACAGTTTGCTGTGCAGCCGAGTTGCTGTGGTACACATGAATTTGCTGCTCCCTTTGGTGGGTACTTCCTCTCATGTTTGACTGAGTCATTACCTTGCCGCAGCTCCGACAGTGGTGCTTCCTGCGAATGACTGTGAAAGGAGCCTTGCATGCAGTGCAGTAGCTGCAGACTTCATCTGGAACCCAGTCAGGAGGATCTGTCAGAAACACAGCAACAAAAGGGAATAAAACCAAACGTGTGATTACCAGATCCTCAAGGAAGTAGGGAGAATAAAATGTAACAGCAGCTGCTTTCATCTGCATTTTTCCAGGTGCTTTGCAAACAGCAGCTGAGTGAGCTCAGGATGCCCAGGAGGGCTCAACTCTCCCCTTCTCTGCCAGGCACCCACCTTTGGGCAGAGCACATTAGGCCCTAAAATGGCCCATGAGAGCTTTGGACTCAAAATAAAATCTATCTTAGTCAAATGCAAGTGTCAGGGAAAAGGAGATAAGCAAAATAAAGTAAGAAGACAAGAGATTATTAAAGCAGAGCTGGATCACAGGTGTTTTTGTCAGTGCCACCAACCATCAAAACAAGCTTAGAGCTGAGATCATTCCCAGCCTCTTCAGCCTTCCCTACAGAAAGGCCAACTGCTTTTCTGCAGTTCGGCAAGCAACTATACAGGTAATAAACCTGAAGCCTGATTACCATCTGCTAAATTATTAGGACTCTTACTGGAAGTCACCAGTAACTACAGCAAAACCACAAAATCAAGTGTACAAGGCTTAGCAGAGAAAGAACTCGCCCATTATCACGAACAGCATGTTTCAGTTGTTTATGTCTCCTGTGAGCTCTCCAGCCTCCCATAAAAGACAAGCAGGGAAATGGTTTGGTTTTGGCAAGGCAGAAGGTATTGGGCTCCCTTCTGTCGAGCTGTTTCTGCTCGCGACAGGCTGACATGACCTCAAAGAGTCTGGAGTTACAAGTGTAGAAATGATGAAGCTGACTGCTTAATTAAGTTGGTAAAAATCTAATAAGGGCAAAGCAAGTTCTATCCAGAAGGAATCCATGGATACGGTGAACATGAACTGCTGGGTGTATTTACCCAAGTTCCCTGTATGCAGCTTCTTTCTGAGTATTATTTACAGTTTGCAAGCCATGCAATTGCTGATTTATAAACCTGACAAGCAAGATCCCTGCCTCCAGGAGCATACTATCAAACAACAAAATATATGGTGCAGTTAACACAGAGGTTAAGAGGGCTATAGCTACAGGCAGAAAGAAGATAATTAAATGAAAATCCACTGTTTTGTTCCAACATAACCATGACCAGTTTTCATGTGTTTGTCACATTGCAACATTTGTCAAATTAAAAGTACAAAGGATATAGTATTCAATGCAAGAAATTGCTCAAAAAGCAAATTAATAAAAACAAAGAGAACTTAGAATTTGACTCATCTTTTATAGGCTTCTCTAAAACTACTTTAGAAGTTGAACTAGCTTAAGGAAGCTATCCTTCACTTAATGAACTCATTGGTCTGATACAGGTTACACCTACAGGGCCAGTAACCAAAACCAGAAGTTGATGTGCAGAGAAATGACCAATCTGGTGAAAAAAAGGAGACTGCACATAGAAGCTTTCACCTCATCCCTGGGAACAGTTCATCAGAAAATGTTCTCTGGGGACACAAGGACACAAATTCCTACTTCAAAGGCAGAGTTCCCTTCAGCAGCAGGGAGATGTAGGACTGCCAGCTTATGTCAAGCATTAATAACAGTGGAGCCACGAGATAATTCATTTCCAATGCTTTTCCTTCTCTGCAATCTCCCTAGACACTACATGTATCTTGCCCAGTGAAACTTACTCCTAATATCAGTTTATGATGTAGATTTTGAAAACTTGGTGTCACTTTCTCTGATCTGAGAGCATGGCAAGCCTGATGGAGCATCCTCATGTTCTCCATCCAGGAGGCCCCTTGGCTTATCACATATATCCAAAACAAACAGTGAAAATATGAACCAATAACAATGTTCCTGTTTAAAACTTGTCTCTGCATAGATTATGTTTTCAGAGAATTAACTACCCATTGATTCTCACTCATTTTGAAGACAGCAAAATTTAGGAAGTTATTCAAGCTCTGTGGCACAAGGTCTCCCTCTGCAGATCTGGTGGAAGCAGGTTTGGTAAGATGCCCAGTTTGATACTGATGCTTTATCAACTGTACTGCAGTGTGGGCTGCCAGGTTCAGTTACTGATTTTAATATTCACAGAAAAGCCACAAAGCACAGGCCCTTTCTGTTATCCCCTGCAGTACCCCAGTGTGACGTGCCACTTCTGCAGCAGCTGGAGCCATCATCACTCCTTCCCTCAGGTCACAGGTAGTCCACACACATTATAAGCCAACACAACCCCATCACAAAGACTTTGGAACTCATCAACAGAAAGCAGCTTTCTTATCAGCTGTTTAATTTTTGGTTTGGGTTTCTTTGAGGGGCTTTTTTTGTTTGGTTTGGTTTTTTGGGGGGAGGGACAGGGTTATTTTTTCTTTTTTTTCTTCCCCCTATTTTTTTCTGTTGTTGCCCTTGAAGTGCAATGCTGAAAAAGTTATTTTTTAATTAATCTTGCATGGATTTGCCTCCATGCTAAATAGAAAGAGTAACTGCAAAAAAAAAAATAACAAAAAACCCAAAAAAACCCCCAAAAAACCCCACCCACCAAATTTTGATAAATAACGACCTTAAACTAATAATAATCATATAATCCATAATTCATGGTTACAGAATCATTTGACTGACAGATGAATTAATTTGAAAACTTTGTTTTTGTAAAAAATAATTCACAGCTTATTGACAATGTACAGAAACAGTACAACCCTCTCCACAGAACGCTCTCCCACAGTAGAGGGACTCTCTCTGCTGCCACATTGGTGTCACATCAGCTGATTCACTAAATTAACGCATCAGTAGACTGGCTAAAGGGCACGTTTTCCCCCAGACAATGACTCATCAGCAGGGGGGCACAGCCAGTCCCGTGCCCCGTTGCCTCAGGGGTTTAGTGCCCTCCCAACATCCCAACTGCTCGCACCAAGATCTGCTGCACTGCAGCACACCCCCAAATAGTAACACTTGGTTATGTAACAGCTTTTAACATTCAAAATGCTGTACAAATGTAATTGCTTTAATCCTCATCACCCAGCTACAGTCAGTGTGTGGGGAGAAATCAGGAGAGGGATGTCTTGCACAAAATCATACAGTGGTGCAGCACTGAAACAACATTTGAAATAGGGAACTTTGGGCCACTACCCCAATGCCTTTCCTTCCAGCTGACTGAACACGGCCTTGCACTGACTACAAACACAGAGTTGTGAGACTATGCATTTAGAAATAAAATGCAATCCTGGACTGGAGCCAAAGTGCTCACCCTGGCAGGAAGGATGAAGTCCTGATGACTTGGTCTCTCCGAGCCCATACAAGCCCCAGCGGCAAGAGGATCCCACCCCTTGGTCCCCGTCACCAGCCTCATCTCGTTCGACCTTGGGAGTGGCCTCTCTGACTTACACACATTAAGGATTGAGTCACTGGGCTTTTTATAGAACAGGCTTTTGAAATACTCTCTGAAGAGCACTCTCATGAGGGGATAAAGCTTCAATGTGAGGAGTAGAGAGTGCGTTACACGAATTAAACCCCGAGCACGAGCCTGAAGATGTGTTGGAAGCAGGGCAGCAGCACCGCATCCACAGGCTTTTTATATTATAGTCCTTCTCCAGGCTACGCCGCTCCATTAGCTCTGGATGCTGCAGCAAATAGCAACATCCAGTCTCTAAAGCATTATCTGCCTGTGCTTTGGGGATTTGGACAAGGAAGGGAGGGAAAACCTTGTTCATGGGCTAATTGGCCCGGTGCTTTATCATGCAATGAGAGTTTGGAGAAGTCTGCTGGGAAACGGATGAAGTCCACAGCACAAACATCAAAGAGGAGGAGGAAGGGAAGGAAGGGATTAATGAGACAGACTACAGAAAGAAATTTTGGAAGAATACATTAAAAGCATGCACAGAAAAAAAGGCAAAGGAATGAACAGAAACAAGTATTTAAATAAATAAGAAGTAAGTTTAGAGAAAGGAAAAGGCACAAGATAAAATTAAATAGTGTTAAGACTGAAAAAGGCTCTTAACTATTCAAACATCTTGCATTATAATTTCTCATAAATCATGAAATTTTACAGTCTTTTTATTTATTTTATGCTGTAGCTTTTAGAATTCACCTTTACATGTCTATGCCATCTCATTAGCTAAAAACATTTTCTGCTCTTAAAGTTACAAGTCAGATAAATCCAAGATGCTGGAGCATCCATAATCATGGATGAAAAAACCACAGACACTGTTAACTGTCAAAAAGAACACATTAATTAATTTTGCTTAAATATGTGCAATAGACCTAATGCAGTCCCATCTAATCTTAGAAAACCAAGATTGTCCCTCTGTCTCAGAACACAAGAGGAAGAGAACCTGGACCCGGATCCATCAACTGTGATGACTGAAACATTAGACCAGAAAGGTGAAGTTCATTCAGTGGTGCTGAGACACAAGAGACTGATGCAGAGAGAGAAACAATCCCCAAAGTTGTTGGAGCTTGCAGAAGGCCTAGGCTAGCAAATCTATACTCTGTTAGGAAACAAATCAGAAACGTGAATGACTCCCAGAAACACCACCACGACTTCCTGTTGAAGAGGAGCTGCTCAACCCTAAGCTTGTGGTGGTGTTTGTGTTACAGTCAGACAATTCAGAGAAAAGACCCCTTTCTGCATCTTTTGTTTTTATAATTTTTTTTTATTATTTTATTTTGCTTATTCCTAACATAGAACTCCAACTGAAAGTTCCTCCTGCATTGATGTGTGTTGGATTTCAGAGCACATCATGCAAAATAACCCTGATTACACTTCTACCAAACTAACCTGAAGAGGGCTGCTCCTACAGCAGCCTGTGGAACTGACACTGCTGCAGCCGTCACAGTGCGTTACCCTCAGAGCTGAAAAAAAGGTCAGATGGGTTTGCTGAAGCGCTTCTGATGAAAGCAGGATTGTAAATTCTCACAGTTTTAAGCACAGACAGTGGAAAACTAAGGTGACTTGACTTTACCCCTCACTTCAACTGCCACAGTAAAATGAACCATTTTTGTCTCTCATCACACCTCATTTTCCACATATCATTCTGGGCAATCTCTGTAAGATTCCTAAGAGGCAATTGTACCAAAGTAATCTTTGTCCTTGCTCAGCAGATTCAGTGTTCATTACAGCCAGTTTGAAATTAAAAAAAAAAAAAGCAGCTTAACATAATTCGATGAAAATTTTGGGGATGGGGGGGAAAAGAGATACAAACTTCTGAGCTCAGCTCTTGTCAAACATCTTTCTTAGGATGGAATTTCTATGCAAATCTAGAAAGCTTTCATCAAAACAGAGCTTTGCAAACTTGGGCTCAAGCCTCTGTTCTGCCTGATTCAACATCACCTTGAATGATGTCCTGTGTCCATTCTGTCCAGGTACATGATCAACAACTGGTTCTTTGGGCAAAATAATTATTTATATAAAATGAAGCAACTCTCATAGAAAACACTGGTTTCCATTGTGATAGGGGTCAAATCTTTACTTAAAATAAGATGGAGCAGAGACTTGGATCTTCCATATAACAATTAGTAGGAATATTCTCTGTAAGACCTACCAACCATTATAAAATAGAAAAAAACTTGATTATTTAGATCAACATACAAGATACCAGAACACTCAATACATGTATTTATAAGACAAAAAGTTTCAAACCTAATCAAAATCCCAGTTATGATGTTATGGAGTTGAATAAGCCTGTGCTTTACAGTATTTAGGGGATGTTTTCCCATAAGAACTGCAAGGAAGTCTCAACAAGTTCCACATAGTGCCAGCGAAGAAGAATAGTCTTTGAGATGGGAAAAAGCTCTGAGCAAGTTCTTAAAACCTATGCCAGGTCAAATTATTGCACTACAACCTAAAAACTGTAAGAATCCTGTAAGTCTACATGCATGATTAAATATGTTCAGCTGAATATAAAACATTGCCTCTGTATGGAAATTTGATGCTAGATTCTTCTCTCACCCAGTGTAAGCAGAGTTGCTGAATAAGGAAAAATTGAAAAGTTATGTGGACAGAACATGTTTGGCCACTGAACTGTGCAACAGTTTAACTTCTTTCAATTACAAGGTGTTGCTGGTCATCATGATAAATAACAGAGTAACCATAGGCACATAGAGGACAAAAGAAAAACTGAAGCATTCAGCTGGGGCTGACAGCTAATTCTAGAGTCGTGGTGATTAGATGCTGCACATACAGGAGCATGGGTGGGTTTTCCGGACCTGGTGACTTCTTACTGCAACAAGAATAAGAGCTTGAGCCTCAGAACTGTGAACTTCTGAGCTGTGCTTGTGCTGCTGGTTCGAGAGCAGTCAGGGCCTGTGACTAGACAGGAACGGGTGGGCTGGCAAGGGATCAGGGAGAAATAGTGTGTTCTGCAGCAAACAGATGCTAACACTACTTGGCACAAACAGGTATTTGTACTGGCAGCCACGGCAAACCCATTACATCTGGAGTTATAACTAGGTGGTACCAAGCAAGGCAGTTCTGTACAGATGCTAGAAGGATAAGGAGTGAAAATGCACTTAAGGTGGCAGAGGGAGCTGAGATGCTACAGCAAGTATTTTCATGGAGCACCAACAGCTTAATAATGCTTGCTGGTTTCCCTTGAGAAAAATCTTCAGATTTCTAGATATCTCATGCTTATTCTAGGACAAGAAGCGTAACTCACTTTCTTAGCCTGCCTTTAACTTCGTTAAACGGATAATTACAAATATTCGCATTTCCCTCAGTCGTAAGAGATCAATCCTCCTGAGTAATAAGTTACCCCAAAATATATGTATGGTAAAACTCAGATTTGCCTAAGTGTAGTATTAAAATCATCAAACTCACAAGGATAAATATAATGCTCCCAAATTTGGCAAGCAGCGTCACACTTATGCTTGGTCCCATTAACAAATTGATAAATGAAAAAATAAAAAGGCAATAATTTTGAAGACAAAAGGTTAGGAAGTTACTCTGTGTGTGTGTACACCTATGCATCTATATGGGAATCTGCTGGCAAATACAAAGCAAGTTTTCTGTTAGGGCCAGAAATATGATGCCAGATGCATAAATGGCAGAAAGACATCAAACTTCTACTTCCCCAATGTTTGGTCTTTCTAAAGCTGTACTGCATATTAAGAATGACTCTGTCCTGACAGGGATGCATTTATACTGGGTTGAATAAGAGCAATTTTTTACATTTTCAAACGCAGAGGTTTTGTTTATGTTATGTGTGACCCACGCTGCCCACTCTCAGTCAGCTTGTTATCCAACAGTGGTTTGTCCAAGCTGGAACTCAGGAACTTCCCAACAAGGTTCTTCCTGTGCTGGTTTGTAGCTCACCAGGGCACAAGGAGAAAGGCAGTACCATGGAAGTTCCCAGGACACAGCCCATGTTTGCTGTTACTGCAATTCAGAGCAAGCACCACTGGCAGCCAAGAGCCCAACCTGCTCCCTTCTGAGCATCTGCCACTACAATTTGCTTTGAGTTTATACACAGAACTTTGTCCCCCACTGGCCACCACCTCCATCATACAACCAGGACAAGAAATTTTACTGTATTCAAAAATTACTTACGGAACATTGCATAAATTAGTATTCTACTACAGAAAAATAAAATTTGTTTTACATTCTCTCCCTATAAATATTATAATTTTTTAATACTCCATGAAGTATAAATGTATATGCTTCCTTGAAAAAAATCTTAGAGCATTAGGACAGCAAAGATTAACATACCATGAGACCATAGGCTCATGCTTTTGTTTTGGAATGCCAATTAATCCGTAGTTTATTGTATTTCAACCTTCAGAAGGTCACAGGATTTAACTCTTATACCCTTGCCAGTGTCAGTTGGCTCATAATAAACATTCATATTTGTTTTATGACCCAGACCAGCTGGTGGGTTTTATATACAATAAGAATGAGAAATCTGACAAAAACAAGTGATTCATCTTCATAATCTGAGTAGAGGCTGAAACCTTCAGTAGAATCTTAAAGCCATTTATTTGTTCAGGTTGCTGGGCTTGCTTTCCATTTTTTGGTTTTTTTCAGTACCATTAATTGAATACAATCCTAAACATTTGCTACATTTGTTTAGAGGGATTTATTTGATAATAGGGAAGAGCTTTCCTGGCAGGTAGCTGGCTGGACCCTCTCAATTTGATACATGTTCTGCCACAATGGCAGAAGGGAGGAGCTACTGATGTGCTCCTTTGCTTTAAATTGTTTTCATATTCAGCTGAAATAATTGAGTGACTTGAGGTATAGAATTGATGTACAAAAAAGGAATTAATTAAATTTGATGCAAGGCTCTCAGACTTTGCATTGAATCCATTTACAGTGATAACGGTGGTGTATTCCTATACTCCTGTTGACGGCCCATGTCCCAGATTTGGCCTGAAGGACAAGCCCAACAGGCTTACTGCAAGAAATAGGGCACAATATTCAAGCAGCAAAAGTTGCCTTAACCACCAGACATCTTCCACCTGCACCCAAACATCACCCAAGGTCAGGGGCTGTTCCTTCCACCAGCAAAAACAAGGTACATGGGGAGGTGGTGTAAAGGGGAAAAGGCACATGGCTGCTCAGGTTAAAATCTTGGTGGAAGTCTATGCCTCATGCTGGATGCCTTAGGGATGGCAAAACCATGTATCCCATTAGCTATCCCTGCATATCTCAGCAGAAAAAAGTCTGTACAGCGTTGCCAGCAATGACAACTTGTGACCTGAAGGGACAAGGGCGTTTGGCATGTATTGGAGGTGAGAGATGTGTCTACAGTTCCCATAAATTCAACAAATTGACCCACTTCAGATGTCCCTTTTTGTAGACTTTATGTGACTTCTTGTGTTTTGGAAGGTGGAGTTCATCTCCATACTCCCCAGCATCCTCTGTCTCTTTGGGATACATAAAACTCCTGCCCATCAGGAATGGAGCCAAATAACAGCACACTACACTCCTCAGTTCACACAGTCAGAAGAGCTGTACTGGTTTGTACAAGTGGATATTTACAGCATAACCACTTACACACAAGCCAAAGGAGGCTCCCAGAGAAAGCCTGCAAGGAGAATGGTGCCACATGGCCAAGCCTTCCCAGGGAGCCTATGTGGGTACCAAAAGCAGAGTACTCACAGGAGCACTGGCCAGTTGGCTCTGTTTAGAGGATATGTTAGCATGGGACAACATTGGGCCAAGACAGCCAAGCTCATTCTGGCATCCACGTCTACTTATTCAAAAGGTACTTGGTTATCCCACAAAGATCTGCTTTCTACCATGCAGGCACACATAGAACACCTGCTATTCTGGAATAAAGGTGCAGGCAGGGGGTTGTTTTTGCTCAAGTTATCTGCATATGCTATATATACTACAGATCTGATTTTACCATTCACTTAGGGCAGGGACATAAGTGATTCACGCTGCCTGGGTGCTGCAGGGGCTTTTGTACCTCCAAAGATTCCCCTCTACTGCGCTAGCCATAACATCACCTAAGTACCCAGACCGTTGTCCTCTTATTTCAGTAAATAACATCCCAACTCACTTCTCCAAACATAAAACATTCCCCATGCCAATAGCAGCTGCCATGAAAGGCTGAAGAACCTTAAAAGCTGAGCAACATGCCAGGGAAGAGAAGTGACTTCAGTGTGACAAAATGTACATCCACTGTGAGAGGGTTATTTAGCATCCTGTAGTTCAGAATAACTGGCTTTCGAGTTCTGTAAGTCAAATTCACTGACAGCATCAGCATCGATCCAAAACAAAAGACAACGAACTGAAATAGCAGAGAAGGAATAATCTCGCACTCTTTTGCAATACAGCCTATACACGGTAAGGATTTTGCTTAAAGATTTGTTCCTTCCTGCACCTTCTGTGACATTCTGAATTACAGCACAACAGAAAAATCAATTAAAATGACTACTGAATAGTTCTTTATCTGCCTCCAAATCATCTTCCTCCAGAAGAGATAATATTTCTACAGTGCATTATACATGAATTAGCCCTGCTGTTCTAAACAGATTAGATCCTTTAAGCCTGCAGCTTCAGAAGAAGAGTATGCAAGCAAACCATAGGTTTTATATAAGCACAAAATAAGTTATAAAGATGTAGTATTACTCTAAAATCTAATCTTTAAGAGTTCTTTTTCTTTTTTTTCCCCCCTGTGATTTCGGATTTTTATTACAAATGACATGAACAAATATTTCTTTTCTGTTGGACACCACCCTCCACATACAAGCAGAGGCACACATTGCTTATCACCCACCTCTGTCATCCTGCATTCCAAACCTCTCACTGGAAGGACAGTAGTGTACATGGACAAATACATAACAATACATCAGAGTTTTAAAGCACAGGGAAATTACTGCACGCTTGAGTTTCTGGGAAGCTCAGATACCGTTTCATAGTTGATGGTTGTCTTGTACTTCTCGTTTGACCACAGACATTACTGCTACACATTACTGCTCTGATAATTGGGCTCCTGGTGTGCTGAAACCACCACTTAGCCTTGAAGATCAAAGCTGATTGCTTTCTTGTTTGCTCCATCTCATATATCTCTTTTCTTATTCTTTGACTGCCAAGTGCTCTGATACTTTTTAATCCATTTTTAAACTGTGTTTGCCATAATAGGACTTTAGCTCACAGCTAACTCTAAAGAAGCTCAGATTAATAAAAGAGAAAACTCGTGAGCTTTCAGAATATTTGAACCCCAAGCAAAACTTGGAGACTTATATGCTTTCTTCATTCTTACCATGTACTCAGAGAGATTTGAGCAACCTCAGCAGACTTTCCTAAAACTATCCTTTTCTTTGAAATAATATGGTGAAAAATGTGAAAATATTAACCAAAATGTCTTGATCAAAGACAAAAGTAAAGAAAATATGAAAGGTACTTCTACCTTGGAATAAAGCAGCACATCCACATACAGCAAACGGTATAAAAACTCTCTCAAGATTTGTTTGAGAAGACCTTACTTAGGGCTTTGCATCTCACATAGCCCTCAGAAACTCATCAGATGTAACCTCATACACTGTATTAAAGCCTTTACTATACAGACCCTTTCTACACTGATACAGAGGAATTCATACTGAATATGGCAATTTGTGGATAAGAGTTTCATGAGGCTGTTAGAAAAAAACTGAAAGAAATATGCTCAGTTTACCTTCTGACTTTGTCTCTAAAACACAGCCTGACAACATTTTATACTCACTTTCCAGAGCCAAACATTAAAAGACTTTTCATTTTAATGATCACTTTTTATACATCAGTGTTGTCTCATTTTAATTCTTAGAAAAAAGAAAATACCTTCAAAGTCCCCATCTCTGGCTTTTGCTGCTAGTTCTGAGGATGATATACTTTCTTGACATAAAGCACAGTCTTCCAATGCTGCATTCCTTAAACCATGATTAACTGCAAAACAATTCAAAAAGTACTCTTATTTTCCCAATTTTCACTTAAAAGATTCATGTTAGAACTTCTGGGATTAGACTACAGTAGCATCTTCTTAGGCTCCTTGCTTTTTCTTTTCCCTGACACACAAACAGTGATTTACAAGTCTCCTATTCTTCTTTGGGATGACAACAGAAATGAAAGATGCTGTTATTACAATACATGCAGTCCTCTTACTTCTGCTAGTTTAGCTGCATCCTACATTTTATTTCCCAATTCTTAACTTGGATCCTTTAAAAGAAGTAGATTTTGAGAACAACGAGAGATTCCCAAGGTGAATCACGCGCATCAAATCACATACTTCAAAGAGAAACTTCATCCCAAAACTCCCTTTTTTCCCTGTTCATTTTGTTTATGCTTACTTTTGTCCATACCATCTTTTTTAATGCAAGAGTTCATCCATTAGAAATTATATCCATCCAAGTACTATTGATTAATATATATTTCCCAGTGATAATTCTTTACAGCTCCAGTTTCTTTATTACTCTTATTTGAAGGTTCAGTAGCTCTTGTGTTCTCTCTTTAGCAATTCTGTCTAACCCCCATTTATTTATTTATTTTTTTAACAATAAAAACCCAGTTTATTTTCACATCATGACAAGCTGCCACCATAAAACTGTTGTGGAAGTTCCAACCGAAAGTAATAGAAGACTGTAATGCATGTTGTGCATTATCCCACTGCAGAGTTGGGGCTGGAGTGTAGGTTTTTTCAGCTAACTTGATCCAACTTTTAACTAAGTGTTTCACATAAAAACCTCAATGTTTTTAAATGAAACTGGGAGAAAGAAAGTTTTCAATCTGGAGGAAAGGAAGTAGGAAAAAAAAATAGAGCTCAGATCACTTTCAAATGCTGATAGTTCTAATCATAACAAAGGACAAAGGTAATTGCAGCCTTGCTGGGATTACATGGTTATTCTTAGATAAGTTAGCAGACTTGCCACTTAGAAAAGAAATAATAAAAATGGTCACAGGGGAAAAAAAACCACTTTTGTTGGCTCATGATCTAGTTCTGGTTCTGTTACTTTAATTATCTAGAATTCAAATGTGGTTATTTTTCTATTTTGTAGCCAAATTCTTCAATTTCTTCAAGACAGGACAGATTTCAGCAACTCACTGAGCATTCCCATCTTATAGTCTGCTCTTTGGTAACTTAAAATGTACTCAGGGTGAAACAAATCTAGGCGGGAAAATAAATCTATGAAGTCCAAACCCTGCTTATGGGCTATAAACTATATGGGCTACAAACACTGTGCTGCTGTTACACATAGAAATATGTAAACAGCACATGGACTATGAAGACTTTAACTCTTTAATATTTGCCTTAAGACTAACTCCTGCATTCCTATACAGTAACTTCAACCTGTTTACAGTCTATGACTCCTTTTAAACTTAGGTGAAATCACTGTACAGTGAGTCCTGTCAAAAAGATAACAATATATTAAGGGAATTCTTGTCAAATAGTTCATGGGTCCCCATAGGCCTGCCAGCATTAATTTGCTATAGAAAACAAATGTTTGATCTTTTACCTTTCTTCTGCTTTTCCTTGTCTTCTGTTTCAGGTTTGGTTGCCATAACTTCAAACAAGGTCTTTAAGATACTTCTCAGATCACTAGCATAGTTTGTCTGAAGCTGGTCAGCAACACCTTAGAGTTTGAGAAAATGGGTAAATAATTTCCAGACTATTACACCATCCTTAAAAAAAGTACTTAAATCTGCCTGTTACTACCAGTAATGGCCTCACTTATTTTTAGGGGATCACTTGCTCATGTTAGGAATAAAAATTGAACATCTGAATAAACTAATTCTCCATAATGGCCTAGTTACATTCTGGTTTTTATGCTACCTGCAAGTCAATACATATCTTCCTTACCCTTTGGCAGGAAATATTGAGAGATTTATTTTGCATGAAAATAGAACTGCTAAGTCCAGTTTCGTTCCTTGAACAAAACAGGGCATCACCAGGAAAAAATCAAACCTGATAAAAGTCCAAATTCTTCAACACTACAGGTCTAAGACATCAGCATCTCTGGCATCTCTGATTCTCTAAGTTCCAAACAGGTAACATGTCCTTCTAAACCAGACTGCAACTTAGGCCCCCAAAACAGAGTCTTCTTCCTGAGACTTCCTCTCTAGTCCTTTCTACCATAACTTGATGGGCAAAAACCCAAAAAAATCCCACCAAAAAATCGTTTATACATTCAGTGATTCTCATACCTGAGATACAGACAAAAAGGCGGTGAATAAGATCATTACTGCCATGAAATCTAGATCTGATCTTCTCTCGTGTGGCAATTTTGACAGCCTGCAAAGCGAGCTGGATTTCTTCCTGATCGATGTCATCAGATGAACAAGAACTTGTCATTAAACTGCTGTCAGAGAGAAAAACAATGTAAAGGAAAGCAATGTAAATCTTCACTCAGTTGTTCAGGATGTTCAGCAAATCCTAAAGGATTTACGACTCAGTCAAGACTCTATGGTACCAGAACTAATTGCTGTAAATTCTTGTTGAAGTTAATCAGCATGCAACCAATCACCATCACCTTTGATTTTCACTCTCTGACAGCTGCAAAAAAACTTTAAGCAGAAAATCACTTGTCTGTATTTTATTGCATTTTTCCTTAGCTATTACAAAGTGCTGCATCATTTTTCACACTAACTTCTTCTAAAAGCTCAGTCCTGAGACCATAACTGCACCAAAAATCCTGAAGGGGAATATGAACCTAAAAATGTGAAGGTGAGTTCTGAGTCAACTTAGAAATTTATGAACATGGAAATTATTTGAAAAAAAAATTCTGAATTATGTTACCTTAAAATAGCAAGAATAGAATCTACATATAACTTGACCAAAAAAAATTGAAAGAGCAGCAGTAAAATATGATTTACACAGTAGAGGTAGGTTAATTCTCTTATAAATGTTAACAGTAGAAATTGCTGAAATGTCAAACTATTGTAAAGAATGGCTCATCAACTCTAAAGAGATTTAAATGTGTCACCAAATGTCTACTCAAAATTTAAATTTTCTTTTAAAAACCAGGTGCCAGACATTCCCACACCTCCACCACCGCCACTCCTACCACTTCCCTCTTACAGAGAAGAACCTCGAAACAACCTGAGACAGCAGGAGATCTCTGGGGGGAATTTTCAAATATCAGGAATTACCTTAAGTATTTGTAAATTAAGATGTCTTCTTTAAAACAGGAAGTACTTAGGGGAAAAGTAGCACTTTACTCCTAAAAACCCTTAAATGTGAGTAGAGCACAGGATGTAATTACATTGAAGTCCTAAGGGTTCACTGTGGTGACCAAAGAAGACAGAAGCCTTCTTACTCTACTACATTCAAGTCAGAGGGAACACTAAATCATTTTTCTCCACATATTGTAAAGAAATTAATATTGTAATTATTACAAAAAACTAGACTATTTTACTTATAACCATACTTTTGCAGTCCAAAACTCCAGCACTCTTCACTTTGCAGACAACGACCATGTTAAAAAAAAGTTGCTAACTGCATAAGTAGCATGTACAACAAAAGAAGTAATTTCTAACACATTTTGAGTTCAATCTGCTTTTTTCAGGTGCAGAAACATTCACCAGCTTGCAGATCCCATCCTTATGGCAGTACGCATGAATAGTGATTTTGGGGTAAGACACATAGGTAACATAATTATTTATAAGAAAATCTTATAGGATATACTTTTCAAATTCTACCTGTAGGTTCCACAGGTAATCCTCTGAAATATAAAAGAGAAATAATTAGGCCATGCAATCTTAAAAGCCCTAGGAAAAAGAGACTGAAAATAAGTAAGTACTGGAGATTAGTTATTGATAGAAATATCGATGGGAAGATGTGTAGCATGAGTACCTTAACTGGCCCCCCATTCTTTCAAACACAGAGTAAAGAGTAGGCTTGCAGGAGACTCATTTTGTTCACATTATCTATTGCTACTAACAAAAGAAAATTCTTGTAAAGAGATGTTATTTCTATGTTTACAGTTCCAGCAGCACCATGACTGACTGGGCTTATCAAAGACACTGAGAATGAAGTGAGAATTCTCTTTCAATTTTCCTTTGCTTTTCCATAGGGGATGAAGTAGATTTTACAACAGCAAGCCTGTCAGCGTGGAAAGACCTGTGTTCAGGACAATGAAAAGGTCATGTACAAATGTGGCTTACGAAGGAATAAACTGAAGGCAGCAAGAGCCAGAAAGTGATTCCTGACTCAAAAGGGTGTGCAGTCAGAGGATTGCCTGTTCACACAAACCCTCTCACCTACAGATAAAGGACTGTGCCTTGCAACATGGCCAAATAGCCTCTACTTTTTTTGTTGTTTTATATAAGAATTTTCTTAGTGGTATTCACATATGCACCATAAATTGCTCTCCAAGGCAAGCATGGACCTCCTGACAGAGCCAAAGGCAGTCTGTGTAATTCTATAACCCCAATACAAAGGTCTCTTCGAAACTCCTGATACACAGAAACCTTAGTGCAGGGGAAAGCAAGAGCCGCTGAATCAAGGATGGCTTTTCCCTCCAAACCACAGCTGAAGAAATATTTCAAAGTAAGGGGCTAAGTGGGCAGAGAGCTGTGAAGAGTGCTTTTCAAGAATATAAACTATTTGGTCCTTTGCCGTTTTGCAGAAAGGAAGAAAGGCGCATTCCACAATTCTGACCAATTTTAATAATGTTTGCCTTTCTGAGCCTCCTCCAACCGGAGAAATGCAGTTTTACCTACTTCATTCACGGAATGTGGTTTGACCTACTTCTGTTGCAGACTATTCTGTTAGATTTTGTGGTGTGTCATTATGACTGGTCATGTCACCACAAGACTGGCTGGGACTGTTTTGTCCTCAAAATCCCCAGCACAGAGCACATACGAACTGCTCCAGCACTGTGAGATGGAAGGTCAGCGTGTCTGCACGCTCACATTTATAACACACTTTCATATACACACTCACGTGTAAAGTACAGTATCCACATACAGGAGGTTCAGAAAAGAGGATATTTTGTACTTGGGATTGCTTGTGCTACTACAAAGAAAAAAATGAATGCTCCAGAAAAATTTGAAACTGGACCTAAGAATTGCTACAGAGTTAGAAACAATTATTCTGCCTTTACCAACACAACCAAGTCCGACTTAGACAAAAATGACTCTCAAAGAACAACTAATGACCATCTGTTCTTTACTTTAAAGTATATCTTCCTGTTAAAGAATGTAGCCAAAAATCCAAAATTGTATAGACAGTCAGAAATACTGCAATTGTTTCAGATAAACAGCAAAAGAGATAGCTTTTTTTTTATATAACAGGGTATTCCAAACAGTAATAATTGCATCCATGCAAATAGATTCTCATGATATTTTGAATTGATATTATAGAAAATACACCTGAAATGTAATCTACAGGGTTCAGCTTAGTTTGTTTTGTTTGTTTTTTTTTACTATAAGGAATACCTTTCCTACTTGGTTTATCTAATATGGATAATTTGGATCAACATTCTCAGCCAATACCAGATGTTTAGAAAGCATTCCATTAATGTCAGACTATGCTTGGATCTGGAATGTTTCACAGCCAGTGTCTGCAGAATCATGTCTCACTGCAGAATACAAACAGCCATCCTACTGCTGGAGACAAGTCCTCATTTTCTCAATGTCTTGGTTGAAGGGAACCCTGAATTATCCAATGAATTAAGTTACAAAGAGATAACACCAAAATACACATGGAACTCCCCTGTAAAAACATTGCAAAGTTAACACATCTGAAGGTGAATATTAAGGAATAAGATGTTATGTCAAAGGTTGATTCCAAACAGTAAACCTGCTTATACCTTATAAAGGAACAGATACCCTGTGGCAGATAAAATGAATTAGCTTTTTGCTTAACTTGGCTACAGCTCCCCATTTTAAAATTACACTTCATTTATTACACTAGAAGAACAGTAAGACACTTTCAAGATGTATCTCTAGAATGGTTGCCCGGTCTCAAGGCTTTACTGCGAAATTTAGCCAAATATGTACAAGCAAACAAAAGTCAATAATGTAATTGTACATAGTATCATCTTTCACCTGTGAAAACAATCTGCTTTACAGCTTTTGTGTTCCAAAGGACACTTCTGAGCCAGTTTAAGTAGCAGTATGCATACATAATGGAAAACAGGACTGTGGAACAAGAAGGTTATGACTGACATTTTCAGAAGTGGACAGACATTTTAGGTAACCACCTGTGATACTGTAGGCTTTGGGCTGTGTCTGTTGTTCATTGACACTCATCCAAAACCAGTGAAAGCAGCAAAGTCTAAAACCAAACAACCAAAGTCGACTGATTCAAAGATGGTCCAAATTTAAGTATTTATGTTTGTGCTCAAAATATAGCCTACAGCTGTAGAAATCTGTCCACTCACAGATGCCTCCTTTCAAATTAGTCTAGAAATGTTTGGTTCTTTAAACCTGAAATCTGCTCTGAACGAATGCAGAATGTATGAAATTCTCTGAAAGAATTTCTCATTATTCACAAACAAACCCTCAGAGTATCTTAAAAATGCATTAAATATACAGCAGTGACAGACAAAAAGAATGTAAAAGCTCTGTGTATCAAATATGATGAATACAAAAAAAGCAACTGAATTTTTATGTTTTCAAATTAATCACAAAAACCTTTTTAAAAGAAATGCTTTGGTTTTGTTTGTCCTTCAAAATCTTGAATCAAAAGCAATAGGGGGTCACTTCTTGCAAAGGAGAAAGCTCAGCAGACCCATTCTACTCTTTATCACAGAATCAGAGAATGCGTAGGGTTGGAAGAGAACTTAAAGATCATCCACCTTCAACAGAAATATATTGATACAATTATGTCACCAAATCTAAAAGGAAATTAAGACCACCCTTTAAGTCTCTGATTTCAGGCAAGGTCTTCAATGACAACTGATTTTCAGAAAATTGTCATTGGTGTCTGTAAACAAACAAGGCTCAAGTTTCAGCCACACAAACTCATCCTAAGTCCAAGAGGAAAACTCTATAACAATACTACATATGTTTATTAGAAAAGTGTTAATACATAATTCAGTGACTAACCTTACCATTTATGTTATCCAAATACCTGCAACATCAGAGACTCCTAGTCACTTCCTCTGGAAATCTCCAGCAAACTACGCAAGCATGGGCAGAAGTACAATGTAACTCTCTGGAAGAAAACAGGTAACACCCTCCTGCTGTAGTGTGAATTTAAAGCTGGTGAATCCACTTCACAGTGAATTCAAAATCCATGCATTACATGATACCATTCTGATACAGAGGTTCACTCAGAGATGCATTTTAAGACCAAGGTACTCTCTAGGAAAGTTTGATAAGTGCTGTACAGTAGCAGGTGAGACCTTTGACAGTAGAGAAACTTGGCAAAAAGTCTGTGATTTCATACATTCCTATGTTCTAATAAAAGGACATTACAGTTATAAACCATGTTGAAAGTTTTTACAAAGGGTCAGTAGCCCAATTCTTAAATAGAAATGAGAGTTCATTTAAAAATTGATGGGAGACTGTCTACAAATTATAAAGCAGTGCAGTTCCTTGGACTTAAATGGTATCAATTAATTTGCACTAGTTGGCCTTAACAAATCTCTCATGTCCATTATTTAACACCACATGTATTGAATAACTAAAGATACATATATGTGTAGGTGTCTCACATATGTGAATTTCCCCATATACACAGGTACATTTAGAATATGCTAGTTCTTACAATATGTCTCAAAACACATTACCATGAGCTCCCCAACTTTCATTTTTTGCTCATACAGAGTTTAGCATAATGGCCACCTTACGCTCTGTGTACAATATCAGTAACATACACTTTTTATCCAATATTCAATATTTAAGATTCTCTCCCATTTGAATTGTTTCATACTTATGGTAAATTAAAAAAAAAAACAACAAAATGTTTGCAGGCAAGTTTATGTTATCGATGGCATACAATTTCTAAAACAACTTCAGCAAGCTGGTACATTGCTCCCACTGATATTTGTGTAGGCTGTAACTGGAAATCTCACCAATAACCTGTCAGCCAAGCTATTACTCTTACTCTTCTACTTCAGAAGGCTGTAGTCAACTCTGGGTTCCAATTTGCTAAAAAGAACAAATAACAACTCCAAAGGCCATGTAAAGGATCAAATACAATAGTTCAGGAAAGACAAAGGTTGCATACATGAGGAATGATGAGGAAAATTAAAGGGATTTAGGTAAGAGAAATGTAACTCCCATATCAGTAAGAAAAAAACCCCAACTTCCCATCTGCTTTTTGCAGTACATCTCTAGTGTTTCTTTTTGGATACTCTCTCACAGTAAGCTAAAACCTGTTGGTTTCTAACGTGCTAGTTTTGATATGGTTGGAAGAAAAACTGTGAAGTCATGGCATCTTACAATTATTTTAAGTGAAATGGGTGGCTACACACTCAATTTTAGAGTCTTTTAAACCCAAGCCAGAACACGACCTATTATTTAGGTAATAGCACATAGTTTTTTAGCTAAGGACTATGTGTTAAGGAATGACCCCAGAACCTACATTTAAAGCAGACTAAAAAATGCTTTAATTCAGAACTTTATTTCTTGACTTTTAAACTCTAATATTTTATTAAATCAAGAGGGTTTTAAAATGTAATCCCTTAGCCATTTCCTCTGTTTTAAAAGAAACAGCTAAAGAGGGTGAAAAAAACCACCAACAACTCACCCATCCTTAAAGCCAACCAAGGCTTCAGAACTTTGTCTTGAGAAACAAATAATCTAACTGCATGCAAATCCCTCTAGCTAGAAAACACCAGAAGAACTAGACAACAGTATTATCACATGTATGAGCAATGCCCAGCTCCATTCACAGGCCATGTGCTAGAAGCCCCATCTGCTGTCAACCTTTTGAATTCCTCAGTGGGGGGGAATTACTTTTCCTACACTGCAAGATTTGCAGAAACCTGTTCTTAGTTTCTCTTACCACTGTAGAGGAGGGCAATCCAAGGCTGGCTAATTAAAATAACGAATTTGGCTAACAGGATTATCCATACATCCTAGGTGGTATCTTCAGTCAGGAAAAAAAACCTGAGCATTGAACTCTGTTGAATTTGAAATCAACAGCTTCGGCTCCAGACCCTGGCAGCTTCTGCAGCTGCCCACTCTGCTGGAAGAACATCTTGAATCTTTCCTCAGCTGTTCAGACCTCAAACTGCAGAGCATTTTCACTTGGACTTTGTAAAAAACACAGCTGTTAAAGCAGCATCTTGCTAAACAGATCCACTCTAAGAAACTCAGCCTAAGAGAACTTAGGGCTTACTCAAACTCATTAACGCTCTAGACTGGGTTTTCAGATGAATGCAAAGATACAGTATTTCAAATGGAAATTAAAATAAACAACATTGCCAGTGCAGAATTTATCAACATTAACAGTGCTCTCACCCAAATAGCTTTTTTGGTCATTACAGATAAAACTTCTATAAGTACGCATATGAACAAATAACTGAAGAGCATTAGCAATCAACAGTGCTGCTTTCTAACCATCAAATTTAATGTCAGATACTT
Organism: Eulacestoma nigropectus; assembly: GCA_013397775.1. Taxonomy (NCBI): domain Eukaryota; kingdom Metazoa; phylum Chordata; class Aves; order Passeriformes; genus Eulacestoma; species Eulacestoma nigropectus. The sequence continues at coordinate 1,117,962 of VZTE01003402.1, forward strand.
GCAAGGTACCACACTGATTGCTTTTCCTAAAGTTTAAACCAAAAAGGGATAAAACCTGGAAGATAAAGTTATTGCAAAATTCAAGAGAAAATAGAGTGGAAAAAACAAGAAGACAGAATATTGGTTGGGTTCTACTATGACTTTTTTCAATTCCACTATGACTTTTTTTTCCACCACTTCCTTGTAATCAAACTTGCATTTAAAGCTCTCAAACATTCACTCACACTGCAAAAGGATAAATAAAATGAGATTAGAGAACAGATATATTTAAACTTCAAAAATATATACTGGACTGGAAAAACTGAAAGTGAAAACCACAAACAGTATAGCACTTATGATGAAATGGTACATAAAACCAGCTCTGGTATCCAAGACAGGGACAGAGATATATCAGTCCCAGCTTTTACACTTTATCCAGAATTGACAAAGGACAGGCAGAACTTGGATACCTGATACAAATATTTCAGGGCAAAGAGTAATTTCATACAGCTCATCAGCAGTGTCCTCTGCCACAGGCAAGCCACAGTTCTGCATGGCATTGCAACAAGTGAATTAATTTAGCATCCAGTTCCTGCAGATCCACTCTTGACTTGCAACTCCTGTGTGTGGCAGAAATGGAGAAGCAGCTTCAAAAACACTTACCAGTACAAGGAACTCTGAGAGACGGGGAAATTTATTAACACAACATTTTCATATTGCCTCCATCGGTTCCCTCAAAAAATAATACAGAATGAGCAGCAGAAGCATTAACGCATCCTAGGGTCTAGGAGAATCCCACAGAAATTCAGTATCCAGATGCAGGAGTCAAAGCTGAGAAGAGCTAATTAAAGTATTAGATGGAACCTTAGAATTTTAATTAGAAAAGATTGCTTTCTCTTTATTTTTCAACTTCAATGCCGCTGTAAGTATGAGGAAATCCTCTCTTTTTTCCTCCAATCTAATTGCGGTTTTACAATGTATCTTTAGGCACGGACAAAAACTCTGCAAAAACTGCAGTTACTATAGTGATTTTAATTACACATAATCTGAAAACTCCCGAAGATGCTGTTCTAAGGGTTTTACTGGGGAAAAAAACCCTAACCTGTAAAACAAAACCTAATTTCTGACAGCTAGTAATTTTGTTCTATTACTATCACAGGCAACACCAAGTGACATTCAACAACAGATTTTTTACACATCACTAAAATGAAAGTGATTATAACTGTGGCCAAATTACTAAAAATGAAAATTGCAACTGAGCTATGTAGAAACAAGAACATAAACCCACTATGATCACTTTGTGTCAGTCCCCAGCCATACGGTATGTTTGATATGCCACTTGGAATACAGCCCCCAAATGGCAAATTGTGAGGTGTCTACCAATTTTGCCAGAACAGTATTACTGCCTCTGCCACTGACGCTAGTCAGCCTAAAACACTGCCCTATTTTACTTGATTTACACAGAGAGCAATATATTCTGTATTTATTTCAACCACATCGAACATTTTAACATCTCTAAAACAAGAAGTTTATCATTTTAATAGGGAAAGACCAAAAAATTTCCAACAACTGAATTTTCACCTTCCCACTGTAACAAGCACTTGTTAACACTAGCTGCCTGGGTTATTCCTTGGAAAAAATAAAATCTGCATCCAGTTACTTGTTACTAAAGACAAAGATATGCATAAAATATAAAATACCTTGTAGAATATCCTAGAAAGGAACACTATAGCTTATAAAATGCTGCAGCATTTGGAGATTTAATTTTTTTTTTGTCTTGCAGGGTGAAGAACAAGACAGGCATGAAACACATCAAGAAGAATCCTGGCGGTGAAAACTCAGAGACATCTGCTTCAGTCACATATGTCTCACTGACTAAAATCAGAAGCAAAAGCTGACAGACCTCATCAACGCTGACTTTTTTGTTTTGCTGGTACTGCTCAGCTGGTTGTTGGGGCAAGGGATTTAACAGCAAAACAAGAAGACTGTATACAGCAGCAACCTATTTATGACTGTATTAATACTGCCCTCACACTGCTTGAGTGAGAGCTATGCAAAACTGCACAGACTCTCAGTGCCTAAGAGAGACACACACAGTTTGTAGTTCAAAACCATTAGGCAGGAATAGCATCTATACTGGAAGTAATTCAGATCTGCTCAAGGTATAAACCCCTTTCTCTTCCCACAACTCTGCTCACCGAGCTCTATTTCCAGGACTCCAGTACAGTACATATAAAGCCATTACTAACAGCCTTTTTCTGGTTGTGAGCAGTCTCTCCATAAAGAAGAGCTCTACAGAAAAAAAGGAGAAAGAAAATCTACAGTAATGCACAGATCAAACCAAAAATGACAGTACCAAACATTAACAATCTGAAATAATCTGTCATTTTGCATAGCTTCAATGTAACCTGACCAGGTTAACAAAGGTAAAAGTGCAAGACAGAAGAACTGGAGACAGAGCTGATCAGGTAGACTGACATTTCAGTTAAAATGCATTGTTAATGTGTTTGTTGTCCTCCACATTATGATCTACAAGATCCCTAGAACAGATATGATCTCTGTTAAAACCTGCAGGCATGCAATTTGTGCTGTAGCTTTGACAGCTTAAACTCTGGACCATGACATGAAAGAACTGAATTCTTCTACTATAATTCACAGTCCTGGAGAATAACCAAGTTCTTTTTCCTTCTTCAATCTTTTTTGAGGCACTGAGTTCTACTGATGAGAAAGCACAGTATAAAACCTGCTTCTGTAAGAAACTGTCCACCCACATGAATTTTGCTTGGTCTGTGAGATGGGCAAGAAACTGGCTCAGACAGAGCTCACACTCAGAGTGCTGATCAATGGTCTGTACTTGGGCTGGCAGCCTGCCACAAGTGGGAATCCCCAGGGATGGACACTGGGCCTCACATGTTCAGCATCACCAAAACAATCTGGATGGCAAGACTGTGAGCACCATCACCAGGTTCACTGATGACACCACACCGGGTGGCGAGGTGGGCGCGTCAGAAGGGAGAGCAATCTCACAGACCAGGACAGGCTGGAACAGTGAGCTGGCAAGAAGAGTGCAGAGTTTAACAGAGACAAGTGCAAGGTCCTGCAGCAGTGATGACACCAAAGAGCCTGGCACAGGCTGGGATTCTTTGCTGAGGGGGACCTGGGGGTCCTGGTGCACAACAAGCTGAACAGGAGTCAGCAGTGAAGCTGCTGCAGCAATGAAGGCAAATCAGATGCTGGGATGCACCCACAGGGGCACCACTAACAGGGAAGAGAGATGTGACCATCCCAAACTACCAAGAGCTTGTCAGGCCAAGGCCACACCTGGAGTACTCCTGTGCCCAGTTGTGGTCTCCACAGTTCAAGAAAAGGAACAGACAGACTGGAGAGCATTCAAAGGAGGGCCATGATGGAGAACCCATCCCAAAAAGAGACTGAAGGAATTCAGTATTTTATTCCCTGGAGAAGAGAAGTCACTAGGGGACCTCATCATGGTACACAAAGAGTGGCTGTTAAGAGGATGGAAGCTGACTCTCCACAAGGAGCCACATGGAGAGGACAAGTTGTACCAGGGGAGGTTTCATCTTGATATAACAAAGAAATATTTCACACTAAGAATGATCAGTGTCTGCCCACATATACACAAATACAAATATTCTAACTGAAATGTCCAGATAAATATCCCACTCTAATTGCTGGCTGAGCCTTGATGTTTTGGCATAAACTTGAGTCACAATTCACTGCAGATACTGCCTTTTACAGACTGTAAACAATGGGCTAAAACTTCACCACCAATTTTTGTATACGCCTAAAACAGTAGAAAAATATACCAAAACCCACCAGTATTCAAGCTGCAATGATACATCTGAAAAAAAAAAAGAAACCTGCTGACTAGGGAAAGCATCTAGTGTAACATTAAGGGTAGATTAAAGAGTTATTATTTATATTAATTTATTGGCTCTTTATAAAGTTAAAATGAAGAAGTAGAGTTGATCATGTAAAATTTACTCTAGGCAGGCAAACACTCAAATATAGATTCATCAGTATTTCTTCCTCCCTGGCACTCTTGCACCAAAAACTCCAATAAGACTTGAAATCAAATAATTGTAACTACCTTGTTCTTCTGCCGTCTCACTTATTTTTCCTCACCATTCCCAAAGCATTTTTCTTGTTTTTTCTAGTTTCAGTCTTCCAAAGAACTTAGGTCCAATCTTAAAGCATATCAAGGCCTCTCCATCTGTTAACAGATGAAGAGGCTTCACTTCGGTTTCCACTCAAATTAATGGCTATGTCAGGATCTTGTCCAGTAATTCAAACACATGCTGAAAGCTGACAAATTCCTGCAGTTTATTTTTAAAAACTACTGACTTTACTACTTCAAATACTTAAATGGGTAAGATTTCAGCAGTGTATTTTATTAGCTGCCTGTTTACAATTTAGTAAGTTACAGTTACATTAAAAATTGTTCTAAAAATAACGTTTATTGAAAGAAGCTATTAAAAAGGAAAAACTGGATAGATGTTTTTTCATGGAGCTACTATAATCAATAGGCAATTGCCACTTCCCTGCTGTAGGGCAATTTTCACTCCAGTCAGCAGTGTTATTTCACAGTCACACTGATGTACAAAAGACTTCTACATAGCCTTCAAAGTCTGCATAAAAACACAGTTTCTTGGAAGCTTTCTAAAATACATAGAACAAATTTATTCTTTGCTGAGAAAGCTGACTACTGGTATGGGCATCTGAAGTCTGGATACTGCTTAATGAACATTTTGCAAAAAATTATCTTTTGAACTGGGCTGAACATTTAACTTCCTGACCACCAGACCTCTGAGACTAGAAAGAGGAACCTTCTACACAGACCAGGTGCCAATGAAATCCTCAAACTGTCCTCAGCAAAACCATTTGAGAACCCTCTGTACTTTTATTTTTCCCTCAATTTGTGGTCTAGGAACCTTGAGCAAAGTTTTAAAATTTTTTTCAAATTACTGTGTGAATCACCAGTAAGCAAAGTATGCAACCACAGTTCTCCTTTAAGACTGAAAATCTCCAGCCCAGATGCATTTCAACAAATTACATACTTAACCAAGGTTTCCACTTTTCCCTATTGACTAAATAGGGCACCTTCAGGAACTCCAAATTTAGGTGTGTAAGTTTGGTGCCTAAAATTAGGTGAGATGAATATAGCTCTCAAAAAAATTACACAGCATTGGTTGATGAGGAGAAAGTCTAAGGTGGTAAATCACAGGCTGACTTGAAGCAGCCTCTTAAATCGGTCCCAAATGGCTCCTAACAGTCCTAACAGCTTTTTCCTCTCGGTAAAAACCAAAATGGCAAACAATGATCCATGGGTTGAACGCTCCTCTGGGATCCAAAGAGTGGGAATTTTCTCCCTGGTTCTCCATGTGGAAAACAATACATATACACTCATACAGAATTCCATATATACAACACTTCACTGTTTCAAATAAATTCCATCTATGCTATTTAATACACTATTAGTTCAACACTGCTATTGCAGCTAAAACTGGTTTTGCTATCAGAGCTAAATTTTCTGAAGTTATTCCCAAAACATGCTGCAATCTGACAACATGACTGTCAGTCTCAGCACTAACTATTTAATAGCACAAAGGAATTGTTTATGTTTCACAGGAGGCTGAAAGGCCACATAAATGTATTTCAAGAATTCTATGTTTAGCAAATTATTTTTCAGATAAAATTGCAAATGTTACACCCAATTTCTAATTGTTGTTACGTGAACAGCAAGAAATTAAGTACATTAAAATGGCATATTTCAGAAGAAAAAGAAACAAATCCCCAAATTGGATATTATTTTGGATATGCATATGGCATCGTGGAAAACCTAGTTATTTCAGAAAAGAACATTTTAGAGATTGTCTTTGCAAGGAACATGTTTGTTGTAGTAAACAAATAACACAACTCTAGAGAAGCTGTTTAATGGCCAAATAAAACTCTCCAAAGAGAGAACAGGGGAACTCCTTAAAAATGACATATTCTAAAAAATTATACAAATAGATGCACTGAATATTACATTTCTATGCACAAAGATCTAGGAACATACTACTGTGAAGCAGTCAGGCTTCTGAGCTTTTCTTTTTCTTTTATTTCATTAAAATAAGTCATTAAAAGAAATTTAAACTTTTTTTAAACTAAGTCTTTCGAAAGGGGAAACTCCTGTCGTTATAGTCAAGCAGGCTCTTTGCTAACTTGTTTTACTGGACCACAAACTACAATAGCTACATCTCTACCAATATCCATCAGATGCAGAAAAATAGCCAACTTGGGTTTCATCAAGCCACCCACGGATGATGCAATGCTAAATTTCAGTGGACAAGAGCACAAAAGCACATGTAGAAATACTACCTTATAAATCAAACTTTCATTCACTTAAGCATCAATACAGTGGCAACTGCAACACTAATGTACAAAGGCAGTACACTAAGGCCTTCAAAAGAGGTGGTGCATCTAATCAAGACTTATTCTTACTGCTCCAGTTATTCCTGAAGAGTAACTGAGGCTACATCTACCATCCATTCAGACAGCCCTGTGTGAAACAGTCTTCGATGTATACCGTATTTGGAACAGGGCAACTGCTGCATGCAGGCAAATTGGGTTTTGTTTGAAGAACAGTCAAAAGGAAAGGTATTTCAAAATTAAAACAATGAAGAACAGTTTTTGTTGCATCTTTCTGCCCTTATTTTAAAAATATGAAACTCTAAAAAATTGAACTTGAAGACAGGTACATCCTAAAAAACCTCCAATTGTTATTTGTACTATTGTATCTATCACTATCGGAAAAGCCATTTTATCTCCTCTTTTTATCCCCAAACCTAGATGAAAGTTGAAAATCGTGAGGTTCAAATGAAGTGCTGGGGAGAGAAAAACAGATGAAAAAGAGAGGACAAGAAGCAGTGGAGGATGATCTACATCAGCTGAAGTAGTGATATTTCAATCTGTCTGTACCAGAACAAAAGTGTTATTGCATACATCTCATCCATGTCATCACTGAGTGTATGCAATACATCTCATCCATGTATGTTATGCAAACAATGAAAAATGCAAAGGTCTGATTTTTATGTTTTAGTTACACTTTTCTGCCCTAACCTTAATTCCTCTATTACTCTCATTAAGTGCTTTGAATAAAACTAAAGTTAAAACTCCCATGCAGTTTCAGAAGATGAGAATATAAAATAGTATTGCTAATAACACCAAGGTCATGGTTTCAATCCCTGTATGGGCCATTCATTTACGAACTGAATTCCACAACCTCTGTGGGGCCCTTCTAACTCGGAATATCCTGTGAAGTCAGAAGCAGTTCTTCACTATATCCTTACCAATGTTGGCCAGCAACAGGGTGCAAGTTAAACTGTTGTTAACTGGAATGTTCCTTTATTTTACAAGGCAAAACAAAATGGAAAAAACATGTTTTCTAGAAGGCTAAGGGCTAGCTAAGAAAAACATTTGTAACTTGTCAAGTTACAACCTGAAGTGTCTCCTACGAACTGCTATATGGATAAATAAAAGTGAGGCCATGGATGTATGTAAAGGATTCCTGTATGCATTAAAAACTTTTTCAGAAATAGTTGCCTCACATTTATCACAGCACTGAAGAAAGCTGGCAGGTTAAAAAAAAAAACAACCAAACAAAAAGCACCTGTTGTTCAAAAGGAAGAATACTCAGAAGTGTTGCTGTCACTTGATTAATTCAATGAAAATTTTTAACCAAGCATAACTCAATACCATTCGTCAAATCTGACTGCGAAGTGATGTTATTACCTCAGAGCGTATATGCTGGAGAGACTACATGTAGTGACAGAAACACTCTCATAGTCACTGCTGGAGATGGAGCTGAGGGGGGAATCACGTAAGCCATCCTGAGAACTGAAAAAACATATGGAAAGAAAATGAACTGCTGAAGCGAGCAAAGGCAAAAACAGAGCATTGTGATAAGTCATGGCTTGTCATGGGTTATACAGAAATAAGAATAAACTGGCAGTTGCATTTTTTGCTCTTCAGAAAATGATACAAACCTATTCTGTTTTCTTCCCAAAAGGACAGGCAATTCAGCAAAGTCAGTGGGCAATCTTCAATTTAATTCATGCCATACAGTTAAAATATTCAGGAAAGAACTGAGAATCTTACATTTTCATTGGAGATACAGGGAATAGCATGCCCATGCTGGTAAGTGTGGTATAACCTTAAAATGAAGACTTAACAAAACTGACAGTTCATAAAGTCATCTTGGGTTTCAGGCCAAGGCACAGTAATCAATAAGCTTCAAAAACTTCCAAATATTGTGACAAGTTTGACCTACATTTCCTCCCTGTTGGAAGGAAAAGGTTTGTTAGAAAGCAGAAAGCTGACACTTCGGTGATGGAGCTGAAGATAATACACCTGCCCCGACCCCTAAGTTTGCTCAGTCCCTGTAAGGACCATATAGGTACCTCAGATTCTGTGCTTTGAGACAACAGACACGCAGGAAGGAGCAGTCCCATGGCAAATCACTGACACTTCGTTAGTGGAAATCCACTAGCTACTAAGTAAAAGTAAAAGGATATGAATAATTTAAATGAACAGTACACAACTTGTCTCTGGCATCCCTGGACTAATGAAAAGCCTCTAAATAACCATAATTTTGGATCTTACATCATATTATCAACATAAACTAGGATTAGAGGATTAAAAATAGTTTCATAAGCACTATTAAACTATCTTGTAAAGAGCAATTTCTTGTTTGAGTAACAATTTACTGCTCAGCTACTGGAAATTCCACAAGCTGAAAAAAATTACATGAGATAAGAAAATACATAATCTTGAGCAGAGATATCAAAGCTGCATTGGCTCTAGGCAGTGCAGAAGATTCATTCAAGCCTGCTGAACTCAAATGTTCACTCAACAGAAATCTTTGGACAATGCAAAGAGAAATCTAAGAAACATCTCCAGTTAAAAGAGAGGTAGTTATATAGGTCAGGGTTATTTTACTTTACTTCTCCACAATTATTAGCAGATTTTTTTTTATGTTCTTTTGCTTTTTAGACATATGCAAACCAGTTATGTTCCAAACTCCTTTCTTCTACCAAATTTACTATTACAGCTATTTTTTCAGCTAGAAGTCTGGAAGAATGCTTAAGGGGAATTCTTCAAAGCAGTGCATGGAAGGTATGTGCTTTAATCCCACTAAGAAATAATAGGATTTGTTTGCATACCTCCCACTAATCACTCAGAAAATGTACCCCTTCATGTTTCTCATTTCTGACTGCCAATTTGAAAATAAATCCCAAGTGTACCATGCTTTAGTTGAAAGCAGAGACTTCACAACCAGAAAATAATTTTATCAGACTTGAACAAAAATCTATTTAACTTTCATTCGTTTTATGTAATTTCCCTTGCTAATTCTGCTCATTATGAAGAGATATATGCATTTAAACAAAGGCTTACTCTTTTATAGCTCATCACCTTTACCCATCCAATCTTACAATATGGTCACGCTACTAAAATGTAGTTTTACTATCTGTTTTACAGCAGCTAAATGATATTAAAAAAAACTATTAGCATACAATTTCACACTATGATTAGGCAGGTTTGATGGTGTGCTCGCTCTCTTTTTCTTTTTAAGCACAAGCCAGAAATGGCAGTCTGGATGTCTGTACCAAAGTTGGGCTCTGGAGAGACAGGTAACACCACAGTAGCCAAGGGCCATAAATCTTGCTCAGCAGCTGAGGGCTACTTGAGCATGCACCAACCAAAGTACAGTGGGTATGCAAATACGACTATAAGTCACTCAGCCCCAAAATAGTGGACATTCCAGGGCCTGTTCAGCACTCTGTGCAGCATCAGGCTGCATGCCAGGATCTCCCCTTGAGCAGGGATGCCTCTCATGATTACTCCTCGAGGCTGAGCAAATCCTTATCACATCAGATACTGAGTAAGTGAATCGGGAATAAGCGTGCCGAAATGTTGCAATATCAGCTAAGTGATAAAAAGATTGACTGGACATATACAAATAATCCTTTAGACATAATCCATTGATCACGTCTGGGACTAAATCCGGATCCAGCTGCAGCCACTTCCTCTCTTAGAAGTCTTCTCTGAACCTCCTGACTCAATGAAAGGGTCTCCCTGGCAGCTTTGTCTGGCCCTGTTCTCTATGCACTAAATACTGAAGTGTACCTTGCCATCGAACCTTCTTAAACCACTGTCACATTTACCACGGAATTTTGTTAACTCATTGTTTTATAGCAAATACATCATTGCTTCTCTCTTGCGAGTCAAGCACATTGCTCTTTTGTTCAGAATAAATCAATCTTTAAACAGCAGAACTAGGAAACAAGAACAAGTAGCAAACTCAGCATCTTCTCTTATGCTCTCTCACCTCCCCACCATTTCCAGATTTTTCCAGTGTAACAATCCTGCCAGCTGATTTGGGTAGTAATAATTTTTCTGAAAGATGTCAGGTTTGCTGTCCTTCAGTGCCTTCTGTGAAGCTCTGCCTGATATATTTGAAGTCCAATCAAAATATCTCAGTTACCAGTATTTAAGAACTTAAATTCAATTTTCTTAGGTTCTAGTTTTCTACTTTTTTGTTTTGTTTTAAAGAATTCAAGGTTTTAAGCTCTTACACAGAGCCCAAAGGGCTTACATTTTCCCTGAGAACTCAGAAGTTCTCACACATTTTTGGGGAGTTAAATGCTCTAGGCTAAAACACAAACCAAACCAACCACTACCCTAATAAAGGACCTTAATGGTAAGTAACCCAAATGAGCATCATGAGCATAATGGCCCACAACCAGCTGGCATTATCAACTATCTCAATGCTATCTTTATTTTCATCTTCACAGATGTCTTTTGAACAGATAATAAGCCTCACCTCATCTCTTCTCCATACTTCTTTGCCTTTCATTTCAGTCTTCTCTCACCCCATACCAGTTCCTCTCAGCACAACTTCTTCTTACCAGTTCCACCATCCCATCTGTTTTTAAGCCGTATCTTAACACTGTTGGCCATTCTAAACCGCTGTATAAATGCCTTCATTTTCCACTTCTCTGTTTTTCTCTTGGGGCACAAACCAGACCATGCTGAACAATCTGCTGATTTCAGGATTAGATATCCATCCGGTCAGTCATCGTTTGGCAATGCAAACTGCTTGAACACACTTGACACAAACCACGCTCACAAACATTAGTTTGTTGTAACAAACTATGTGTAGTTCAGGCAATTACAACATGTAAACATTTTTCTCATTCCTGTGTATCCATATAGATTGAATTACTGTACCGGAAACAGTATTTATGATTAACAGTGCTTATTTCTGGTTCATATTCAGGCTGTAACTCTTCAGATAAGAAGCACCATGTTTATTTAGTACCAAGAAGTGGGAATCCAATAATGATAACCCTGTTTTATACTATCTGTTATACTAACTAGCTTTTAAAAAAAACCAACTAAACAAAACAAAAAACCACAACTAACAAATAACAAAGACTCCTGACATATTCACTGTTTTCCCTCTCAGTACACATAGACTCAGGGTAACTGTAAAATTTTCTTCTTAATAATGTCTGCCTGAAGATCCTCTCTGCTCTTCTAGGGTGCTGGTAGATCCTGAGGTGAATTGACCTGCTTTTCGCATCTCAAGATTCCCATTACCAGCTGATGATGGCTCAGCACACACATTCATTAGCACAATTACAGGAGAAAATCTGTGCATTCTGCAGCTGAGAGCTGCTAACCCTTCCTTCCCACATCAGCCCACAGGTGATCTGAGCTTCACCACGTCATGCTCATTTGCAATAACGTTGTGTTGGATTGGGATTCGTAGGACTGCTTAAACTGGGTAAGGTGGCAAAAGTTTCTTTCATTTGTAAACGCCTACAGCACTGTTTTAAAAATTACATTCTAGCACTGGATAAAACCAGTATCCATGCTCATCAAAACATAATTCTTCAGCACTTCTGATAAAATTACAGAATAAAGATTTGAGCAAAAGTGCATGGAGCAAAGCGACATGGGCTGATATGGCTGCCTCTTTTCATGGAATACTGGCAGATTGAACCAATGAACCACTTATTTAAAGCTGTTGCCCACTTTTTGTATCTATTCTAAGAAAAAAACAAACTGAAAGACAACTTTATTTTATCCATGCTTTTTTCCTACTGGAATGTGTTTCTAGCCTCTTACATTTAATTAAACCTGTTTCAGGGGACGGTTTCTTCATAAATGCTATTAATTGAACACAATTACATTTCATATTACAACAGTTAATTGGCACAAGTATTGTTTGACTAGCTCACTACATGAGGGCTGACTCTAAAGCCTCATGTGTCACACCAAATCCACTCAAAAATTATCTTTTACAACGTTTTTACCTGTTATTTCAGAAATCTCTACACTGAAAGCTAATATGGTTCCCTGTTGCTTTAACTGATACTTGGACCTAGTAAAAGGGAAGCTGGTATAAAACAGTGACACTTTCTATTTGCACACTAAAGCTTCATAACAGCAGTCATGTTATTGGATACTGCACAAAATCAGTGTTCAATAGACAAGGTAAAACACTGCCACTTCTAATTTGAGACTTGCATTGTTAAAAAGAAGGGGAGGAGGGACTGAAAAAATTAATTTATACTGAATCTGAATTTGGATAGTTGCACAAGGGCAAGAAACAGAATACTAGAAGGGGAACAAAGAACTTCAACCAAAAGCCAGATCAACGATTGCTTAAGGGAAGTTTTGCAGTTAAAAGGCTGATGTTTGGTTCCCAATCAACTACTATTTGCTTTTTGCTGATGAGAATTTTTCTTTCTCCTGAATAGCTAGTTAAAAGACTAATCAGTACAAGACATTAAACAGACATATTTTTGTTTATGTGAACTCGCACAGCTGTCCATTAATTTTTTATGGAAAAGGCAACATTTTCATGTAAAAATATACACAATTTTCTTAAGTCTTACTGTGATGGGAATATTATAGAAAAGCATGAATTTAAGACATTTAATCAAGTTAATTTGCATTTCAATATCAATTAATCTAGTTTTGATAAAGGAGTACTTGTAGAATCAAAAGCTAGAAACTAAGACAAGCTAGAAAGCTACTTTGTGTGAATTTGGTTTTGTTTCTTTAGCAAATGTTAGCCATCCCCAAAATACAAATGGCTCTTTTCCATGCATTTATAAAGGTGGAATGACTTATCTTAAAGTTGCTGTACTGAAAATGTGCACACATCACATGTTGCTAAGGAGTGAACAAAATAAAGTACAGGCCAAAAAAATCAAAATTAGAAACCAACTGTCTGAAACAGGTGTTCATCTCTTTCAACAGAGTTACTCTAATATGCTAAGGAAATAAAATTTTTAATATATTACAATACAGACTATTGTAATATATAAATATTGTACAATATACACAATTTAGGATTAAAGAATTGCAAGACTAAGAAATGAGACAACTTGAATACCAAGCTAAAGAATAAATTATTCCTCTTATTCTAGAATTCCAATAAAGATCAACAAATAGCAAAACATGCTTTTCCAAGGATGCCTCATTCCTCCTCCTTACACTGCAAAAACATATGGTTAAATATTCTGGTTTTTAGCCCCCACAAGTAAATGCAAACAGCAACAGCATCCAACAGCCAATGGACACAGCTAGAGATTGCAGGAAGGGTGAAGGTAAGAAATTCTCCTCGCTACCATTTACAGCTCCTTTTGCCAGTTCTTGGGTGCACTGCAAAAAGCTTCATCAAGAATACATTCAAACAGATCAAGGAAAATGCAAAAAAAAAAAAAATTTTAAAACTTAAGCTAGACATTTTAAATAGACCTGCAGTGGAAAAGCGAGAAACTATGCTTAATAATAATATTTTTTTTAATATCAGAACTGTTTTGAGGTCAGTATGTAAATAAACATGTAACAGAACCAGGAATTTAAGACTAAAACATGAAAACACTAGCGTTGTATGACAATAACAAACAGGTTGCCAAACTTCATAAAACATTAGCAGGTTTACATGGACTCTTCAGTTCCAGAAAGAACAGAAAGACAAATATTTACAAAACACATTAAAAAATTATCTTCCCTCTCTGTAACTGTCTTTCTTCTGTGAAAGAGCAGGCAGAATTTTACGTTTAAATTAACATTTTAAAAAAAATCTGTATAGTTTGCTTCGAGTCGAAAACCATGGAATACTAGATACAGATTTAAAGCCTGGTTTTGGTGTTAACCTATGTCCTTTTTTACCCCAAAACACCAAATGGTGCTTTGTTATAGTTTTATCATCTTCTGCTCTATTCTTACATGGCTTTCCCCCCTTAACAGTTTGTTTTGCTACATGACAGCCTTTATTTATCACATTGCCCCTTCAGCAGATCAGATACTACACCTTTGCTAGTGCTCTTCTCGTATTTGCATCTCATTAGCTCTGCTGCCCAAGACTCTCGTGCTATTGGTGTTTTGTATCTTTGAGATACTCACAAGCAAATAACAGAGAAAGGTGTAACATTAGCTATGACTTAAAAACCAAAGGAGTAGAGACGTGTCACTACCCAGTGATGGTCTTCTGTGACAGAGCAACTCCATCAGCGGACACGGGAAGGACTATGAGATGTCATTTAGCTGCACTTCTGTAAAGCCTTTGACACAGTCCCCCAGAACATCCTGCTATGTGAATTGGAGAGAGATGGATTCAATGAATGGACTGTTAGATGGATAAGAAATTGGCTGCATGGTCAGATCCAGAGGGCAGTGGTCAACAGCTCAAATCCCAATGGACATCAGTTACAAGTGGCATCCCTCAGGGGTCTGAACTGGGACCAGAACTACGTAATATCTTCATTAATGACACAGACAAAGGAATCAAGTGCACTCTCAGCACATTTGCTGATGATACCAAGCTTGGTGGTGCAGTTCACACACCTGAAGGATGGGATGCCATCCAGAGGGACCTGCACAAGCTCAAGAAGCGGTCCATGGAAATCTCATGAGCTGTAACAAGACCACGTGCAAAGGGCTGCACCTGGGTCAGGGCAGCTCCTGGTGTCAACACAGGCTGGAGATGAACAGATCCAGAGCAGCCCTGCCCAGAAGGACTTGGGGGTGCTGGTGGGTGAGGGGTTGGACGTGACCCAGCCATGGGCACTCACAGCGCAGACCACCCTGTCCTGGGATCATCCAAAGCACTGTGGGCAGCAGGTGAGGGAGGGGATTCTGCCCCTCTGCCCCGCTCAGGTGAGACCCCACCTGCAGAGCTGCACCCAGCTCTGGGGTCTCTAGCACACAAAGGACATGGACCTGTTGGAGCAAGTCCAGAGGAGGCCACAAAGATGATCAGAGGGATGGAGCACCTCTCCTATGAGGAAAGGCTGAGACAGTCAGGATTGTTCTGCCTGGACAAGAGAAGGCTTTGGGGTGACCTAATTGTGGCCTTCCAGTACCTGAAGGGAGCCTACAAGAAGGATGGAGAAGGACTTTTTACAAGAGCAGGTAGTGACAGGACAAGGAGAGATGGCTTCAAACTGAAGGAGGGTAGGTTTAGATTAGTTATAAGAAATTCTTTACTGTGAGGGTGGTGAGGCCCTGGCATAGGTTGCCCAGAGAATTTGTGAATGTCCCATCCCTGGAAGTGTCCAAGGCCAGGTTGGATGGGGTTTTGAGCAACCTGGTCTAGTGAGAGATGTCCCTGCCCATGGCAGGGGGTTGGAACAAGATGATCTTTTAAGTCCCTTCCAAACCAAACCATTCTATGATTCTATGAAATCTTTAGTAGAAGAGTGTTTAACCTGTATTTTAAACTCCACTGAATTTTGAGGCTAGATAGAGAAGCCTGAAATCCAGGTATTTCAGATACAAGGATTATTATGGCAAACCCATCTGGATCATAGAGATTACACCTATAATTGTGTAGTAAAATGACTGACTTACTAAAACAAACAGCTTGTGTCACAACATACACATTTGATGGCTGCTTTATTCAGAAAAGGGAAAGAAAATTTTCTTCTACTTGGTGACTTACAGTAACTAGAAAGTAAATACATTTATCAAGTTGATGAATGAGCCTATCCTGCAGCTATTCCATGTGTATGAGATTGCTTATTGTTCTAGCTAATGGGTCCATCACTCCGAAAATAATCTACTGTCTCAAACATTTCCCCTATGGTTAAGTCGGCATTCACAAGCATGTAATAGGGAGCAGTCACAGAAGCCTAATGTGATCTTCCAATTTAGAAATACCATCAAAAAGCAGTGATTAGTCATTGCCCAGGCAGCATGAGTAAGGAAAGGTCCACAAAGTTCCGTTTTGTAACTGAATTCTCTCTTTTACTGATAGCATGACTAGTGATTCAGAGACAAGACCCAAACCTATATATAAAGAAAAATATATAAAGAAAAAATAGGATCTACCCCTATGTAAATTTTTAATCTAGTTCTCAGTAGAACTCCAGCATCTCCATCTTTCACAGAATATACTAAAGGAGTTGGTATTAGAATGTGTCCAAATAAAGCAGCAACAATCTAGTAAAAAAATACCTCCATCCCTACTGCTCTACTGCTGCAAAAGTGGAATACTTGCCAATTAAAAACAGATGTACTGTAGTCTCAATAATAAATACAGCTAATTAGAAGTAATCAACAAAATAACTGTGTAAGAGGCTATGTTTAAAACAGACAAATCCCACTAACTTGTTAAAATATTCAAAAACATTCACCCAAGAGTTTTAGAACTCAAGCATGAATTAGGTGAATTATTAAGCTCTCTTTTAAAACTTCCTTGATGCCTGGAGCCTAAAGGTGGCAATCCCTAAAAATAAGGACTCCATGGGGATTCAAACAGCTCGAGCTCTGTAAGCCTGATGATCACACCAAGCAACATAAAATGTATCAAAAGCTGAAATGAGTAGACAACAATATGAAGGTCTGTCTGGGAAGAAGTAACATGACTTCTGCAGAGGGAACCTCTTGGGAGCTCTGTGAAGGGGTCAAGAAGCTTGTGAAGAATGGTGATTCATCTGTCAAGCCTCTGGATTTCCAAACAGGTTCTGTCAAAATACCTCACTAAAGGCTTTTAAGAAAACTAAGGAGCTAGAGCATTAAGAGGGAGGGGCCCAAAAAGAATAAATAATTCTTAATCACAAAGGGAGAAGCTGTTAATCACTTCTCAGAAGGGTGGGATGTCATGGCTGAGGTTCTTCAGCAGCCTAGGAGCTTTGTTTTTGTGTATGATCTGCAAAAACAGAGAGAGCAATGAGGTCTGAAGGGTTACTACCAATGCAAAATTACTAAGGGTAATAACCAGAACAGACTGAAGAACTGCCCAGGGTCTCAAAGTCTGAATAATAGGTAATAAAATGGCAAGACTTAACTGGTAAACACATGGAGAACAATTTTAGCATCAGATACAGAATGACAGCCTCTGAGATCACAAGTAGCATCTTGGGGCTTTAGCAGACAACTTCAAAAACAACCTCAGCACACCACTTAGCAAAAAGTCCCAAGTCAAATAATGGAACCATTGAAAAACAGCAGAAAACAATTATGCCGCTGTGCACATCCACAGTTTGCTCATATCTTGAGTAAGTGCAGTTCTGATTCACTTATTGCTAGGAGTAAATCGTATAATTGAAAACTGTCTAGGGCAAGAGATAAGGCATGATCAAAGGTTTGGACAACTTGTGGACAACTTCTGATCAAGTAGGCTCTGACTTTTCCAATCTGAAAAAGTAACCACATAGACAAAATGTGATTTATGTCTGCAAAACCACAACAGGCAGGAGAGGCCAGACAGGAATCAGGAGCAAACAAAAGCAAGTGGGAACACAGACTTACAGAACTCTCTGTAAAAGGACAATTCTCAGATGAAGTTTTTAAACAATATTAATAGAGGCTGGACAAGTCAGTGGAGAAGTTAGTACATCCACAAAATATGGGAGGCTGAAATAGTAGCTTATTGATACATATAATTTTGTTATATTTTTCAGACCTGCTCTCAAAAATTTCATTTAATATCCTACCCAAGGCAAAAACTGGTAGACAAATAGTCTGAATTTTGCATAATTTATGAGGAAACTAATTAAACACAGTAATTACTTTTAAGCAGTATTCCACTTGAAGTGTTGCAAAAGCATGGAATGACAAAGGGATTTGTGAATTACGTCTTAAAATGAAGTTCATTTAGAAACTCTGTTGTAAGGCCTTGAATATGATCATACTTGCAAGCCTAAGATAGCAAATAGTCAGAATAATGAGAAATATAAAATTACCTTCTCAAAAGTCGAGTTTTGTGCATGCTAAGTTGTATTTAACCTATGAAAGGAATTAGGTCCAGGCCAAAGAACTCATGATTCTATTTCCACTACCAGTAAAATACTTAATAATTCAATTGGTACACTTATTTCTGTAGCCTTTATATTGTGGTTATGCTTCATGGTTCAAGCTACCTCCACTGTGTTATCCTGAACTCTATGAACATTAAGAAATGAGAGATCCCGCATCACACACGCAAAGAAAGCCAGCTGTCACAGAAATACAGAAAACAAAGGTAACTCATCTCTAATGTCTGGCCTCTGCTTCCTGATATTAATACTTCAGGGAAACTGAGGACTCATTACAAAACAGGTTATCCTCTAAACAGTAAACCAAAATGAAGTCAGGTTTTCTACTGATCTGTGTAAGAACCCTAGTGTCTAATCAAAGTTGAACTGAAGCATGGCATTTGCTTTATTACAAGTATTAATTATATTATCTCCCTGTTATCAAGTTCCTTATTGTCATTAAATATGCAGAACCTTAATCCATGACCTCTATTCTTCTATCAACTTTGGCTGAAATGGTCCAATAGGCTTAAAAGCCACTTCTGCACTTTGTTAGGTTCCTTCAGCACACACACATTCACAGATAGACTTGTGCCCACCGGCAACATGGTCAGATCAACCCCCTTCTCTCAAATGAAGCCAAGGTAAAATGTGTTTAGATCACAATTTAGTCCCATGCACTGATGCAAAAGTTAACTTTTTAGTATTTGCCAGACACACTTTTCCTGTAAAACAGCAGCGTACAATGGAAGTAATGACCCAGGTACCGTTTAGCAGCAGTGCCCTCTTGGATACATTAAGCAGGTAATGTAACATTGATTTCAATGATACAGAGACATTAGACAATTAAAATTCAGATGTTCTCCAAATCTTTTGCAGAAAAGCCAACATCCAATAAAAAGCTATCTGCATTAAAATGTGCACCAATTCCTTAACCCTGCAACACTCTGTTGTCCCTAAAATCAACATTAGTGATACACCAGTCACCGGAGTACAAGGATGCAGGAATTTATGTACATGCAATTTACTACCAAGACATCAAGTTGCTCTTACCTTGAACTAGATCTTGACTTTACATCTTCCTTTGCTGTCCTTTCACTACTAGCATCTTCATTGTAGTCCATTTTTTTATCACACAGTTGTTTTCTCTTCTCCCACTTCTGCTGATTTGAGATGCTTTCTGCTTCTCCTTGGGAGTCACTTTCTGCTCCTACCTGTGAACCTGAGGAATGTGCCAGGCACTTAGAGGAGATGGGCAGTTTTTGCTCTTCACTGCCAAAGTCTCTTTCTGCTAACAAAGCAGAAGTTTCAGGTTTTAATGTTTCCTGCTCGGGGACTGAATTGTCCAAGTTATCTACATGGTCCATTTCCTTAGACTTTACTAATGTGTATGAAGCATTTACAACACCTCCTGCAGAATGTTTAGTCTTTAAACCTTCAACACCGTCCTCCCTGCTGTCTTCACAGCTGCCACAACACACACAGGAATTAATTAGACAGTTTGTGGCAGCTATACTGAGTTTATGGGATTCATCCTCCTCCTCATTTGCTAATGGATTAGCAGATCCAGGAACACAACTAATAGCTGCTTCTGGGGTTGTTACTGGGGATTCTGAGCTAGAAGGAGATTTAGGATTGAATATTACAGTAGCAGATATTTTCATTCCCCCTGTCCTGTGAGCTATGACTTCTGCCGTTTCTGCATCGTCGGCATACGCATCCCAGCCATTGAGGTATAACTGTGAGTCTGGACCTTCTAGACAGCTGCATGAATTTGGAACTGAAATGCCAGATATCTGTTTTCCATCTTCAACATTGTTATTATTGCTTAAGTCACTATCAGCATCTTTTAAAAGCAAAGTTTCCTCTGTCTGATGGCCATTCTCATAAAGCAAAGCATCTCTATATTGCAGGTTCTGTTTTGAATCGTGGCAAGGGTTATTCACCCAAGCAAATGTATCACTTACTGAATCCAACCCAGCCAGAGCTTCTCCTGCTCCATCTAGGTCATCCATAAAAAACACTCTGTCCTCTTCATCAGTTAAGTTGTCAAGATGGTGTCTTGTTGGTGAAGCTTCTGTGCTGGAACTATTTCTTAGGCTAGGTCTGTGAGCTGGAGACTGACAGATGCTTGGAGGGGAAAGCAGAGAAGACATTTCATCTCCGACTCTGTGTACCATCCTGTTCAGCTGCTCCAGCTCCTGCTCATCATATTGCATGGAACAAGCCAGCTCAGCCTCTGTGTTCTCAGCTTTTGCTGAAAGTTCCTTAGGAGGCAAAGTTGCAGTTATGCCTGGTGTAATGACAGAGGGTACTTCAGGATCTGCTCTGACAGGAAAATCCACATCTTGAGAGATGCAGAGGTTACGTTCCAGTGTGTGCAGTTCATCCTCGGTCAGCGTCTGAAGGAGATCCCTGAAAATGAAGAAATACACACATCACTTGTCATTTATAATCATGAGGCATTGATGTTACAGATTTTAAAAAAGCTTTTACTGTTAGTGCAGAAATCCAGAACTTGAGGGCACAGAGTACTTTTAACTGTGCAATTCAAGGTGTGTTTGGCATTCATATCCAGAGCACGTGACTACCAATGCCTGAATTTGAGATTACTCATGCAAATAGACGGTATAAAATTATATACATGCTTGCAGTGAAGCCTCAAAATAAACCAAAACACACACAAAAATGGAACTTTTCCCCTCCCCATCACTTACAGTGAAAATGTCACCCACAATTAGATTTATTTTGTCATTTTAATTTTTTAATTCCCAAATTTGACTTTGATTAGCAAACCAATTTCCCATCCTTCAAGCTGATTCAGAAAATTATTCTGCAAAAGGGTACCGCAGAAGTTTCACAGCATTATACTGTCAGATAAAAGAATTCAATAAAATAGTAATATTGCTTATGCAACACTGGTATCTGGAAGCCTGATCACTGAAATGGGTACTGGAAGTTGGCTCTCTCCTTCCTGAAACGCTTAACTCAGTGTTCTGGTTTTGACTGGCATAGGCTTAATGTTCTTCAGTGGCTACCACGGGGCTGTGTTTTGGATTTGTGCTGGAAGCAGTGCTGATAACCCAGGGGTGTTTTTGTTATTGCTGAGCAGGACTTATACAGAGCCAAGGCCTTTTCTGCTCCTCACCCCACCCCATCCGCGAGGAGGCTGGGGGTGCACAAGGAGTTGGGAGGGGACACAGCTGGGGCAGCTGACCCCAAATGACCCGAGGATATTCCATACCATATATATGGCATCATGCTCAGTACATGAAGCTGGGGGAAGAAGGAGGAAGGGGGGGTTGTTTGGAGTGGTGGCGTTTGTGTTCCCGAGTCACCGCTACGTGTGATGGAGCCCGGCTGTCCTGGGGGATGGCTGAACACCTGCCCTGGGGAAGCAGTGAAAGAATTCCTTGTTCTGCTTTGCTTGCGTGTGGGGCTTTTCCTTTACCCATTAAACTGTCTTTATGTCAACCCATGACTTTTCTCATTTTTACTCTTCTGCTTCTCTCCCCAAACCCACTGGAGGGGTGAGCAAGTGGCTGCGTGAGGCTGAGTTGTCAGCTGGGGTTAAGCCACACAGGGTCATTAAGGAGTAAAGCTTCTGCATGATGTTAAGAACAAGGCAGATCTAGAAGCAAACTATGAGCAATTTAGTAAACTGTGTTTTCTATAGACATGCAGCATCTCCAGTGTTACCACGTGTCCTCAGTACTGCAGTTTAGGACTATGGGCACCTGAAAACAAAGTGTTAATAAGTGCTTGATAACTTAAAAACAAATCCACAGACACAGCAGCACTTAATTTTAGGTCTGAATTTGATTTACACTGTCCTTCTCAATTAGAAGCCACATACACAAATATCCTCTGTCAAGAACTGCTGCCATCATTTTCAAAGATCAGTAAGAGTATTTTAGCATAAATGAATGGATGGGAAAAGCAAGACCTGTTCAACAGAGGTTAGGAGTCCATTATTCCTCATGTGTTTAGGAATCATTGGTTAGCAAGTGACATACAGTTGGCATAATAATAATAATATGCACATATTAAATGAATTCCCTTACAGGAGTAACTTTAGTGTAAAAAAGAGACCAAAAAGACAAAGAAACATTCAACACATCTTGCATCTTGATTTCCAGTCAATGGTTTACATTCTTAACTTGTTAACTCAAAGACCAAATATTTTTGCAAGTATTACCAGTTTTTCAAATAGCTCAAAAAACACATCACTACTCTCTGATTTGTCTTCAGCTACCCTGATGTTCCTGATGTCAGGAACATCAGCTACCCACATTTTGAAAAAGCAAATAGTTTAGATAAGCATGCTTAAGTCAGAAAAAAATTATGGCTATGTATATTCCACACAATTAACATTTTATTTTTTAAAAAATCTTGCTTATATGAGTAATGTGACCCCGAAAAAAATTCTAAGCCTCGAGAAGTACCACCTTGTAAGAACAACTGCACTATTGTATCCTCCCTTTTCACACTCTCTAACAGAGAAATTGGAATTTCATTGAATCATTTCACATGCATCTTCAAATCCAAAGTTTGACAAATTTTTCAGTCATAAATGACTAAGAAAGGGAAATGGGCAACCTTTGTTAGACCCACTTGCCTAATAAGCTATAAACCAATATTGCTATTTAGCACACTAGAACATTTTAAATATCTATACATTCCTTTTTTTGTCTACACAGGATGTAATGATACCACCTTATTATTACTCAGAGCTTGTATTTAACCAGTGTCTGTAAGAAATTAAGCACTTGAACGACATCCTAAAAACAAACAGACTGAGAATAGCTTAAGTTTTAAGGTCAACATAAAAGCAGTAGCATTATCATCATTTATTTTTGAAATAACTATACCAATAGGATTAATAAAAACATAGAATAACATAATTGCTGCCATGAGGCTCTGTATTATGAATTTCCATTTTGGTTAGTTTTTACAGAAACACTGATGTAGAATTTTATAAGCATAAACAAAGTAATGTGAGATTTTAAAAACAGTTGGAGTTTTCATTTTAAAAAAACCACAACAAACAGCAGAGGGTTTAAGCTTGTCCCTCACATATACAAAAATATTGAAGACTTAAGACATTTCTGGGTTGGGCCAGGGCCCACCAAGTAGAGAAATCTGGCTCCTCACAGATCCTAAGGAAGAGCACAAGCACAGACAGACACACAGTGATCCCTGTGAGTGCATCCTGCTGGCTGCCAGCAGCCAGGGATTTCTGAACCAAGGCGGCATCCTTGTGTTCTGCAATCCACAGTGAACTTTTCTTGCACAGATTAAAAAGTGTGGGAACTGACCAAGAGACAACTGCTTAAACATCAGCTATACTTCTCCATACACCAGTCACACACACTTCTCAAAACAAGAAAAGAGTGAGCAACTTCTACAAACAGAGACTATACCAGCAACATTCAAAGGAATTTGCTTTCCATCCAAGCTCATCAGCATAACTGGGAATGATGCACTGGGCCCAGGGAAAATCTAAGATTGAGTCTTTGGACTTCCAGCATCTAGTCCGGGGTTTTATTCGGTCTCCAGAACACCACATGGCAGCACCTGGGATTCCCAGATGTCTGTCTGGGTGCCCAGAGCTTCTCTGCTTCCTTTCCAAAGGCTGAGAGAGCCTGGCTGCTCAGCTCTATCCAATAAAGGTTTCACACATTCACTGTAAATTAAGTGCTGGCAACACATATTTACTTTATACTGGCTAACTCCATGGACTTCTTGAGTAATGAACTCTACTTCTGCCAATAACAACATGTCAAAATTTAAGAGCAATTGTATGCAGTTTTGAGGATAGTAAATAAAGCCTGATTAAAAAAATAACAATAATAGTAAGAAGAAGAATAACAAGAACAACAACCACCACCAGTGAAATCAGCTGACAGTCCTCATTGTCTTTTTAGGTGAGTCAGTTCCATGCAGCCTTGGAATAGTAACATAACCAGTTGAATTACATGTGGTAGTCTACCAGCCCTATAACTTCAGTAGTGAAATAATGCTGCTTTAAATTCAAAGGGAATATGCTCATTTTCCTAATTCAAACACTGGAAATTTTGCTATTAACAAATACAGCTTATTCTAAAAGAGGTTCAGGTAATTATCTTCACTTCTCTGGTTAAAAATTCCCTAGATTCACCACCCATTTTTAAAGATGACAAATGTTTGGTCAACAGTTACTTTTTAGATACACTGTATATTAGATTACACAGGACTCACTGCCTGGTATGTTGTAAAATGACTATGAAGATACTGAAAATGAATGTTAACCAATATATGGACAGAAATGTGACATTTCACCACTAAAAAACTGAACATTAGGTGTCATCAGTAAACTATAAGGTTTAATTAAACTGTAGCTACTTCAGTGGTTCATTTCCTTTCTGGTGAAGAACCTTTAACTCATTGTGCTCATATGGATAAAAGTAATTTCTCCCTCTGCTTACATTATCTAGAAGCCACAGGTAAAGTCAGCTTCTGCAATGCACCCTGACAAGCAGGAGTGTGCTTTCTTCTCAGAGAGGCTTCAGAAAATACTGAATTTTAAAAAGTGCATGTTGAGGTTTCACCTGCTTTTACTCTTTTTGGCATTGTATCACAGAAAGGCAATCTAGCTTTCAAAATACGAGGAACGTTTTTCTTTCAGTGGTTACAACTACCGGCACAAAAACAAAGCAACTTCTTCAGATGTGCTCTGCCTGTTACAAGCAGTAGAAGAGATTTGCTCTGCCTGCTGCAAAACCAATGAACATATTTTACTCTACTGCCAATATCCAGGGTACAGAAATGAGTTCTTCAAAGACATGAGGCCAGATGTCCATTTAAAGACAAGTTCAGCTAAACACAGGACGAGGCCACAACCCCCTTAATCCTGCACATTCCTCAAGCCTCCTCCACTAACTTTGCTCCTATTCTGACTAGAATTTTAAACTGCCTTGTCAGAGAACAGCTTTGTTGATATTGCCAGCCCATGCTTCAGTTCATGCTCCAAAGGGAGCAAAACCACCAGCCTCAATGGAGCTGCCACCATAGGAGCCCGGTGCAGGTACGGGGATGCCACACACACCCTCCGCTCTCAGCTCTGCACACCAAAGTACACAGATCCGTCTGACACACCCACACTGAGAAACCAACACTGAGATATGTAACAAACAGCACTGGTACTCATTTACTGCCACAGTTTTGAATCGATTAAGAGTTTTGAACACAGCCACCTTGGAAAAACTAGCCAGTTTTTCCCCAATCACTCTGCATACTTTAAAAGAACACAAATTTCATGCTGCCCCCACCCAATTCTTTAACACACAGACGGCATGTATACTGCATTTCATTTCTAGTCAATGACACAGAAAGGTTTCAGCATACTTAAAAGGGTATGATCCTCTGATTCAGCACCCTGCACCACTTGATGTGCAATCTGCTTGATTCTGCACCACCAAAAACCATAGGGACCCTGCCATCACTTGTAATGGTCCAAAAACAAGCACCAGGAAAGCAAAGAGCTCTGAAATAGGGCCGAATTAAGGAGTACTGCAAAATTCCAAGTTTGCTGACTTTTGAAAATCTCTATACAGCAGCCTCAAAGATATATATATACAGCAGAGGTAGTATTTTACCACAACAAAGTTCATTGTCACAGGCACCTACGTTACATATCTGTGCATAGAGCAGATGATGTGATTTGTATACTTTCTAAGCAGATTGCAGTAGTTTGGCAGAAAGAGTTCAAATGCCTTAGTTTCAAAGGCACAGAGATAACACTACTATATAATTATGCACTGGTAGATGTATAAAATACCAACGCTAATGTTTTACATACAAAATAAAAGTCAACACAAGCACCTGGCTTAGATATTAATTAAAACATTGAAAGCCATAATTTACTGCTCAACCTTTCCAAAAACTAAGCAAGAACCCTTACCGCTTTTTCTCAGAGTCTCAACAATCTCTATTGTTTTCAAAGTTGTCAGCCACCAGTAGGACACCAAAAATTTTCATACCTAATAGATATTTATCTTCTCTGCTAGTTCTGATTTAATTATGTGGATCGACATAATTAAATACAGTACTTATCTTTGCCTTATGGATATTTCAGGATAATACAGTTTAAAAATTAATTACCTGTAATCCTACAAAATAATCAGCTCTGTATTTGATGTTACTCCATGAGCTAAAATATTTAGTTGGCTAAAAAGTTACAGAACTTTACAGAGAAATTCACTGGGATGTGATCACATTCTGCACTAAGATGTTGTTCTATATTCTAACAACAGGCACACAACCGCAATACAAAATGCAGCTCTCTTAACAGAAGACTTCTGAATCTATTTTCATGCCTTAACTACTGGTGATAGAGACCGGAAAAAGACTCCAGGAAAAAACACTCCTTCGCTGGGGAGAAGAAATATCAGTATCAAATATCTCATTCCATATTCTTCATAGGTTCCTATGAACATTCTCACAGAGTAGGGGTTGCAGCCTAGTGAGTCAAAAAAACTTCTGATAAGAAAAAAAAAAACCTACACAGCTTAGGTACTTTTAAAAGTAATTCAATTACCCTACATGAACAGCACACTTATTTGTATCTCATTGTTATTTTCAGTCAATGTATTTTTCATTCAAGAATATTACTAAAGGTTCTTTTTGAGCTCAATTCTTGCCAGTATTTGAGTTCCTTCAATTCAGAGACTGCCAGACATGGAATTTCACATTATTTCTTGCTTGAATTTTTGCTCTGATAGATGTTATCTCACTAAGAACACTTTGCAAACTTTGTCTCCTAGACAACTGAAATCACTTTTTTTTAAATGTTCCCTTTCCTTCACAGAATAAATGTAATTCTTGAAGTATATCATAACTTTTCCAAAATTGAATCTGAAAGTCTTTTTATTAAAGTTTGCACTGAAAACTGTAGTTATTGAACAAACAAGCATTTTATAAATTTGCTTTCAACCCCAGAACTAAGTTCACAGTAACTGAAAATTAAATGGACTGTGCAATACACTGACTTCATTGATTTTCATTTCCCACATTGCAAAATATAAGGATAAAGGAGAAAATACAGATTATGAGAAGCACATTAGCTTTTAAATATCCTTTTGGCTTTAGAGAGCAAGTGGAATGCTGGTGAAAATATCTGTAATAGCCATATATTGGGAATAAGGTATTTTTATGCAAACTTCATGCACTTTTCAAGCTTCGGTACCAATAAAGCTTTTTCCCCCTTGTAATTTCAGTTTTGTTCCTCAATTCATGTTGTCGTTCGTAACCCAGTGTTTTATAAAACCATAATCACTCAAAAAACCCCAACAAACCAAACATGTTGATTTGTCAATTTTAATTCTCAGATTTCAATATTAATATCACTAATGTACCTAAAAATAAGACTTCTAGACAGAAATACTAGGAAGTCTTCAAGGGACACAAGAGGATGTGGTCTAGATATTTATAAAGGCTAACTTCAGAAATAGCTGCCCTCTGAACCACCCCTGACAGAGCTTACATTCTCCCTCAGGAGATGCCTCACCTCTAATGGATGAGAGGAGATCAATCTGGATAAACTCTGTGAAAACTATTCTTACATCAAACTGTCACCATGACATCCAGGGAAGGCGATAAACTGCTGAAAATTGGACACGGGGAAAAAAAAAACCCTGCCAAATTATCTCTAGAGATTTCTAGGAACAAAAGTTGCACTTGGTATATAAATTTGAATTCTAAGAAAATAATGGGGCTTATGGATTAAGAAAATTTTTTAACACCCAGATAAAATACTTGAAGAGTGAACATAAAGAACATAAAGATCCTTTAAAGATACAGCTTAATTTCTCCAAAGAAACAGATCACAGGTCTTCTAAAGATCTCCGCTAAGAAAAAAAGATTTTGATGTTCTTTATACTTGAGCCAAAGCCCACATCTCCAATGGTAACCAAGACTGAAGCATTATGGAAAGAAGTATAAAGTGATTCATCCTGTAAAAAATAAATTTACAATATGGAAAACTCATAGTCATTTCTATTAGGTTAAGAATTATCTGAGTATTGCATCATAACATAACGAGAAAATGTAATAAGCCTAGTTAAGCAGAAACATTGATGCTAATTAGAAACAGAATCTCCCAAAGATAAACTCTAACTTTAGTATTTCAGGCACCATTGAACCACAAGGAAAATGTGAAATGCTACAAAATGAGACTCAAAAAAAAGAAACTATCAGAGAGATTAAAAGTTCAGAAAACTACCATGAAATGAAAAAACTACATTTAGTTATTTCATGGGTGTATCAGGCTGATGAGAGGAAAATGCAGTTTATGGTTAACATAGCAAACAGAAACACTTTTCTAAGCATTTAAGAGTTTTCAGGCCCCTGATTTTTCACTTCAGAGGAGAAGCACTTACACCTATCTTTTATTACTTGCCTTATTTTTCTTAGCAAAGTGTGAAAAGGTCTGAAGAGTTCAGACATATCTTCCGGTTTATGGTCCAAGTTTAATGGTCCCTCGGAGTAGACAACAAGGCCACTGTAATTCAAACATATGTATGAACACACACAGAAATGAAAACTTTATTACACAGAGCAACCACTGAATAGTCAGAAAAGCAACTGTACATAAACATTAGAATGACATTTAACTACATCTTGTTATCTTATTTTTGTCTTATTCACCCACAGTTAGAATTAGATGCTATTTAAAGTAACAGGAAAAAGATCCTCTCCACTCTGTTCCCCCCTTAAACACGGTAGGAAAAGCAATGGAAGTATAAAGGGAAGAACACACATTTATTTCATTGCTGCAGCTGACTGATTAAAAAGAACAAAACAAAACCAAACCACAAAGGAAACCAAAGGAAACCTATTATCAAGTACATCGGGGCAAGTCCACTGATTTGAGATAGTGCAGATGTCTTTTTCTCTCCAGTCTAAATAATTTCCAGGTAAGGTAGCGGACTCCTGAGCTCCTAGTTTTCTACCTCTAAGATAAATATAACCTGGTATTGACACATAGTAAAAAAAAGAAAACAGACTTTCTTAATCACATAAAAACATATGTTGAAGAAACCACACTTCTAAATCAACTCAGCACTTGTACAAATTTCCCCGGAAAGGGGCAAGTTCACAATCCAGAGAGCCTCCAGGTACTTCACTGTAGATATCTCAACAGTTCCTCCTGACCAAATCACCACTGCCCAAACCTGTTTGTGTGTCAGGGATTAAACAAAATTCATCTTCTTATCTGCTGTACCACACCATACTGTGTCTGAGACTGGATTTCCACCAGGCACCACTCTGCTTAAAACTTTAATCCTGTGCCCACTGCAAAAACAGTGTATGTTTCCGAAAGGCAATCCATTCTCACACTTGAGATTACATCAGTTTTCTTTTTCCAAGGCCATTCTCCCCTTCCTGTCAGCACTCTGTTACCCAAGGTATTTCAAAGGCATGTTCCTTTTCTTAAACTCAAATTACATTTTGCTTCAGAGAGCTATCCAGCATCCAAATCATCCAGAGTAACAGGGACCCTCAGCTAACTAACAAGACTGTCAAAGTCCTTTGGTCACCAGTTATTCCCTAGCAAGCACCGCGTGACCACCAAAGGCTCTCTTGATGCCAGGAGCTATATGAATTCCTCTGAAGTATTAAAAAAATAGACCAGGGGATTAGGGATTTGAGGGCAGGAGCAGGAAAGAGGAGATGAGAGAGAGAAATAGTTGCTTCCTTTGCAAGTCACTTTTTTTTTTGTGGCTTAAGACAAATTATCTTGTTGCCAAGGATATGTAATTTTATCTTTTTTTTCTATGCTTTCCAAGCTTCAACAAGCAGGCTGCCACAAAGTGAAGCAGTTATTGCTGACTCATATCTTATGTTCTGCATAAGCAAATGTTACTACTTTGCTCAGTGAAAGCTCAAGGCTACTCTCCTCAAACTTCTACCTGATGCCAAGTCACTGTTCCCTTGGCTTTCAGGCACAGTTTGCTTTCCATAGTATTTAATTCTCAGAAGAAATTTAAAAAAAAAATAAGTGGGCTAGAGCACCACAGAAAAAAAAATTATTAAATGGCTTCTGTATATGTATAACATTTGAAAGAGCTCTGAATCAAAGCTTGAAAACAGCTGTAGCACTGGAAAGAACTAAAAACTGCTAAAAAGTGTGTCTTAATGTTTCCTACAAGGCTTGTGATTCTTCCAGAAAACACTGTATCTGGATGGGGTAGTTACTCTGTGGAACCTCACACGACAGTGATTTCTTTTCATATCACTGGATAATTAGGAGTAGTTAAACTTTTTCTCTTCTTCTCCACCCTTCTTTGCAATTTGGGATAGACATGATCTATTTTCCAGAGAGCCCCTGGTTTTCCAGTTAGTCATGATGTGTTCTTCTTCACAGCAGCTTCAAACTGAGTTCTCACATTCCTGTTGTCTTCCAATAATCAGATTATTACTGTTATTATTTTTAGAATGACAGAGACAATATACTATTTAACAGGAACAATAGACCACAGGGATTTCCTGAGGAGAAGCATATTACACTCAGGATTTGAGGTTTTTTTATTTCCCTCAATTATACTACTTATATTAGCTAACTTTAAAACATTCACAATGGTAAAATATTAAAAATATGCTGGCTTTACTCCAGAGAAGCTGGTACCTTACTAAATCATGAAGACTCATTAGGAAAAATGCATCTGATTTGTTCAATACTGCAAAAATTGCATGAAGCAAAAATACTGTTATAATTTAGTTGCCTTGAGTGGTCAATACAGAGCACAAATCTACACAGAGGGTACACATATTAATACTTTCCTTCAAGAGAATTAAGCCTAACTCAACAGTTACAATGCAGTTTGCCATGATAATTCCTTCTGAACCTAGAGTCATTGAGAAAAATACACAAATTTAATTGAAAATTTGTAGTTTTCAAGACTTGTATCCTTAAGTCATACTATTTTTGAGTGTCACGGAATATGTGCTTTCAAAAAAAATTTCTGACAACATGACATTACAAAGACTGATGTTCCTAATCTTTAAAATTTGCTAGAGGATGCCTGATCAATTGTTCCTGCCTTCCATATTTAGAGACCTACCATCTTTCTTTGTCTTGATATTCTACATTAAACTGGTAATGACTTAGAACAAAACAATCCTCCTCTTTAATTCTTTTTAAAGAACGTTAAAGCAAACTCAGGTGAAAGACAGTCCATCAAAATGCTAAACACAGCTTTTCAAATCTTCAATAAACCTTCAAATGAGGCAGAGCAGACAGTAGTTAAAAATTACTTACCATACGATGGCTAATCTTGGAATTGTAAACATTAAAGCTGGTTCATAGTCATCTATCATATCTTGAGTGAGGTATCCAAGCCTTAAGGCTCTAAGCAGAAGAATAAAATTATTTAGTAAGACATCAAACTCTCAAAGAACACATTTCACTAAGGAAAAAACTGAAAAAATTGTTATAAGCCAAACCAAAGTGACAGTATTTAACTCATGCACTTTTTGTAAATAAGCCACTGTGTATATAACTGACAGCTTAAGTCTTTGCTTTAAAGAAAAAATAGTATAATAAAAATATGAATCCAGGGAAAAAATCCCTTTAAACATTTAAAGCTTTTATAGTCATTCAAAACCCAATTCTGTTTTATGAAATTTTCTTGATTTACTATTTCATGTCAAGCTTCAGCTCGATACTGAAAACCACTGGTGCTGACAATTTTTCAAATAAAAGAAACATTTTTAAAGTAATAGGGAAAAGTATTTGGTTTCATTTTCAAATACAGTATCTCTAATTATCAAGGTCAATCTTCTCCTTAACTAACAAAAAAACCAAAAAAAACCACCCAAGAACAGCCCAGTTCCACACAGTAACTCTTACTGAAATCTAAGGACTTAATATTTGGAGGAGACTTCATTGTCCTCAAATAACTTCTCAAATGTCTTAAACCCCTTTTAAACTAAACCCCATTTTGTTTAGATTTTTTACTTGGCTATATTTTCCACGTTTCTTCACAATTTCCAGATTTCACCATATGTTTCATAACATCCTCAAATTTCTTCTCTGACTTGTTCATATCAGTGCTTAAGATGGCACTTAAAACAGCACATTAGTCCTGCTTTTGGTCCCCAAAAGAACGGAAACAACTTTTTCTTATTCCTTGTCAGCACTTGTCAGGCCAATACTGCTGGTGGTGGACAGGACACGAGCACAAAGCAAGTCCTGGTTGGTGCCAACAGTGGATGGACACACCGGTGTGTGGCCCACCCTCACTCCCGGTTCCTTCCTACAGCCCAGACAGATTATCCAATGGTGCAAGTAAGAAACCATCTTTTTGCTCTTACTGGGCAAATACAGAATCACAGAATTGTCAGGGTTGGAAGGGACCTCTGAAGATCACCGAAGTCCAACCCCCCTGCCAAGACAGTGTCATCTAGAGCAGGTTACAAAGGAACAAGTCCAGGCGGGTTTGGAATGTATCCAGAGATGGAGACTCCACAACCTCTGCGGGCAACTGTTACAATATTCTGTCACCTTCAAAGTAAAGAAATTCTTCCTCATGTTGATGTGAACTTCTCGTGTTGTCATTTATGCCCATTACTCCTTGTCCTGTCCCTGGGCATCACGGAAGAGAGTCTGGCACCTTCCTCTTGACACCCACCTTTGAGGTATTATTGAGCACTGATTGGATCGCCTCAGTCTTCTCTCCTCTAAACAGGCCCAGGTCCCACAGCCTCTCCTCTTAAGAGAGACGCCCCAGACCCCTTATCATCTTTGTGGCCTCTGCTGGACATGTGTATGCCAAAGGTGAACATGTGTATGTGTAGTAGCTCTCTGACTGATGGCAGGTTAATTCCTCCTACTTGTGACCTTTTTTGAGTTGTAATCCTGTCTTACAAAATGCCTGAAACACCTCTGATCCTGATGTCCTGTACAGATTGTGGGAGTGTGTTCTGTACTCCTCCATTTCTCAATGAAAGGATCGACCACACCAGACCCAGGGTCCTACTTCACAAGTTCTCCTAACATGACAGTAAAACCAACACTTATTTTAAAGGCCTTTTACAGTCAACTGGTGTCTAATAATTCTACACAGAATATGATTCACTAATTTCCTTTTAGGAACAGTGCTGCACTGCTCAAAACTCCACTTAAGCTGAGTATTTCACATGCTGCTCCCCTCTACTACCCACCTGCAGGCTAGTTAATCTGTCACAATGGGGAAGAAAAAAAGTTGTTAAACACAGTACATTACAAATTCACACTTTCCTTTGCACCTTATACTTCTAGAAGAACTTATTAGGAATTGCTGAATTACTTGATTTCTTTCATCATCGTCCCTTCATACATACAGAGCCAAGGACCAGTCCTTCGAGATTTTTAAGAGCTTTTACGAGCTCTTTATGATAATCACTGGAGGTTCACAGACTATTTGAATCATCTCCCCACATATTCTTGCATGAAATATCATTGTCTTGATGCCTTGAACAGATTTAGCTTGTTTTAATGCTTAGTCTTCATGCACACATCTGGAACTAGGCATACCAACAATACTGTTATTGCTGGATTATTAACTCTTTTGTTTTGTATTTTTTTTAATGTAGAAAACAAAAAAGTGAAGGCTTGTGCCTGGAAAGCATGCTTAATACCTTTAAACTTTGTACTTACTAGAAAAGAAAAATATCTGGTGTTTAATGACTGTTCTTCAAGATCATAGTTAACGTACTTCTATAAAAACTCAGACAGAAATTAGACACAGAAATAAGGATCTAGTCTTTAACTTACCTCTCCACAGTTTCACAGAACAGTACGATTACCTCTTGCTGTACATAGTATTCTTTTGGAGACTTCACAGGTACCATGGCTGACACATAACTACAAAAATGATAAAATAATGTACCTCTGTTTCACATGCTTTAACAAATAAGATTATAAATAAAACCGAACCTAGGACAAATAATCTCAGAAACCTAAGATGATTTCCTGTACCAATTTGTATTTATTTCAACAGCACTCATTATGAAAACTGTACTGTGTAAGAATCTGTAGGAAACGCAGCCAAATTACTTGTTGCAGTGGAACTGAGGCAGCGTAACTCAGTAGTAATTTAGAAATATAATTATACACATTTAGCTATCAGAACTCTATACTGTGTGGCACAGGGCCCTAGAGGGATCTTTACTGCCCCATCTTGAAGACAGAATAGTTTACTCTGCATTTCCCTAATAAAAAAAATGACTTAAACCAAACATTTTATCTATAAAGGTTTTATTTGAAATTAGATTAGTGAAATTCACTTACCCAGATGAGACAATTTATGACACTCAAAATTTGGCCTCATTTTTATGTGGAATTACTTGCAAAAGCACTAATCGAACAAGGTAAGAAAACACTGGTAAAAGTTTAGTGGTTTTCTGTCACTGCATTACTTAATTGGTCATTTGTAGAATACAAGTAACACAGAAAGGGAAGAAGCTGTTTGCAAAACAATGGTAAAGAAAAATGTTGTATGTAGAGAGCTGGTACTGACAGGCCAAAAACTGCACAGACACTGCCAAGAACCAGTTACTGATTGTCATTGGTGTCTGCACTCAAACCCACACTTGAAAACATGGTTTTAGACAATGTTTTCAATAAAGTGTTTTCAATGTCACAGAATAATGATGCTTTTTCTAATCAGAAAAAAAATGCTTACCTGAGTAAAAGAATACAAGAGAATAACAGTATTGGGGAAGAGCAAGCAGTAATGTCAGACATGACAGTCTATTCCCAAGAAACATTAAAAGACTACCCAATTGTAAGAAACATGTTCTGCTAAGGGCAGCAATGGCTGTATCATATTAGATCCATAGATAATCTTGCCCATTATCATGTCTGTGGCCAGCACCACAAACATCTAACACATAGGCAGGTAGCTGGTTACACTCTGAAGCACAATGCAAGACTGGTCAATGTGACCCTTGATGCAAAAAAGCAACACCCCAAAAAGCAGTTATTTTTGCTTAAGCTATAAACCTCAAAGTCATTTTTCAATCAAGTTTTCAAATCAGTGAATTCCTGTGGTTAATTATGGCTTTTGTAAAAGCACTTACTCCATCAGAATTCAATTTGCCTTCTTAAATTCACTGGGTGCATCTTGCTTGTATTAAGCACAAGAGAACAAAACCTCATAGTCTCTAGAATATTTGTTATCATTCTTTTCTTTTTAAACATCTCGTATTTGTTGCCTTTTCTCTGACAAAGAAAACATTAAGAGAAGAGATTTATGGTTTTCTTTTGTGTCTTGGAAATTCTCCCTCAAATGCCATATGCCAGTATGCAAATGGGAGATTATAGTTTAGTTGGAGAGAGCAAATGTTGATTGCTAAAAAGCTATTTAGTTTTCTTTTCATTATTGCTACACTGGAAGGAAAAATCTAACAATACAACAAATTACTAAAGATTCAAATAGCATGATAAAAAAATTTACATACTTTTCCCACTCAAAGAATACAGAGCAAAACAGCCAATTTCCAAAAACCAACAAGCCACACAACAGCTGCAGTGGCTAAGACATTGCTCACAACACATTTACTTCAGCTCTTTTACCTTAATTCAAACTCAGCAAAAAGGACATCAAAATGCTTGAGGGAATCTTTCATTTTTTCTGTGTAGAGGTTCAAATCCCTTAAGGCCTGGTCACGAATTATATTTCTGACTTCCTCCAGGCTTCGGGTCAGATCCTTGGCCAAGGGCCTCATAGCCATACTCTCAATTTCACGATTCATAATAATTGAACCAGCAGCCAAACACTATGAAAGATATGAAGAGATAAAATACCAGTTTTTACAAAGTAAAGATACTTTTATACTTAAAAACAAAGCACAAGATGTGCTATTTAACAAGATGTGTTTTTGAACAAGGGCAGTACATTAGCCCCAGTTGGCTGCAAATTGTTAAACAGGTGAAAGATTTAAGACTGGTATGGCAAAAGTCAAAAGCTTTCACAGAAAAGGTTAGGGAGCAGCTCAGCCAGGGAGACATGAGAACAGGGGAAGGCTGAAGTACAAGAACCACAGTGCTGACAGAACTAAAGCTATTCTCCCATCACTTAGGCAATAAGCATCAGTAGGATAGATGGATTGCTTGCATAAGAGAGATGGGAATCTAGCAAAACTACAGTCCTTGTACTGTTTTGATTTGGGCTAGACTGCTTGATTCTGTAAAATAAACCCATTCCTTATAAAAAGAACAGAAAACCTGCAACTGTGATGTTTTTTACAGCAAGACTGCTCACACTGGCTATCACACAGGGATCCAGTTAGGCCAGTATCCTGCTTCCCACAGAAGCCATGATTATATATAAAAATCAGGTCACCAAGTGATTCTTCCCTTTCAGTGTCCGGAAAGCAGATATTTAAGAGCCTCTTTGCCTTGGGCATTATACATGGACTCTCTCTGACCAGCTGACAAAGACATGAACAGTAGATTTTTACTGTAACACACTAAGAAAACTTTTACAAAATCTTGCCATTAAAAACAGCTGCTGGCTTTATTCTTTTATGGATACATTTGGAAGACAACGAGCACTGATATAAATCATACCTGTTGCACTAATGGAAATACTTCTATTAACCGAAAACATACAAGGTTGTTCTCAAAGATGAGGGGTTTTTCTCCTTTTTTTAAATCTCCATTTTTAGCTGTGTCACTCCCCTCTCCCTGGCATCCTGTGGATGGGAGCCACATCTGCAACTCAGTATGAGGGACCTGCAATCCCAGGAAGGATCCTTTCTCAACAGCCTGATGTTGGGGACACTCAGAGAAGATCATGTTCTTACTTCTTATCAGCAAAAGCAGTATTTGTGGGAAAGTCTGGATAAAGTAAGTGTTACCTGCTGACAGGTACTCTCAGTCTGATAACTCAGTGATTGTACTGACAAGGACACAAGTGTATACTCAAAGCTCATACAACCTTCCTGCTACATGAATTTACAGGAGGACAGTGCCTACAGCAGTGGGAGTTTGCATTACATCATCACTGCATATGTTACTTTCTCTGAAACACACAGGTCTCTCCAGCCTGACGGTTACACAGTGAAAGTTTGACCTGGAACCAGGCTGAGCTTATATAACACAGCAGTGAATAAAACAAGACTGAGGACAGGATTACAAAGCATTGACATACCAAATTAATTCTGTAAATTCTATCTGAGACTTCTCTGACTCAGAGGAGCCTACAATTAACAACTGTCAAAGCAAGTTTCAGAAATGGAACATATGGAGGCATACTGGACTGAACAAGACGGGAACTCTTCATGGAGAACATGCACTTGAAAGGAGAAACTGGTAGAGGGAAAAAAAAGTGTATTAACAGGAGTTCAAGGATTGCTTCAAACACAGGAGAGGCAACACTGAAAATAAGACCACAACGTACTGTGGTGTGGTGGGATGTCTAGACAAATCCCCCCTCAAGTCTCAACAAATTCATGGTGCCTTAAGTCACCCTCAGGCCAGTAAAACTGAAGAGTTTATCAATGAAGATGCCACAGTGATTTATTTTTTTTAGTCAAAGACATCAGTACTAATAAATATCTTGCAAATCACATCCTTTTTTTCTGACACTTCAAGCTTCTTTTGGTTAAAATAATGAAAGCTTATTCACTACAAAAATTCCTTATTCATACAGGTTGCTCTAGAAGCAAGTCTTTGAGAGAAACCAGATAAAGAGAAGAAAAGCAGACTTCAGTGTACTGCACAGGAATTATTTTATTTTTAGCATAGAAATGAAACAAGCAAGTTATGTGCAACAAATGACAGCTCAAAGTTACATATTTAGGATGAGTTATAGCATAACATAGCCATTAAAATAAAGTGACAGCATGCACTTCTATTTGTTGGAGACGAATTTTTGTCCTGATAAAACTCCCTAACACACTTTTATTTGTTTCTAAGATGTTCAAAACACAAGATGGCCGATAAGCATAAAAAAAAAGAATATCACTCAGATGCTAACCCACAAAAGAATAGTTTTTCACTATAGAACACTGACAGCACACAATTATGAAAATACCCTGGTATGCTGCTAGCCTAACCAAAACCACAGTTAAAGAACCCCATTTCTCTGAGCACCCAGAGCAAGTTCTTGCAGATGTTTACTATGCTCTGTTACTTTTTGTACCACTTTCAGAAAAGTCTGAAAATGTACTTGTGGCTTTATACAACAAAAAAAGTGCGTATTAATCCCAAACAACAGAAGTATGACAGACCTACCTCTGCTCCAAACCAAAGCTGTCCTGCAAGGTTGTCATGGCGTATTTCCTCTGGAAACTTAACACAAAAGTCTCGGTTGGCCCGTTCATGTGGAATGCATTCATCCATGATCTGATTTATGATGTTCAGAACATTATCCTGAAGCAAAACACAGGATAGCATATATACTGTCAGCACAGAAAACATTTTTTCTGACTTTTTAATAGAGTTTATTAGTGAGGTACCAACCAATTAAGAAAGAAAATGCAATATTTAACTCTCAGTCTTTATACACACAGAGAAAACAGAGGAGAATACTGCACAAAAACAAGAGCAGCAAACTTCACTCTCTCTAGTTTTCCTAGAAGCTGTTTCTCAGATTAACTGCACTTAACTTTACTTTAATAGGACTTCTGATGAGGAGGAATGATATAAAGAGCAAGTTACCTCCAGCTATCTATACATATCAGTAAATAAACTAGAAGCACAAGTGAATTATACTTCTTCCATTTCCTCTCACCAGTCCCAACAATATGCACTCCATTATTCCCAAAAAGAGCACCTGACAGGGTACCTTGGAGTTGTTAGAAATTGAGTTATATTTGGACCATTGTGGTTGAATAGATTTAAATTAATCCTAGGAATCTAAAGCAGGTAGTTTAGACACCTGAATCCCAAGTGGGCAAGGGCTGGCACACTCACCTACCACCTCATCCCCCAGACACCCAGCAGGATAAAGGGACACCACACAAGTTGCAGCCTTAATAACTACTCTGATCTACATCTGCACCAGGACAATGATCAAAGACCTATAACCAGTTTCTTGATATGCAGTAAATAATCTGTATTCATTTATTTGAAAAGATAATTTTCACATACCCATGCTGGGAACTGCATGGAATTTGATTAACATAATAAAGGTAGGTTGAGAGCATGAAAAAGGCTGAGTGCTTTCATTAAAGATGTTTTGTCTGTCTCACGCTTCTTCGAGTATTTACAGAATTCACATTCTATTTAATATATTTCTCAAACAAATACAACTGAATCTGTCAGTACAAAACTCTTTAACAGACAGAATTGGTTTAAATCTACACTTGGCTGTTTTATTTTCACCTGCATTTAAAAAATAATAGAAGACAAGAAGACAGAAATTTTGGAGAACCTTGCCCCTTTAATATGTTCCCCATCAAAAAAGACAAAACCTACTTTAGCTACAAAGAATGATCCACATTTTCTGCAATTTCTGCAGAGACTGCTGCACCTGCTGTTGCCACAAAATAATCTTAACATTAATGTTGTAATTACAGTTGTCTTCACCCACAACAAATGAATAAATTAACCAACAGCAATATTTATTACACATTGGTGTAAGGTACTTGATGTGTTAACAATTAAAACACTTCCACAATAAAGTCTTTTTTGCAAGGCTGTCATGAGATAATACGTTTCATTTCAATAAAGTTATTAAAAACAAACAAACAAAACCACCTCATACAGTTAAAACACACGAGTAAGTGTAACATTCAACCATCTTCTCTGGAAATAAGTCTGAAAATCAAATGCTCTGTAGCCCCTCCAGGGCATCACAACACAGACCATGGCCAGCAGGTATGAGAAGAGACAAGAAAAGAAACCTAGAATCATAAAATACCTTCTTTTAGAGATGCACCCCTCACTCTGCTGGGCCTATTGTACTGCCAGGATCAATGGGGCACTAGGATCCCTTAGAATGCAAAGATATGCTCACTGTAGGAACTGAGTGAAAAATCAACCTTAAATATTCCCTGTGTAATTGCAAGGAGAACTGAAATCCTGGAAGAAGAGAGAACAGAGCAAAGATGCCCATACCCTGCTTCAGCAGCACCATCCTGAACCACTGGCTGAAGAAAACTGTCACCACCTCCTCTCTCCAGAACAACATGGAGCTAGCCAAGCAATCACATCCAAATTAGAAAGACACCTCAGGGAAAGAAAAAACAGACGAATTGGAAGTTTCCTATTCTCCTTCCATTTCCTAATTAGTGGTATTGAGTATACTTCTCTCACCATTATTTAGCTAAATCTAGCCAGGGAACCAAAGTATTTTCAAAGTAGGTCTCATAAGAAAAACAACTCCTAAACTACCTAGCTTCTACCCAAAGTTACAGAGCAAAGACTGAAACTGAGGATAAAAACATTTAAATAGCAGGAGGGCATGAGTCACTCATGAGGTATTTCAAATCTGTTATTACTGATCTATTTCGAGACCAGGTGCTTTGCCTGTAGCTCTCACTTTATCACCAGAGCAATACAGGTTGGTCTTTATCATTAGGATGAAAAAGCCAGATTCCTGTTTTCAGAAAATTAATCAAAGTTTGCAAAGGCCTTTTTGCATTAGAGAGATACAGTGGTAAAAAGCAATCTTACCAGTTAAAATTTTACAAAAGTTTCAGGAAATACAAAGAAATATTAAGGCAGGGAACTCTGAGAAGAACACTATTCCAATCTGGTTATATCAGACTTTAAGTAATCCAATCATATTTTATTTTAGGACATGATATTCCAATTTATTTTACTTGCCACTGAACTTTAATATGGGGAAATGCAATTTTTCCCTTGATTTTTTTTCCTAAAAAGCTACACAGAATAAGATGAAAAGCCATACCGAAAAGCTTTCCTCCCTAAATTTTATTTTACTTTAATGGATTATTTTTTAAATGTAATCTTATTTGACAGCAGCTACAAGACAGATTGAATTCCCCTTACAAAATCACCTATATACATACCCTAAATTCCTGATGTATCAAAGAACATTTTAAGCAAATGGAGTAAAGCAAGAGGACTCATAGCTGGTAAGCAACTGTTCCAAGGTTTTGTTCTGTTTTTCTACTCATTATACCTGTTAAAAAGCACTAAGATTCTGTCTAAATAATCTCAGGAGATAATTATTAAAAGCATCATGAAATTTTATACCTTAATGCACTTAAATATTGCAACTAAAGGCAAGATGATGTAATGAAAATAATTCAACTTTTTACAATATACTCATGTTTAAGTACATAATTTGTTTATTTACCACCTAAATGATGTTTAATTCTTATTTCTTCAACATTCCTATAATCTGTAGATGCTTCTGCTCCAGAGCACCCAAATCTACCGACACAACTCCATGTATGCCAAACTTTGAGCCAGGTATTTTTTTAATATGTGCAGTACTACTAAGTTAAACCACAGGTAATTAGAATTTTAATACACACTTTCCAATGGAAATAAATCACAATAGCTCCATCTCCAGTAACAGTTGTTTGTATAGAGTTACCTGGCTTCACAGGGGCAGCTGGTCATTCTGTCCAAGAGCTAAGTGAAAAAGCCAATTAAAAAGATGGTTATCTTTTCCTGTTTAGTCTAGCAGGGATATAGGAAGATTAAGGAGAGAACAGTTGATGGAACTTTGCTATATAATGTACAAATACTGGAAGATTTCTACACGGTAAACTGCTTTT
Organism: Eulacestoma nigropectus; assembly: GCA_013397775.1. Lineage (NCBI taxonomy): Eukaryota > Metazoa > Chordata > Aves > Passeriformes > Eulacestoma > Eulacestoma nigropectus. The sequence goes on from VZTE01003402.1 coordinate 1,159,985, forward strand.
GCTGTTTCAAGATGTGCAATTTCCCAAATTCTCTGTTGTTCTACAGGGTTTATTTTATCCTCCTACAGAAGGAAAAAAAACCAAAACAAACCAACAGTTCTCCACCACTTCCCTTCCCTCTTCCATTCTTCTTATGACACCCAGAGCAGAGTAACTTACCTAAGAAATCTGGAATATTTGCTCCCATAATAATTTCAAATCTCAGCTGTTTTAAAACTGGAAGGATGCCAGCCAATTTAGACAGACTATCCAATGCATTGTAAGCAAATTAGTCTTTTCTTTAGAAAAGCTTCAAGAAATACTCTATTTATTTAATTACAGTATTCTGCTTTGTAAGCTAATAACGAATGGGTTTGGATACATGGTAGCACTGAAATTTTGCTCTAATTTAAGCAACAGAAACAAATTAGTTGGAATTGAAGTAGTAAATCTTTCACTTGATCCATCTTTCTACATAAAAGCCTCCAGATTTTAATGCCTCCTGTGGTGGCTTTATCTGTTATCTTTTGGTTTATCTGCATACTGGGATGTGCACAGTTTTGTTTCAGATGCTCCACTGAGGCTTTACAGCAGCACAGGAAGCCACTGCAGAGATTCTGTTTTGGGATTTACTCCAACCTCCTCATTTCCTGGAAAACTCAGCACAGAGTTTCACATAACAGACAGCACTTATATTTCATTTTGATAGGGAAGATAATGAGTGGTATTGAGACAATGTAGGTAGGTAGCCACAGTGGAGGACAAAAAGTTGGTTTATTTTTGGCCCGGCAGTAATTGGCCATATATTAAATAATCAGAGCATAAAGCTAACATCAACTGCTGCATTAGCTTCCAGAATAGGTACCAAAAAAATGCCAAGAAATTCATTTTTCTTATACCATGAAACATGTGTTTAGATCAACAAAAGGCAGACTTATCTACCCTTTTGTACATGTCCTTGATAAAATTTATGCTGCTCTTTCACAACATTAAATTTAATATGACCTTTCTGAGGTCTTTTGCAAGACTTCTTCAAAGGATGGTACTTCCTGTGCTGTTCAGTACCTGTTTAATAGCCATGTTTTGAATTACCAGTAAAATCTAGCTGAGGCAATATGGTCTGTGATGATATCACCATGAGCTTAATAGATGATATATTAGCCTCTTTGTTTAAATAAGTCCATGACATTTTTTGTTACCTTTTCTAGCTTGATGTTAAGTTTCAGAACTCCTTCACATCACATTATGACAATCAGAAGTCACTGATGAGCACAAATTAATGCCAAAAATAAAGGAAGATTTTATTGTAATTAAATCAATTAGCTAGTATTTAGGGTTTTATGGGCTACTTTAACCAAAGAAACCAGTAGTTAGGTGGTGTACACTCTGATGTAACAAACAGGTTTTCAAAGTACACACAGAAGTCCTGGCTTCAGAACCCAGACAGCTGTTTCACATCAGAGATTCAAAGTGTCTCTAGACAGCTGAGAACTCCATGGCTTTCCCTCCAGTCCATCTTGCACAGACCCCAAAGGTTGTGCTTTCAGACTCTCTTTGCCTCAACAGCTAATTGACTATTTCCCACCAGCAACGTAGCACCATGGAATTGTTTGGGTTGGAGACCTTTCAGATCATCAAGTCCAGCCCTTAACCCAGCATTGCCAAGTCCTCTGCTAAACCACGTGCCCAAGTGCCACATTTACACATCTTTTAATTACCTCCAGGGATGGTGACTCAGCCACTGTCCCGGGCAGCCTGTTCCAATGCTTGACAACCCTTTCTGTGAAGGAAGTTTTCCTAATATCGAATCTAAACCTCCCCTGCCACAACTTGGGCCATTTCCTCTTGTCTTATTAATTGTTACTTGGGAGAAGAGCCTGATTCCCACCTGGTTACAACCTCCTATGAGAGGTGATAAGGTCTGCCCTGAGCCTCCTTTTCTCCAGGCTAAACATCCCCAGCTCCCTCAGCCACTCAGGAAACTTGTGCTTGGACACGCTATTGCTGATCCAGGCCAGGTGCCATTGGCCTTCTTGGCCACCTGGGCACACCTGGCTCATGTTCAGCCACTCTCAACCAGCACCCTCAGGTCCTTTTCCACCAGGCCCTTTCCAGCCACTCTGCCCCAGCCTGTAGCACTGCAGGGGTTGTTGTGACCCAGGGGCAGGACCCAGCACTTGGCCTTGTTGAACCTCAGACCACTGGCCTTGGCCCATTGATCCGGCCTGTCCAGATCCCTCTGTGGAGCCTTCCTGCCCTGCAGCAGATCAATTCTTCCACCCAGTTTGGTGTCATCTGCAAACTGACTGGGGGTACAACTCCTGATGCTCAATTTCGTAAAAGTAACGGGATTTTTCAATGTATGAACTTTACGGAGCAGCTCCTAGTTTAACCTTGCCCACTACAGAGTAATACCAAAATTCACCATGAAAAGGCAACTTGGATATCTGGCAATTTAAATTCTGTATTGCCCCAGTCTAGCAACAACCACTCTCAATAAATAAAAGAGGAATCCCCATTAATAGAGGGCAGAATGAAGGAGATGTCATCATGAGTTATTGCCATCTTCACTTTGCCTTCCCCTGCTGCAGTGAAAGCATCCTGCATCCCCAGTACATTCATTGCTGAGTTGGCATGGAGCCAGCTTTCTTCCCTATGGTTCTCTGCTGCAAATTAATTCCCTGACCTGCAGTGCACAGCATTTTCATTCCACTCTGTCCACAGTCTTAGATAACAGGCAGTTTCTCAGAATGACCTATTTGATCCATGTGAGCAAGCGGAAACACATGAAAAAACTTGTTAACATGGGAAACTACAATTTAAGACTACAGTACTAAACATTTTTAGTATTCTTTTCCCAAAGAAAAAATATCTTAAATATTAATTACTCCCTACACAAGAGCAAATACGAAATGGAGAAAGGAAATAAAATTGCTGTTAGCTGATGGAGTTGTACTGATGGCCCAGCTTAGGGTCAAGCATTTTATATTTTATAGGCGTTTGCTAATTATTCTATAGTGACCAAAAGTTTCCCCAAAATGATGAAGAAAAGCTGTTAGAAAAACAATATTTAAAAAGACACACAATTATTTCATTTACTGATTACAAATGTTTAATTCTGCATATTTGTTTTTTACACAACTATAACATTCCACTGATCAGTTGACTTTACTGGGGAAAAAAAGGCAAATTTAAAATCTGTGAACCAAGCCCAACAGACAAAAATTCAACTCTTCTGATACTTATAGGTTATTTAGTGTATTTAGAACAATTATACTCAAGTTCATTTGTAGTGAAGTACAGTGAAAACATATGAAAGGGTTGACAAGTCTGCCTGCTTGCAAAATAAATGTTAAGAGCTTTCACTCAATGGCAAACCCAAATAGCAAACAGGTACCTGACACCAGCTGTTTGAAGATGTCAGGCAGCACAGAGAAGACATCTGTTAGAGCAGTGCAACTCACACAAGCCATCATTACTAGAAGTAATGAAATGACAAATATTGCCATCAGTTAAAAAACAACTGAACTGGAGATGAAACATTAAAGGAAAACCACTCAAATTTACAACTCTATTATGATAGGAAAAAAGTAAAGCACATATGTGCCTTGTTTCAGATTTAAGTCCAATCTTGACATCATCACTTTCAAATGGCTTTTCTCAGTTTTTCTTTTTTTTCTAGACTGGCACTGTCCCCACCTAAGCTAAATTGGAAGACATTGTATAAAAGGAAATAATTTTCTTTGAATAAGGCTCAGCTCACTCTCATGTCAGACAACTGCCTAATCCTGGCACAAACTTCTGACATTCCTACCTCTGCATCAAGTCTCTTAAATACAGACCTTATTCTAGAGTCCACTAACTCTGTTCCAATTTAGAAAAAGCCTCAAACACAGATACAGTTCAGAAAACTACCATGATTCCCTCCTCACCACAGATGATGAGGAACACCCAATGGGTGGGACAGAGTCTGCCTTTTGGTTCTTACTTCTTCCTTCTGTTGTTGAAAAGTATCTTTGTTTGCTACAGTTTCTAAACTTTGTGAACATGAAGGTTTCTTTCTGTGAACTTCTTCCCTTGATCTCAAAAATTACCTTGCTGTTTCCTTCACTGACCTCTACTAACATAACTAATATAATGTCTCCAGGGTTGCAAATTAAGCAGGCAAGAGAGACTTGGCCATTACTTTAGCTAAAAGTACTTCTGGTTCAATCCACACTGTTTAACCTCTGTATCAATTAACAAAATAACATCAGGAATAGATTCTTGCCAACTTCTAACCAATCATTAGGTTTCAGAACCCAGCAGGGAGTTTCTTTCAGTTTTGGCTAATTTGTCTCCTTTAATGAAATCTATTTCTGCCTAATTCTACAAGAAAATGTTCTTCAGTGGACAGATGCAATCAAACATGAAAACATCGCACCTCTGAACTGCCTCATTGTTCACAGTGATTATGGTACATACTCCCAGTTTGCTCCTGTCAAGAATGTTAATGATACAATTAGTATTTCTTAAGATAACTCACTGCCAATCCACTACAGCACTGTCCCCTGAGTTCTTCAACACCTCTTCACAGATACCTTCTCCATCAAGAAATGCTCGTTGATGCTGACTTTCTTTGTAAAAATTGCTTCTCTTCAGCATGGATACAATTCAGATAAAGCACAGAATGAAAGGCCGTCTTTTTTTCCCCCTAGAGATTCCTTAGTCTCAGACCACTTCAACTTACGAGATAGCAGGAGACACCTTCAGATAAGTTTTTTATTTCACCTCAAACAGAAAGCCACTTTTCATCACAGACTGGCATCAGGCCATTTTGCAGTGTCAGCCTTTGGCAGCAAGGCCAGGTCAAGAACTCAGCCCCTGATCTCACCATCTCACCTACCCTGCAGCTGCAGCCCCTGTCCCCACCTCGGGGCTGTCACAGGGCACTCTCAGTGCTCTTCTGCTGGGGGCACCTGTAAATTGTTTCAGTGCACTGATCCGGAGTAACCCAAGTCATTTCACTGCTCAAGTTCACAGCACAACTCTGCAAATACATCCCGGCACGGGTACAGCTGAACAAGGGTTTCTAAGGGTAAAGCTGACCACAGCTTACTTAAACTGGCCTTAGATAAGGATCTAAAACCTCAAAGCTCTCTCAAAGCTGTGCTTTGAGGGATGCCATGCTTAAGTGTGGGAATAGGAACAAGAATAGTGTAAATTTGGAATGGAAAACTTTTAAACTGACAGTGCCAATGGAGCACGGAACAATACCTAAGGAACTATGTGTGATAACACAGAAATACACATTTGAACAGGGTTATTTTTTATATAAAATCAAAGTTCATTTATCTTGTTCGGCCATTCTCAACTACATATCCAAGCAATAAAGATATTTACTGCAACTAAAATGTTTATAACATTTCTACCGAGTGCCCAATGGCTTGCTTGAATCAAAGACTGGGCAACCCACATGCATACCTGCTGAAGCCATCATAGAACTCTGACCAAAACCACTCAAATTTACAGAAATATTTCGTTCTGAAATCACTCTATGCCTTTCCATTAATATAGTTATAAAGCTCACTGGTAACCCATAGCACTGGTAAATTTAAAAGCCTTTACCTGCTAGGAAAGAAAGAACATACTTAGCATTAAAAACCAATGAAAAATCTAATTTCACTGAGTACAGAATAATTGAGTTATGCTGAAGTTGTGCACCTGGTAGACAAAAGACAAAGAAAGGCCAATGTGAAATTCTACCACAAATAAAGAGTTATATCCAACAGTAGTCCAATTCAAAACTGTGAAGCCCAAATCTTTGGAGACTTCTATTCTAAGAGTGTTCAAGCTTCTAATTGTTTCTACTGTCTGTGTATTTTAAATGAGTGACTTAAAGTTCTCCTAAAAATCTACATTGAGGTAATGCTGCTTTCCTGGTTACGGAATCCACTCATAATTTTCTTTTCTCAGTTATAAAATAGGATATTTGCATTGCAGAATAAGCCAGACAACCACAAATATATTAATGGAAACTACTGAGAACACTCGTCACATTCCAGCTACAGGGTTAAAATATTTTACAGTCAAATTTGCAAAATCCCTATGGAGGACAACTGTACAAGTAATAAACAAGGCTGGCACTGAGGCCAGAGGTTTGTACAAATGTATGAAAATGAAAACTAATTTTTCATACCAGGTAACATGTAAGTCAAAAGTAAACATTACTCTGAAAGCCTGCTGGAATTAGTCTCTGATTATTTATATCTGCATCAGACCTAAGCAGGAAAAAAGCAAACAAAAAATATACCAAAAAAGACCTCACAGTATCAGAACAATTCTAAAGCAAAAATTACCAGAGCTTACATCACAAAGGCAGTTTAGCTCAATGCCTCAGCTGCACAAATCAATTCAACAAGCTTTGCAGCCTCAAGATGATCGTCATTTAACACTTCTACATGAACTATTATACTCCTTGATTATGAGCACTGTGTATGTGGAATAGCTACAACTTTAACAGTAGTTGCAGACACCGCAGGGCGATTGAGAAATCAAAGAATACAAATATCTGTTCCTTGGTATTTGCGTAAGTAATCTTCAGGCACAGAAAACTTGAGACCTCTAGGGAACTGAAAATGTATTCTGAGGGCAAACCTAAGAATTTATATTGTGTAAATCATATGCTAGCATTAAGAGCACTACATTTTCTGAATTAAATTCTGGGCTTTTCTCAGAAATACGGAACAAGGAACAATATGAGCACGTAAGAAGTATCTAGCTTTATTTCTTCATGGTGTGAAGAACCATGTATTTGGGGTAATGCTGCTGCTGTTCATCTCAACACTATTTTGAGAAGTATTGAAAAAATAGCACTATATTGAAAAAAATGGAAATCCAGCAGGGGAGAGTAGGTGGTATAAGCAAAAAGGTAAGCTTTCTTAACCAACAGCGCATTTTCTGCATAATTCATTTCACATGAGTACAGATTTCCCAAAGCCTTTAAAACGGGAAGTTTTTATGTGTGCAAGCAGTACAAAAGCATGCAGTAGCAAAGCCCAGCATCTGAAGCCTGCTTTCCAACAGCAAATTCATCCTTATCACAAGGTGGTTTTAGAGCAATCATTTCAAACTTCTTCAAAGCAACACTAGCTTGCTAATATATGTAGTATTTTCAAAAATGAGTAATTTTTTTAACTACTGTCTTAAAGTCTGCATTCTTTTTCACCAAGAATATTGTGCAGCAATGAGCTAACACAAATTCTTTCCAAAGCATAAGCTGGAGGCAGAAGACAACCAGTGCATCTTTACTCCAAAAGGAACTTGGAGCTATGACTGAACTATTTAAGCTTCTCATTCTCTCTGGCTAATTATAAAGTTACAATGACTGAACAAGCCACCCTAATGGCTAACAATTTAATCTTCCCATCACCTTAAACTCCAGCCATTCAATTAGTAGTTTATTGTTACATTATACATTAATGTAACAAAAGGGCAGTCTGAAAATAATCTGTTCTCTCAAACTCCAAAATATTTTGTAATCCCTCCTTCCAATACGTAGAAGCCCCTGTTGTGTCCAATGTTTAACATAAGTAGAAAAATACCTAAAGGCTTTCATCTAAAGGTGCAGCATGAGGATCCAGCCAGAGGAGCTCGAAGCCTTGGCCCAGTCCCAGAGATCTGGCATCACTGGCATAAGCAAAACCTGGTGGAATGAGTTCTGTGACTGGAGTGCCCTGTTGGATGGCTCCAGGCTCTCCGGGAGGAATGGGCAGGGCAGGTGTGGCAGGGGCTGGCACTGTGTGTAATGGAGGAGCTGGAATGCACAGAGCCTGTAGCTGGCAATGGCACAGCTGAGAACCTCTGGGTAAGGACTAAGGGATGAACAAACAAATGAATTGGGGATGTTGCCCCGGGAGGAGGAGAGTGAGGGGAGACATGGCAGTTACAGCTTCCTCATGAGGGGAAGGGGAGGGGGCGACACTGATCTCTGCTCTCTGGTGATACTGACAGGACCCAAGGGAATGGCCTGAAGTTGTGTCAGGCAAGGTTTAGGTTGGATATTAGGAAAAGGTTCTTCCCCCAGAGGGTGCCTGGGCACTGGAACAGGCTCCCCAGGGCAGTGGTCACAGCCCCAACCCTGACAGAGCTCAAGGAGCATTTGGACAATGCTCTCATGCACATGGTCTGACTCCTGTGGATGGTGCTGTGTGGGGCCAAGAGTTGGACTTGATGATCCTTGTGGGTCCCTTCCAACTCAGGGTGTTCTATTCAAGGATTTTGTTTAATGAAAACTTACTTATGACAACCTGACACATGAGAAAACCAGACTGCACAATATTCCACAAAATATTCTTCATAATAATCCATTATTATGAAACGAATGATTTCTTATTAAAAAAACAGGCTTTAACTTCCAACTATGTTAAGGTCACAATGAAAATTAAATTCCACTGCTAAGAACTGTCTTGAAAAAATTAATAACTTGCCTTCTTGTCTTTCTTATCATACTTCCCCAGCATTAAAGAAAAAATAAATAAATGAAAGGGATTTCTCTATATGATTAAGTGAAAAGGTTTCTAACAGAAGAAAACACTTAATCCCCAAGTACAGAAACATCACAAGATAAATAATTCGCACGTTTTGTTAATCTTGCTAACGTGGGGCTACCATGTGCATATGGAGGAAAGAAGGAAAATTGCAGCATATTTAAGTCATGAGACTACATAAACAATTCAGTGGCTGACACTAGAATCTATCCTTCTTTGCAACAGTAAAAAAAATAAAAATTAGCCAATCACAGTAGAGCAGAGCTGACAGCAATCCTCTGATGGCACTGCGGAAGAGTGTGGAAGAACTATAAAGCCCCTGATAGTCAGACACGTCACATTACATTAATTCCTACATAACTGGATCTGGTATAGTCTCTTACTTCACAAATGCTGAGAAAAGTCAGGCTTAAAATGACCTGGCTCCATTGTCCTCATTTAGCCTTCAAATGCTCTGGGAATTATACCACTGTGTCTAAGGGCCACTGTCAATACTCATTCAAGGTACCAACATACCAATTGTTAGCAATAAAAAAACTATGATTGAGGGCAAATAATCATACATTAAGAAATGAAAAATCATTTTATCTTTTGAAATTGAGTGTTTGAAGACTCCAATACCTGTGAAATTAATTGCCTTCTATAGCTGGGTTCTCTTCCACAAAGAAGAAAATGTTGTATTTTTAAATTTGAATAAAACTTGTGACGAAAAAAAGAAACTGTTCTAATTGAAGTACAAATGAAATATTCATTTTTTTCTCCTGTTACCACATATGTTATATGGATGACTACCTCATCTTCCACCAAAGCCAGTGGTTTTCCACAGGAGTTTACATGCAATGAATGTGGTCTTCACGAGCAGGTGGTACAGTATAACCTTGCATCATAGTCTCTTTAGTAATAACCTATGGCTACCCCAGCATGCACCATTTAACATAATATAATCACATCCCTTTTTTCACTGATAAAAAATTAATTGTGTTTTGTATACAAAGATAAGTTCTCTTTTCATTATTTAACTTGTCAATCCAGATTCAGTTTCACCCTTGTGCATTATTGATTACCACCTGCGTTGTCATTTCATGCTACATCAACTTTTATTTATTTTTAAATATATATAATAAGAAAACTCAAATGTCACACACTGAAGTGCCTTTCCATTTCCCACAACAGAGAAATCAACGCATACTCTAACAATTCACTCAGCTCAGTCATGTTTCTCTTCCACTCTGGAAATGTTACTAAGCAATTTGCAAACCCTGCAACAATTCAGTGTTCTATGTGACGGTGTAGTGTCTAAAGTTTTATTTGTTTGGGGTTAGATTTTTGCTGGTCTGGTGTTTTCATTTGTTTGGTTCTGTTTTGGTTGTTTGTGGTTTTTTGCTTTGTTTGGGGGTTTTTGTTTGTTTGGGGTTTTTGTGTTACTGTTGTTGGTGGTTTAGGGGTTTTCTTAATTAATAAAAAACCAATACAGAAATCTGTCCACATACATGGTGCAAGCTGATGTGAAAGACAACTGGACTGCTATCCCTGTATCAGGCTGAAATTGGTAACCACCTCCTAAAGTGACCCATTATCAAACATTATCACTGCTTCAGTGAGACACTACACAGTATCAGACAAAGAGCTTCCCCCCTTCTAGATTTGTCTAGCCCATCCATCACCATCTTCAGAAAGCAAATACCATTTCTAAGCTTTTAAGATACGCAAAAAGCATATTTCAAAGACAAAGAGCATATATTTTCTTTTTGCATTAAAATTTTGATTCAACAAGGCCAAGTGCAAGGTCCTGCCCCATGCTGGGGAAATGCTCAACACCAATACAGACTGGGTGATGAGTGGATTGAGAGCAGCCCTGCAGAATATGACTTGGGGGTACTGGTAGATGAAAAACTGAAAGAAGCAGCAACATGCCTTAGAAGCCCAGTAAGCCAAAATGCATCCTGGGCTGCCTCCAGAGAAGTGTGGCCAGCAGGTCAAGAGAGGTGACTGTCCTCTTCTACTCCGCTCTCCTGAGATCCCACATGCAGTGTTGCATCCAGCTCTGAGGTCCTCATTCCCCAGTCTGTCCGTACATACAGGGTTGCCCTGCCCCAGGTGCAGAATCCGGCACTTTCTGGATTCTTTTGAACTTTACATGGTTGGTGATTGCCCAAACCTCTCATTTGTTGAGGTCTCTCTGCAGGACCTCTCTGCCTTTGAGGGAGTCAACAGCTCCTCCCAGTGTTGTTATCACCTGTGACCTTGCTCATGTCCCTTCCAGTCCTGCATCCAAGTCATTTATGAAGATGTTGAAGAGCACAGGGTCGAGGATGGAACCCTGTGGAACCCCACTGAAGACACGTCCCCAGTCTGACGTCATCCAATTCACCATAACCCTCTGTGCCCTACCCATGAGCCAGTTGCTTACTCATCCCATGATGTGTTTGTCCAGCTGTGGGACGGACATTTTGTCCAGAAGGATCCTGTGAGAGACAGTATCAAAAGCTTCACTTTTGAATCCAAAAAGATCACATCAACTGGCTTCCCTTGATCAGCTAGGTAGGTTACCTTGTCATAAAAGGAAATCAGGTTTGATAACCAGGACCTTCCTCTCATGAAGCCATTCTCAGATGGTTATTAGGGAAATTATTTACTGTGAGGGTGGTGAGACACTGGAACAGGTTGCCTACAGAAGCTGTGGCTGCCCCATCCCTGGAAGCGTTCAAGGCCAGGTTAGATGGGGCTCTGAGTAACCAGGTCTAGTGAAAGGTGTCTCCACCCATGGCAGGGGGTTAGAACTGTGTGATCTTTAAGGCTTCTTCCAACCCAAACCATCCTACGACTCTATGATTTTACCATGTCACTCTGTGACAAAGCAGACTCCCCAGGTATGCTCCCAGTTCCTTTACTCCTTGTTTGCCATATTCTATTTATACCATCTTTCCACACCCCACAGTAAGCTCCTTCAGCCTGTAACACATACTCCTTTACAGTAAGAGCAAAGCTTTGTTTCCACCGACACTTGTATCTCAACTTATTTCATAGTGATGCTTTCAGTTGTTAAATCGAGCTTGAAGAAATACAGAGATAAGTGTGGTTGAAACATAGCATTTTTGATAATATTCACCACATATTTTGCATTGCTACAGAAACTGAGACAAGTGATAACAACACCATGCTGAAATATGATTAGCTTTCTCTAAGGGCTCCAACTCCTCAACAACATTGACTTATTCTACAGTGAATAACCAGGTTCAGATTCACAGGTGCCTGCTTCTCAGCACTATATGAAGGACTGAGCTATACAGGAAGCAGTCCACTAAAGGCTACATTTTAAAGTCTAATGTTACAGTAAACTGAAACTGCTAAAGCTGACTTGGAAATGCTGGGCTGCCAATTGCAGTAATTCAGGAGGTGCTTCCCAAGAAGGCAAATAGCAGGAAAGGAGCAAAGAACCAGTGTAATGTACCGCCAGTCAATGCAGTGTCCATCACTCCTACTAGTGAGCCAGAAACAGTCATGTCTCACAAATATTATGAATTCCCCATTTTACTATTCTGTGGAACAGTGCAAATGGACAGCACAGTCGGGAAAGTCTATGGTTTGCTTCAGGTCAATGCCCTGATGGGGCAAATTCCTTCCTCGTGCACTTCAGCAGATCAAGTGACACTGCTGAGACACAATCTGCAGGAATAACGCTGATAAAACCGTGCTGGAACTGACTCATGTGCTATTCTGAGACCTCAATACTGTACACAGAGAAATAATTCCAAGTGTACAGAAACAGCAAGCAAGGACTATGATCCTAAAACCATTCTCATGATGTGAAGTACTTACGCACAGGTTTGTTACTTGTCAAGTCTTAACAGATCTGCATTAGTAACAAAGGTGTTTTTCTACTCTTTACTCTTAAACAAAACCAATGAACTTTTGTAATATTTAACAATAAACCTAACTCCATTTAAATAGCTGATAAATTGTTTTAAACCAGTATATCAACTCAACTAATAAAATATTAATCAATGTGAAAAAAGCAGTGATCAAAGCAAATTAATTTAGAGAATGATCATGAATGCATGAGTGAATAATCCAAAAGTGTACATGAGTTACCATCACTTCTTGTAAAATTCAATACTGCGTGATGTTGTGAGTAACATAGGAAAGGACACCTTGTTATACCACTAATACAAAAATACTGCAATGATTTGTGTGGCAGGAAAAAAAACCTTCAGATGAACCAGCACTGCATATTACTGAACATTCACTAATGTAGAGATGTTTTTAAGGGAAAAAATAAAATTTTCCTTCTATAACCATCAATCAAGTTCAATAAACCAAAGTATGACATCGTACCTACCTTTTTGTTCATTTAAGAAAAACTTACACAGCTTTTCATCATGAATCTCAGCATACTTTAGGTATTGTTAATCTTAACAGAAACCAGTAGAGAAGTGTTTCGTTCTGCTGAATAGGTATTAATCACACAATAAATGCAAGATACTGTATTGATAGATATGCTATGTTCTCACAATATTTTACCACTGACATGCAAATATCAAAGCAAAATGAGGGATGGCGTTTTTATAATAGGCTACCATAACTGGAAAACAGTGTTACATCACATTATTGTGAAAATGAAAAGTTAAGCTTTGAAAACCATTATCTTACTCATCTCACCATTCTTACTCATGGATTATGCTACTCAGCATCCTGCTGTACAGTCAACCCACATCATTTGAAAACCAAGCTGCAAGATGTTCAGAAATTTTGAAAAGTTAATTTACTGTAAAAAGTGTGATTCTTATCAGCAGATAGTATTATGACAAAGCAGTAGAAGACAACATTCAGAGTTGCAGTTTTCTAAGGAACCATCAACAGTCTTGAAAACTGCAGTTCTCTGCACATCCACAGGAATAACACAACACAGCATACCTTCAACTTGCCTTGACTAATACTGTCAGTTTCATTCAGATAGAGAACATTAAGTATGTTTATCCACTATAAAGTATTACATCCTTTAGGCAGAGACCTTCTGGTTTGTCTGAGTCTGTTCACACACTACAATAAACTTGGAGATCTTTAACAAAACTATCATAAATTCAAAGTAGACACAAAGATTTAAAACTGGGCTCTTCAGATATGGTTAAGATCCAACATAACACCCAACCTCTCTCCAAGAAGAATCACAATTTGTAAGACTTGTTAGCATTAAAAAAACAAAACAAAACAAAACCACCACACTAATTTAAAGGCACGTCCTTTCGCTAGCTGCTAAAAGTAAAATTCCAAAACATCATCTATTAATCAAGCGGACACTACCAGTGAATGATCTGAAAATAAGCAACCCAGGAACAATGAACTAATTTAAAAAACAGATGCAAAGATAGAAGGACATGGAATTTTAGAAATCTTTGTCCCTAGAAAACACGAAAATCTGATAGAAATGCTATGCTTCTGTAAATTTCATGGAGATGAAAACTGGGAATAGTCTGGAAATCTTAAAACTTAAGGTTTCCATGGAAAAGCAATGACAAAATAGGAAAAAAATCATGCAAAGACTGGGAGTCTTGCTAACTGTTCTGTGATCACAAAACAGTTTTCAAAAGCATTGCTTGAAGAGTCAGAAAGTGCACACTACTAAATAAAAGGTCTCAGAACTGCATGACTGTTTTTGCAGACATCAGAAGTATTGCACAATACAGCTGCCACCCTACTTTTAAATGCACAACCTTCCACCACAACCTTCTGAGCCCAGGGCTGGCTGCTGGTTCTCCATCATTCGCAAACCCCACAACACTTTAGGCTAAAACCAATTTTTCCTTCTATCATGCAATATTTGGTCAGCAAATACCTACATTTTGAATCCTTACTAAAACACTGTTCCTTCTCTTGTTTGGCAATTACAGGACAAATTCTTAAAAGAAACCAAAAAACACTGCATTTACACAAAGTACTACAAAATAATTTAAGATCTAATTAGCAAAGCCGTTTTTAACATGACATTTGACAACGATCTGACCTGCTCCACAGAACTCTGCAAATTACAAATTACAAAAATAGCTACATAAAAAAACCCTCCATCTTTTCTTTTGGCTCTAGCAACAGATTGTTCTAGTAACAGCAATCTGTTTGACAAATGAAATTACCAGACATCAGAGGATACTAAGAGTCACAAGGTAGTGAATCACTATAGAACAAGCCAAGCAAATTGACCAAGGAGCAATCAGAGTCTGCATTTCTTGCACTCCTACAGGTGAAACTACTTTTGAATAGAACTGCTTAGGTCTGCCCATACTATGGGAAAAACATCAGAAAACCTGTGTGCCTGCAGGGAAACAGGGAATAAATCATCATTGCCAGGGATAAAACAACCAAGGAGATTTGTCTTCTACAATGATACTGTTAATCCACCCTTATTATCAGAAAACCTTTCCTGCCAGTCTGGAAAGAATTTGACTAGAAAGTTTGTGGAACATCCACTGCTGGAGGTCTCATACAAGTCAGAAAAATATTTGTGAAACGTGGTTTAGGTACAGCTGATCCGTCACACAGAAGACTGAAGTCTTCCTCTAAAGATAACTTTCACATCTATTTTTTTCGCTCCAAGTCACTGCATTTTTAATTGTTAATAAACGTACAGCTTCCAGTTTAGTAAACCCTTAACTTCACATTTTTCTCTAGGAACGATACAGTAGGAAACTGTGAATATATTCAAAGTAGACAGAAGTATTAAAATTGTTTCTGACATAACAATACACAACACTGTCAACTCTTTCTCTGTAAGCACTCTTCAAAAAGCCACGCTTTCAAAATTTAGTTTTCTTGTAAGCAAACACAAACTGACTGTTTTTCTTTTCAACAGACTCAGCTAACTTAATGTGAACGTTTCCTACAATGATCAGGGCACTTTTCTTGAAATTCATCTTAACATGATTAGTGATGAAATTTTTCCACATAATGAAGTTTAGTACATTTTATTAGGAGTAACAGGAAGAAAATTTAGCAAGTGTAAATCAAAATGCATTCTTTACATTTAACTGCACTGTATTTTTACTTGGTGGAGATGTAAATGTGTATTTATAACTATGATCTTTCCACTGAAAATTTTCCTGAGGTGACAGCAAACATTTACTTTTCAGACAGAAATGCTCCTCCCACCTGAGCATCACGTATTTCAGACTTGAACCTACTTCAGTTTAAAGTGTTTTTCTTGGGTGTGACTGGGAGAGGAAATACCAGAGCATGCATGCAAATACGAAGTGTACAACAAAAGTAGTTTCTACCTCCAAAAATTTGAATTAGCTAAACACCACATAATCCTTTGAATATAGTTCGTTTACTAATGAAAAACTATCAGATTCATGAGGTATGAAAGCTGAGCAGCTACAAATGACATGGCTATTTTTTGCTGCTTGAAATTTCGAAATATTTTTCATGTCTTAGTAAGATCTGTATACTTATTTTATATAAAGGAAACAAAGTTTATAATGTCTATTCTTATTCAGGGAAAGCATCAACGCTTTTAAATGAGATGTAGGAAACTTAATTTATGGATATTATTTTCAAGAATATACCCTTTAAAGTAAGGAAAGGCATGTATCTAAAGAAGGTTTATTTTTAAAAAGCTCTGACAATAAAAACTAATTAATACAAAAAATATTAACGTAATACATTAAATGTATTAAATGTACATAAAAATCCCACTGAAATCAGCAAGTTGCCACTTTGATTACCTGACAGGAGCGAAACTGGTTGACCAGCAGTGTACATCTCTGTGGGTCTTTTCTTCCATCCAAACTGTCCAGTTCAGCTGCTACTTGATTTAGTTCCTCATCAGCATAGTAGAACTGAGCAAGGAGCTGTGGGTCTGTTCTCTGTATTGGAGACATGGACAATATTACATTATTTTTACAAAAAAACCCAAACCAGAACCCAAGAACTAAAATTACTTCAATTAGTTGTATTTCCTGTGATTTTTTTTTAACATATAACCCAGAAAAGCAGTGTGGCAGCATAAAAAAGAATGATCTTGAGATACTTACACACACTTAGAAAATTTTTCTATTTTGAAGAAAAAAAAAAAATTTCTCAAAAAACCTCTAACATAATAAATCTGAGACATTACTCAGCTACCATGATCTCCGAAATCATCCTGGTATTCTCACTACTTGTGACATAATTATCTGCAGGAGCAAACAACCGAATCACAAATTTTGTTCATTAAACAAAAGTAGACTTCAGCTCTAGGCAAAACAAGACAAAGTTGTTTTCCAAGTTAAAACAAACAAACCATACGTCCCAAACCTATCAAGCAATGGAATAATCTATCAAGCACCATGGTAACCTTTGCAGCATGATCTGGTCAAAATCCTCCTTTTGAGTATCACAAGAATGAAGCCACAGAAGGGAAAGGTACTGAATCTACCAGGGCCAAACAGATGCAAACACTTTACAAAACAAATAATAATATCACTAAACAAGGCATTACAGAGAGAAAACTACATCATATGTCTTTCAAGTGACAAAGAACAGAATCATCACAATAGATTTTTGGCCACATTAAAACAAAGCAGTAATTATAATAAAAAGACCAAAATAATAAAGGAATGCCTCCTCAAAAACATTGAGAAATATCAATTGTAAAGGTTTACATCATAAAATAATTTTTTTTAACATTAACAGCTAGGAATTCTGGTTTCAATATCTGAAGCATAAGCTGTCAAAAATCTACACTCTGGAATAATGTCTTCATTATAGCTCTGATATAAAGGTGCCCAGGGAGATGGATAAAGCTTGTGGTATATGGTCAGGAAAACAAACAAAATCCAAAATTAATGATAATAAGACAGAGAGCATGTAATTGAACTATTAAATTTTATGTTATTTAGTTCTAAATTTCTGTATTTATAGTCAAGCTTAATAAAGCATTTCTTTAAGCATTCCCTACCCGATTATTTTTATTATTTCTGATTTTTATGTTTTCCTTCAGCATTTATCCACAACCATTAAAACTTTCTAGACAAAGTTAATAAAAAAAGATGCAGGAGTCTGTGTATGGAATTGTGGCAAAGCATGACTGCTGATTTTTAACTATCTAAATTGCATCGCAGAAGCAAAATAAGGCAATTTATTAAGACTGGTCTCAAGCAAAAACAAGTACGCCTGAGATACTCAGCTCCCACGTGGCTGATTTTTTCAACTGGAGGAACAAAAGTTTTAATTGAGTTCTCTCAACTGTGTTATGTTTGGTGTGGATTAGTAGTGTGATCTTTGATTAATTGTGTCAATCATATGTGGTCCCTGGCAAGATGAAACTGCACGAAACTCTAAATCTCTTCACAAGGGGGCCACTTAAAGCAAATAACCACAAGTTTACAAATTCAATTTATTCCACTTGGCAACAGAAAAGTAGGGATGGTGCCATGTTCAATACCAATTTTTATTTTCAGTTTATGCAAAATATGGTTCAAATAATTTAATCCAAATTCCTTACTATTCCTTGGCAGAGTAAGAATTAGCGATTCTCATCCCTAGATACTCAAATTAATAGAAAGACTTAATTGAAAACACCTCATGGAAAACCTACCACTTATCCTGGTAGTTTGCTGCACGAATTCATCCCATTTAACAACAAATTAATGCATCTAAGTTCTTGTTTTGATTTGCTGGACTTCAGCAACACTGCTCATTTTGCCTTATTTCACTACAGCATCGAGTACTTGCATTACTTCTATTTGCCTATTTCTGCATCCACTGACTGCAGTAACCCCTTTAACCACACCACCACTGTAGGCTGCACATACAGGTTTGGGATCTTTGGGGAGAATTTTTGTTTGGTTGCAGAGGAAGCTTTTTGTACATGTTGATATTGCTGTTGTCATCCCAACACCCTCTCGAGTATGAGCTCTCTAGGCAAGTGTCTCATTTCACAAGTGCACTTTGCATTCCTTCTGCCTAATGCCTCTTTATATTCCACATACACAGCCCAACAAATGGCCCAGGTTATCCTGAGTGTCTTTGTTCTCCAGTGGTGTGGTATGTTGTGCTGGCAATATTCTCCACAGATTTGAAACCATCACTTCATATACGGGTCATAACCTACTATCCCCTTTTGTATGATATACACGAACTACCATTCCAGCCAGTACAAAGAGAAGAAGCAGCACACTACCAGTTCATTAAAGAAAAAAAACCCCAAACAAACAAAATAACACACATTTAGCCATGTTATATAATAATACACCATTCTTTTATTTTATTAAAGATCATTCACTGAATATTTATTTTAATGATTTTTACTTTTTATTAAGTTCCACTCAACGGGTCAGATATCAAAATCAGATGATGCCTGCCTACCATCCATAAGGTCAGTATAAAATTGTCCATATGAAAAAGTTGTATTACCTATTGCACTGGTTACATTCTGGCTTTACCCATCAAGTCCAACCAATGAGCAGTGACCAGGATTAGGTTAGTTTGGTTTATCACATAATGAATTCTGATCTGATTTTTCAAACAGGATTTAAATGGACTATAAGAGAATGTTAAAAAGAAAACAAATTAAGAGACCTGTTAGCTACAGGTTATTAGATAAATAACAAGTCTGTAGAATGATTTATTGTATGGTATCAGAAGAAAAGATGCTACTCTCCCATCTTGTAAACAAGCAGGTAGACCAAAACCAGAAACTGTCCCTAAAAAATAGTGACAACTAACAGGAAAAATTCTAGCACAGACTTCCCAACATGGGACAGAGACCAAAAAATAAACTACCAACAAGAAGCCAGGGTTCCAACAGACCAATCTCAAACCACACAATAATTCTGGAATCTAAGAATCACTTTGAAAATCACATTTAAAGAAACAAGGGTGGTTCTGAGGGAAATGTCCTCTTTTTGAAAGAAAATTGCAAGCACTTTCTGCATGATTTTTAACAGCAGCTTTCAAGTATCAATACCACCTCTTTTTGAGTAACATAAAACGTGCGTCATCTTAGAACTGACAACAGCCCATAATTTGAACATTAAAGGGAATGTTTTCCCCCAGGTTTCCGTGATCCTTTGTAGAGAAGCACAGATTTTGTTCAGGCTTTTTCTTCTACTGCAATCGCAACAGGAATGCAGCCGCCACCACCACCACAAAAAGAAGACGCGATGATCCCAAATAAACCAAAGAACAGACAGAAGCAAGGGAACCATGCAAATGAGCAAGACCTCAGCTAGTGATAGCACTATCTTCTGAAGCCTGCTAGTTGTCCTCTGGAAAATAATATCCATCATTTTTGAATTGCTGATCTAAAGTCTTCAGAACAACAACTAAAACCCAACCCTGCTTAAAATAAAGTCCATGGACTTGAGATGAAAGGCTCCAGACCTCCCTTTGTTCAGTGGCACTCTTCCAGCACTAAGCATTTATGTTTCTCCCACACACTCAGGAACCCTGACTTGGATCCCTAAGGAAAGAAACTATAGAGAAAAGCATTAATTATACACCTTTGCTGATGGTAAATCCAGATTGCCTTTTGACATGGGAACAAGGTAAACCTACATCCACTGGGGTAACTTTTCAAGGAGCACTTGGTAAAAGGTGCATTTTACACAAGTACGTGTATTTTATTATACATTCTATGAAATGCCTTCACAATCACAGGACAGTATGCAGTGACCAAATGACAATCTTTCCTTAACCTGGCAGGTTAAACATTAACTGCTTGCTCAACCATTCCTATTCTGCTACAGCTCTAACAGCTGATGAGAAAAGTTTTAGAGAAAGGCTATCAAATTCAAATCAGTGGAACTGTCTTGCGTCTACACAGCTTCCTCTATTCCCCCTGTGGCAAGGGAAAGGGTGGTTTTTGAAGCCTGGACAGTAAGGAGTTAATGCATTGCTATGCCTCAAACACCAGTGACCACTCAAGTGAGAAAGTTAGAACAGGATATGCCTGGAAATGGGGGCTGTGCAAACGTAGGGCAGCACCTTCCTGGAGCTAATTTTCCTGTTCAGGTCTACGGTGACCACACAAAATAAAATGCAGAAGCACAGAAGTGGAATCAAGGAGCGGGCAGGACCAATAAAGGGGGCTCAAGACCACCGAGGACCCCAAAGTACTCCCTCACTCTTTTTGGGAATTCTCCATCAGAAGACCGTACATGGCCCATAGTGTTGCATCAGACTTGGAGAATCCCCTTCCCTGGGAAGAGATTCAAGCTGGCATGGAAATGCCTGTATGTATATAACCTGACACACTTTTGGTTCCGTGGGCCCCCACTCCCAACGGATCACGTCTCTGACCACTAGTACAGCAAAACAGGCATCAAGCCTCGTCACTGGATCCTCAGGTGGTGACGTCTTTCCTCTCAACTATGTACTCTTATCTTTTCCTTCTCTTTCTTTTCCTAATGTATTTTGTGGTATTTTTATACTTTTATAGAAGAGAAACAAAATGCCCACATACTTTCCACCCCAACTGAATTGTTTTAAAATAAATCTGCCTCAGATACACTGGTCACTCATTGTCTTTTCATTCTAATTCACCCCAAGGATTTTATTAACAGGAATCTCAGTCAGCCTGCCTCAGAGGCAGGTCATAACAGTAGCATGTCTCTTAAGGAGTTGTTCTCAGCCTAAATCTGTTGCCTACTGTATTTTCACGAAAAGGAAAGAGGCGCAGGATCAACCTCCAACTTCCCATTCCTCAAAATAATGCTGCCATTATCAGACAGTCCCAAATATGAACAATTACTGCATAGCACAGAAATTTTAAAAAAGCGACTTTCCAAGTGAAAGCACATTCCCTTTAGGATGAGAAATGATGAAAGCTATAGGTTAGAAACTTGCTTCTACTCTGCAGTGTACAGAAAATGATGCTTCTGTATTGGAAAACAACTCCTTGTACAAGATGGCAACGTGCTCTGTGCAAAAGGCAGAATTAGGCCCTAAGCAATTTAAATAAAGGCACTGATGAGTCAAATCAGTATTTTCAAAACTTAAAAATAATGTTGCATGTAACTAGTTTTAAGCTAATTAAATTTAAATAAGACTTACATAATATTATAAGGAAAAAAATTTTTGTTCAAAAGTGACAGGATTTAGGTACAAAGTCCAAAGTTTATTCATCACCATTGTGAAAAAGTAACATACTTAAAGCAACAAAAACTTAGCCAATTAAATACTTTTTACACCAGTCACAGTTGCAGCAGCAGATTTAACTGGCAGATGACAAATTTCAAAAACTGAAGGTACTTCTTCAAAAAGGGATACCAGCAAGTTGTTACATCTGCTTATTTTTCACCTCACATGTAAGCAAGTGTATTCACATCCTTCCTTTGGACAGGTACTTTGAATTTTTCATTGATTTCCAAATGCTAATAAATAGCGAGAAGAAATAGTAATTCTCTAACAGGCAGGTGAGTCAAAAACTCTGGCATTTAACTGTCAGAAGGTTTAGCAGCAAAAATATTTCTTCCTACTAAATGAAAAAGGAACTGCTGTTCCAAGTACATAGTTGTATGCGGAGGGGGGCTGTTTGATTTTGGATTTTTACTTAGTTTGTGGTATTTTCCTTTTAATCTACTGACTATCTGAAGTGCTACCTGTTAAAGAAAAAAAGGAAAAAAAATCCCTCAACAGTCATATTTTGTACGATGTCATGAACTCTTAAGCCAGTGTTGCACATGCATAAAAAAGAAAATGCATAAAAAAGAAAAAGCACTTAGAGATGAAGACTACAATTGGTAATTGGTCATGAGGATATGTAAAAAACAAGCACTGTGAAAAAAGCTACAGCCTGGTTAAAGCTTTGCCAGCTGCTCTGTGTTTATCTCTAGAATATCATTACACAAGCAAGAAAGACAGGTGAACAGCTTGTTAACACAATAAAATGCTAGCAGTACCTCAAGCAAAAAGACAAACAAAACAAACATACAACCCCAGTGAGATAATGATTCATAGGACAACAAAAATCAGGTGGAAAAATTTTTCCAATTTTCTCTACATTGGGTATAATTCCAACCCCCTGAAAAGGAAAATCTGATAATGGTTATCCTGGACTAGAGTACCAAACATCTGAGACTGACATGCTGTCGGTTTTCACTCATGATAGATTAAGTCAGTGTACGTAGTTTCTATTTTTGAATGTTCATAATACTAATCTGGAAAAGCATGTGCTCAAATCCATATTTTCTGGGGGAAGCACATAAGCATACGCTGAATACAAATGACTGAAGCTTTCGGACATCTATTCTACAGAACAGGAGCGCTCTGCAGCTGAACCACAGCCTCGATTTCTAGGAAAGAAGACAGACTTCAGAAGGAGTTTTGCTGTAGGGAAGTGATGGAGCAGCCGCTTCTTCCAAGTGAAGAGTGGGTAACCTTCAAGGTTGCCTACTCATCCAGCCTATGGCAGGCTATTTTTAATGAGCAAGAAATTAACCTTCCCCACATTGCATCTATTTTGCTCGTGATGGCAACTGGTGAGTGATCTCCCTTTCTTTATCCTGACCCACAAGCTTCTTCATGCTATTTTCTTCCCCTGGCCTGTTGTGAAGGGGAGTGAGAGAATGGCTGGGTGGGCACCTGGCAGCCAGACAAGGTCAACCCACCCCTTTGAACTTAACCAAAGCCTCCTCCAGCAGCTAGTATCTCAGAGTTCGACCTTAAGCTAATCGGATTTCATTCTCAGCTGCTGCAAGAACATTATATTTAAAGAACAAATATTTACTTAGAAACAACAAATTCAGCTTGTCAGGATACACATTGAAATGTACAAATCACTCTTCAAATGCTTTTCTTTCCTAAATGCTTTTATGCAGTTTGCTTCAGATATTCTCTAGATTTTTGTATTTAAACTCAAACATGGCACTAAGCACCTCTTCAAACAAAATAGATTCTGCAGTGCTTTTAGTGATTTGTTACCTATCAAGAGGAAAATAGCTAATTTAGCTCCCTGGACTTGTTGATCGATTACATTCAATTCCAGATTTACAGCCCCCACCTTACAGAGACGAATCTTGTGGCATTTGGAAGTGGCACCCAGCAATTTGTCCTCCAGCAATGCAAACCATCCTGCCATACTACATGTCTTCACAACTTACTGCATTAGAGGACTTTCAACCCACTCTAGTTATGTAATGGTCTAATGGATGTGTCTAAATATTTATAACAACTCCTAAATATTTGGGCAAACAATGACCTCTTCCTAGACATGTCTAACATGTTAACTTCTCTCAAGGTATTATATTGCTATAACCTTTTTTCCTTTCAGAACCAGACTTCTATCCTAAAAAACCCAACTAAACCCAACAAACAAAAAAACCCCAACAACCTCAAACAACCACATTATGCAGTTAAAGGATAGTTTTGAAGACTCTTTTTGGTCCTGCCATCTTTTAGCACACACATCCCTAAATTATTTTTTCCTTCCCAGGTCTATAGTTCCAATATTTTGGTCATGCTTAGCAGACCTTCTAAAACACAAATTTTGCTTTGCTGTTCAGAACCAACCAATTTTGAACAATCTGCCATGTACAGCTTTTTACTTCTAGATCATAAAATAAGTATCTTAATCAGGGCATAGACAGAACTCTAACAAGTGGGAAACCTGACCCAGCGAGTTCAAGCCTGATGACTGTGGAAGAGTTGCTCCACAGTCCTCCTCAGCTAGTAACAGGCATAGCACATTCCTTAGTTTTTTCATGTTCAAAGTGCATCTTTATTTTTCTTTGGCTCAGCAAACTTACTTAGGGTGAGTCTGAGGTGTTCCATATCGTATTTTAATAAAAGTACCATCATCTGTGTAAAGCTATTCATACATAACCTCATTTGCCTTGTAGGAGACTTTCAATAAGCTCAAGCTGAACACCTTGACAGATGCTTGGGATTTAACTACCTTGGCATCGTATCAGTAGCACAATCAATCATTGCAACAAAAAGACTTCATCAAAACTTTGTTCCGAAGTGCATCTGTTCAAACTCAGTGATGAAAGAAACTGCTCATACAGCCCTCAGCACAGAAACTTTTCCCAGCTTCTGCCTTCTGACAATAACTTCAAATGAATGTTTGCATAAGTAAATCTTTTGATCTTATTTCCACTATTTCAGCTAAATCATATAAACAAGTAGCTTTCCAAGTGCCATCATCAGTCAAACTCTGTTTCCTACTCTGTCTTCCAGGCAACAGCAAGCTTCAGTGGATGTTTGTCCCATGCTTTCACCACAGCACCCATCTGTACGCAAAAAGCTGTTCCCAATCTCTGAATGGGAGATTCACCCATGTCTAACCAGGAACACACTCCAGACACAGTCCTCAATCTCAAATATTTAACACCATCTCCCTTCGCAGAAAGTCTACACCTCCTTGTAGGCAGAGCCTACCGAAAGTTTTAGGGAACTTTTAGGAACTTCACTGCTTTTAATGACTTGATACTGTGATTACTAACCTTTTTCCAAGCACACTTAAGCATGAATAGTGGCTTTGAAAATTACCAGAACATGAGCAAGAAGAAAGGGAGGGGAAAGGCACCAGACAGACAGACCGACAGCAGGACTACACAGGACTGTAAACCATGTTTAAAACTTCGAAAGCAGTCCAACAACAACAAAATATATTCAAGTACACAAGAAGCATCTATTTGCTGGAGACAGGAAACTGACTGGATGATAGCGCATAGCAGAAGGTTCCCATGCATCCCTGCTCCCACTCCCTGCTGAATTGAATATTTTTTGCTCAATTAGGCATTCCCAGGTCTTTTCGGACAATATCCTCAAGGTCTGTCCTTGGTCTCCTGGTCATGCAGAAAATCTCTCCTGGGAGACAAATGGGTTTGTACAGCTATTCCTGTTTTCTGTGCTAGCTCAGTATACAGTTTGAGTTTGACCACTTCTCCTCATTAGCATGCATGTTGGATAAGCTCTATCAGTCTTCAGCTATTCTCCACCCCCGAATTGCTCATTTTAAAACAAGACACAGAATGCACAAAAACTAAGCAGAAGTTAAATGCAACCATGAATACTTTTCGGGCTTATATTCTCTTAATATCAACAGTTCTATATCCATTTATTGAGAGGAACAATAAAACAAAAAATCCAAACAAAACACAAAAAACCCCCAAACCCTCTAGTCAATACATATTAGTGATTCATACAAGGATTTAAAAATCACTTATTGTTTCTTCTGGCAAGATCAAGTTTCTCCAACCTGGTTGCTGCCTGTTCAGGTACTTATAAAAAAACCAGCATAATTATAGCACTACCTATTTAACGAATGGACACTTTTCCCACATTCCCAACAACAGCTTTCAGAAAAGCTATTACACATACACTCTATTGCCTATTACCCTTTATTGATCAGCAATATCACTTTCACATTATAACTAAATGTTGGTTGTCCCCAAATGCATTCTGCAAACCTCTAGTTGCCAGGTATTTCTGTAGAATGCTAAATGACAAAAGGTATTAATTGCAGAACTGATGTTAAGTGGAAATGCATTACCAGTAATGCTTACTGTAATATTTACAATACTTTGGCAAGAATATGATTCAAACTAGTTTTCCTTTACTGTATTTGATATAGTATTGAAAAACAACACTACAGTCAAGACACCACAAAAAGACAGAAATGCGATGTTCAAAAAAACAAAGCATGCCTAAGTAATGCAAAAATATTAACTCATAAAAGTAAAAATACGCTTCTATTTCAATGTAAACACCTACTGCAGGCCTTTATCAGCAGACACTAGGAACCTTTATCTTCCAGCACAGCTGAGTATCTTCTCTACCATCCCTACACTACACAGGCTCTAAACCCCAGTCAGGCTCCAGAAATGAACACTAACTACGGACCATACCAAAATCACAGAAAGATTCAAGACTCCTCACATGTAATGGGGCAAAGAATTCCAGTGCTTCCAAAGCCTTAAGGATAGACACCTGCCAGAGTAGCTCCAGTTTGTATTTCAATCACATAACAGGTTAAATTGTTCCATTGGTTTCACTGTAAATACTGCATTTGACACAAGGTTCAGCATAAATGCAGCCTTGGATCAAAGCTATTAATTACTTTTCAGCTGCAAAACAGTGAATATTTTTCTCTGACTAAGCAACGTAAAATCTATGTGTCAAAAGCTTCCCAACATTTCTGAAATCCAAGTTCTTAATTATTGCCATTAATTTCAAGACTGCTCTGAAAAGAGTTGGTAACAGTTGCATCCAGCCTGACTTATACAGCTGTCTAACCTACAGTCACACGATCACATTACTTGCCTAAAACATGTGAATTTGCTCTAAAACGGGCCACAGGCATCTCCTATTCCTCATTTTTTCCGTGCTCTAGCCTTTCTGTTTTGTGTAACAAATCCATAGTGAAGGTCAGAACCTGGAAGTACTTTCCCCATGGTGGTCTTGCCTAAACCAGACATGTCTCTCTCCAGCCCAATCAGTACTTTGTTGTTCCATTCCAAGGTTCAAAGACGAGATGTCCAGATCCCTCTAAATCTGCCAGGAGCAGAATGGTACAATTTCCTCCTGAACACAAGGGACACCAGTTCAAGCCTACTGAAATAAAAATCTCTTTTTTGCCCTTTCTTGCTACCTTAGAGACCAACTGCCTTGCATCCAAATTTAGCTCCAGCTTTTTCTGTTTTGCTCCCTCCAGCAGTGGTTACACCACACCTGAGCCACAGCTCTGCTTAAATTTCCAAAATCCAGTGTATATGACACCGGCAAGCCTGCAGACTGGAAATGCCTGCAGAGCTTCAGGGACTACCAATGATGATCTAAAAAAATCTCAGTGCATTATTAAACATAAACCTCCTGCTTTTAATACACGTGACCCAAGGAACTGTGGAAAAGTACTTAAAGGAGACATGTATTTTACACTTTCGTTGCATTTTGCAAACAGAGTCAAAGCGATTAATTGAAAAGTCTTACAGTAAAACGTTTTTGGTTATTCCTCCAAGCAGTTACCTCATCTAGTCAGGCAACAGTTTCCTCATGTACTGAATATTTTACAACTTCTAACACTATACTGCTTTTCCTTACCAAGTTACAGGTGAAACACAGCATTTCCTTTCAAAGAAAATGTTGTGAAGACTGACAGGTATTTTTTTTAAATGGCAAATATTCATACCAACATACCAAAACTCAGATTTTTCTTGCCATTTGTTTCCCTTGATATATTTTTTACATCATTTTTAATTAGTAATGATATACATAGAAAATGATTACAAGATAAGCTAAAATAGAATACATCCAATTAAAGGTTCTGTTCAGGAAGATACATTAACTTCAGAGATGATGTTATCACATCCCAAAATTGTGCTGTGAACACAAACACCATTCAAACCCATGAATAATATCCATAATCAAAGTATGTGTTGAGAAAATTTTTATTCATTTACTTTTTTGTTTACATATTTGAGAGAAAAAAGGAACTCCAGAATTTATCCACTGGAAATGACAGGCAAAAGAAGATAACTTGGAACTCATGAATTCTGGGGGTATGCATATATTTTGAAGGGCCATCGAGGATTATTTATATTCAGCAAAATACAATTGTGATTTTGAAATGGACTGAAAACAGAAATGTAAATCAAGCTGGCAGTATATTTCTACCCTCCAAGCAGCTACTGCTTGATTGTTTGTGTTGCTACCTACAGCAGCCTAAGGACTAGTCAGGTGCCAGTACAACCTGAGACAAAGAAAGGGCATTACCTATAGGGGGGTGAGCGGGTGTAATTACAGTAAGATGGTAAAAGTACTGACTGATTACAACACAATGACTCATTATGGGGGACACGTATTTATATACTTATTCCACATTCAGCAAAATAATCTGTCAAAAAATTATGGCAAAAATTGCCAGGTGTTATATGAATGCAGATTGTTTCAGAAAGACCAGCTTGAGACAGGCAGCTCCATATTTAAATTACACAAAATCCACATGTGAAATATAGTGGTCACTGTTTAACGTGTCACTGAATGCTGGAAGTGGTGCAATGAGGAAAGCAATAAAAATCTGAAGTACAAGATACAAAAAAGCACAACCAAAAGCACTCAGGCTAAGACAGAACCAAACCCAGTATTAGTGTTGAGAACAGAGCAGATATAGTAAAAAAAATACAACTAAAAAGATGGATTTATAAACCCAACACAAACTTTACTCATTGAAAAGCATCTTGAAGTTCCATAGTTAACTCAGCCCTACTCACTGGTAACTTCTGAGCATCAAATCCCAAAGCTAAATTCTAAAGCTGCGATGAATGCAGGTCTCCTAACAAGATAAATCCTAGAGTGCCAGACCTTTTCAGTGGTGACCAGGGACAGGACAAGCAGTAATGGCCATAAAATAAAACACAGCAAGTTTCACTTCAACATGAAGAAGAACTTTACATTAGTAGTGACAGGGCACTGATACAGGCTGTCCGGGGAGGTCATGGAGTCTCCCTCTCTGGAGACATTAAAAATCCACCTGAACACATTCCTATGTAATCTGCTCTAGGTGCCCCTTCCTTGGCAGGGATGTTGGACTGGATGACCTCCAGAGGTCCCCTCCAACCCTAAACTATTCTGTGATTCTGTAAATGAAACAATTTGAATTACGAAAATTACATTAATTGCCCTTGTATATATAAAATTGTATTAGTAAAGGAAAACTTCAAGAAAGCTACGCAAGTTATTTTATTCCATGAAGGAAAACTAAATTACCTGTGAAGTGAGACTTGCTAAATTACCAGAAGAGCTATTAGAAACATCTTTATTTCCCATGAAATAATTTCATTACACAAAACATGAAAAACCAGGAGACTGCTAGATTTTGTAATGGTTGTATGCATGTTTCTTACCACAGAGTTGTTTGCACTTGTGAAGCACAGGCTTAGAGAACCTCTCAAACACCCCAAGTTTCTGCAAAGGAGCTTAGTGAGGCTGTGCTCTGCCACCCCACACCCCACCATCATCAGGGTGCCATTTGTTCCTCTGTAGTAGCACACAAGTGACTCTTCCTGCCCAGCTGGACCTGCACTCAGCCCAGTATTCCAGGTGGCCCAACAGAGCCTTGTGATTCCCAAAAGAGAACAAAAGGGAGAAATTTCTCTTACATACTTCATTTCTCTCTGGACAAATCGCTACATAAGAACATGTGCAGCACATAGAGCAAGATATACTGCAGGAAAAAATCTGAAAAATCCCAAAAATTAGAATTCAAAGAGAAAAGTTCCTTTTCTCTTCGTTCTGCTCAGGCCAGCACTGATTCAGAATTCCTCTGCGCATATTGTTCTCTGCAACAGATGGGAAAACTCTCCAGCAGAGCAGCGTTACACACTTCAGCAATTAATTGTAGAGGACAACATGACTCTCATGCATTTTATTTTACATGCTGAGGAATTTATCTGACTCGCAACGGATGATGCTCCAATAAAGCCTTGCCTTAGTACCTCACTACAACCATCACTCAGTACAGGAGACCGCAGTTTGAAAACTAGCACTGCCCTTATAACTAACCCACTCAATCACATCAACTGCCAAAAAAAACCCCACTATAACAAAATATTACCATAAAAACTTAATGTTTAACAGCAACACTAGAGCAAACCACTTGAAATTACAAAAACAAGCTTTTCACTCATTCTCTGGAGCATCCCAAAGTCTCTTTCACGCTGCCACAAGACAGATGCAATTAGACTCTGTGCAGCTGCAGCACATACAAATTTGGTTTGGCAGACTGGTTTGCCTCGCTCCCTGAACCATCTCTCCCCGTGTGCACCAAGCGCACCTGCCTGCATTGTACCTCCAAGTCTTTCTACAGCATCATTCTTCCATTTTTCAACCTCCCTCACCCTTCCAATACAAAACACGATGCTCCTCACCAAAGAACCGAGGCTTTTGTACTGTAAAGGGCTCAACAATGTAAAATATGGAGGGATACTCCAGTGAGTGATTTTTTTTGGAAGTAATTTAAACAGTACTTATGATGACAGCAAGAGCACATGAAAAGCAACATGTCAACTGAGCATGAGACCCAGAACATGAGATTTCTGTCAGAAGGAATAATTATACCCAAGTATGTATTGTTGCTTGTAAAAACCATAATAAAACATGGTATATATTCACTGTATCTGATTATGAGAAAAGGTTTTGTGCATAAGGTATGTACGTATTAAATATAACCCACTCCATGCCAGCCCTCTTCCCTTTAAAACCAAAAGAAACTCTGGATTCAGTGCTCTAAAAAGCTCTTAGTTCTCAATCACAGACTACCACAAATTTACCACCCCAGTCACTAATATTCTTTTATATACTTTGAAGACATATGAATATACAACCTTAGTGAGAAATTAAATATGTCTGAGTTTCTTAAGGTGGTAGTTTATTGATTCACATTCTCACATGACTTACTGAGTCCCTTCAGAAGTTTCTAAACTCTTACCCAGCCCAAGCAGAAACTCCACCTAGACTGGACTAACATGCTCTGAGGATTTTTTTCCCCATTCATAAAATCAGCGCAGTTCCTAGCTGGGAAGAGGGTCAAAAGTAGCAGTTTTTCAGACTATTTCTCAGGTTTGTCTGTCAGCTTGTGCCAAGAAAAATTTCACTTAGGCATAAGCAGCCACACATCCCAGAAAGAGAGAGGGGGAAAAAGTGTAACACCAAACAGTCCAGAGGAAAAACTAAGTTTGGTAGAGTCAAATCACAGCCCATTCCCCTGAGAACTGGGCATTAAGAATCTGCTCTAGTTTTAATGAGTCCACACCTATGCAGGAGAAAGGCCCCATATGAGATCATGAAGACAAAGTAAAAAAAAAACAAATCCTGCAAAGAGAAAGCATAGCCTGGGACCAACATATTGCAGACACTGCCTTCAGAACTCTTCAGTTCTACGCAGCAGATGGCTTAGCTATGCCAAAATACTTCTGAAGTACAAGATATGTTCATTCATGGAAGCTCTTGTTACTTGATTTTCCCATTTGTCCTCTAGGATCAGGCTGCTGAGGCAGCCCTCTGCCAACATGTTATTTCTCCTCAGAAAAATATTAACAGACTGACGTGGAAAAGCTGACATCATACCTGATGGCTCCAGAATTACACATGGATTAGCAGCCTTGGTATATCAAAGAAATCCCAAACAAACAAACAACAAAGAAGGCAAAAAACCAAACCAAACAAAAAAAACCTCCCAAAACCAACCAACAAAAAAAACCCCAAAACCAAAACAACAAACAAACAAACCAACCCACCCAGAAAAACAGGCAAAATGTAAAGAACCAAGGCTAATTTTAAGAAAAATAGTAGTTATGTGCTAGGGGAGATAGATGTACTGGTTTAGTTGGCCACTGCCATAAGCTTGGCCTAAAAGCTTTGCACCAAGAAGCCTATGAACTGACATCAAACCAATCAAGATTAAAACTCTGGTGGACAGTGATACAAAAAGAGAATGGCAGAGAAAGAGAGAGAGAGAGAGAGAGAGAGAGATAACCCCTGAAAACTACATCTACTACTGGGACAAAGTATCTGTCAATTTTTTTTCACAAAAACTGATGGAAAAACCTTGAATTAAAGCTCCGTTCTGCCTGTAATACAGCTTCACTGAATATACTAAACACATTCCAAAAAAATCTAATCCTTACTTGTATACTGGCAATACCTCATTCAAGACAACACCAATGTTCTTGCATCAAGCCAAAACCAACAACCAACAGTTCAGGATTATTACTGTGAATTCATCAAGAAAACAGCAATTACAACATATGTTGTTTTGATTATAAGAAAGACAGAAAAGTGAAAAGGACACTTCCCATTCTGAGGAGAAAAAATAATCTAGTCAGTGGAATTTAATTATTTGCTCTAAATGTAAGTAGTTTTAGTAGTAACATATTGCAGGATGCATTCATTTGAGTGTATATACACTGGTGGATTTATTTTTCCTAATGCTTTGAAATCACTGAGTCTCCCAAACATGATGGCAAAACTTAGAGTGCAGCAAATTCAGAGGACTGAGAAGAAGAGAGAAATGTGAGTTCTCTTTAAAAGGAAATAAGGTTTTCACATACATTCAGGTTTATTCTTTTGGTGGTTTGAAATTTTTCTCCTTAAAATCAATGTCCTAGTATATTCTCATTAGAATGTACATCACCATAAAAAGCTGAATTATTATATAAATTTCTAATATGATAGATGCAAAATAATTTTAGAGAATCAGATGACCCACTAATCCATCACAGTTCACATCTGCACCCGTAGAAGTTCAAATACATCATTAGGGCAGCGAGACATTTCTGCGAATCTTGACATCTGGTTTCTAAACCCACAAAAAGCTGTTATGGTTATTTTGGCTCAGTTTAAAAACAAACTACTGAACCTCTGCAGCATTCTGGGAAAAAATGTTTAAAGTTGGTTTATGTGCAAGAGCCTATTATAATGTAGCATTATACATAAGGCTCCCTAGTGACTGCTTCACACAGAAAAGGTTAAATTGCTTAGAGAAACTGCTTTGTAAGATGCTAGAAAATGAACCCATCCTGTTTCTTATTGTGAGCCATTGCCATTCAGACATCATACCACACTACCAAGACAAATACGAACTTTTTTGCATATATCCAGGTGAAATTTTGCACTGAGTAATAATAAATTACAAACAAATTTCAAAAAAATGCAAATTAGTTTCCACATCCAGCATTCCAGAACACAGTAAAATAGTTCTGTCTAAGAAATAGCTGCATTTCTGTTCTTTCAGCATTCTGCAGCATATGGAGGAACAGCCAGGCTGAAGGCAGACTTTGACAGATTTACTGATTTATATACAAGGGGAAAAAAATTTTGCTGGTTGCCATTGGAAAAGTTCACATAAAGCACCAAACTGACAGATTGAACTGATTTCTGATAATGAACTGATAAAACAGAATGCCTCTAACGAAGTTGAAATAAAACAACTTCTTAACTTTTTGCTCATTCTATTTGTCTCACATATACAAACCACGTTTTTTGCAACATCTACTTTTTCAGTGGCATCTTGAATGAATGGCTATAAAAACAATTCTGAACACATTTCAGGTGGACATGAAACACAGTCTTAATACAAAAAAAGTGGGCATTCACAGGTTTTATGCCACTGCTCATAGTTTTTATCTTCCATTTTTTTGGCTAGTGGCAAAACAACTAATTTCATTCCAGCTTGGCAATAACCTAAGTAATTACAGTTTTCAAAAAACTGCTGTGTCCTTTTCACAGTTTAATAACCAACCTTAATACAATATTTATAATACCGTAGGCTTCATCATGATCTGGCTACGCTGCAGTGCTCCCCAATCATTCTGAGAAACCATCTCCAGCTTCAAGACTTCAACTTCACAGCAAGTGTTAAAGAAAAAGCCAGAAGGAAAAACCCCAGCAAACAGAAGGCAAGAAACAGACTGGCTCAGCAGACCTGCGCAGGCCACTGGCTCCATGCTGCTCTTCCTCCCTTGCCCTTCTGTAATGCTGGGTGAATTCCTTGTCTGCTTGCTCAGGTGTTCAGTTTTGCTGTTGCTCACCTCCTTTTCAGAAATACCTTTTTTTTTCTGCATGATATATGAATGTGAAGTCTAAGTACATGTCAGACCTAGTAAGACATTTTGTTTTCATAAGCTGGCTTCTGCTTGTAGGTATACAGCCTTCACAACAATTTGTTGCAGAGCAACAATTACTTAGATTTGTCTTCTTTGTCAAGTGACTACGGACATGTTACTCTTTGAACATTCAATAATGAAGGAGACCAAGCCGAAAAAGACAACCTAGAGCTGACACCTCTGCTTTTACCCAAACCTCTCCAGAAAAGAAACCAACAAAAAATATAACATTGTATTCCTGTAGCATTTAGCACATGCTTGGCATCAGATTCATAGGTTCAATGATGATAAGCAACTTACAGACCACAGGAAGACAGCTCAAGTTGCTCCCCATTTTCTTTTAATCAGAAAGCAACTAGCATTTTGCCAGTTTATAAAGCAGTGCTACCCTTTGACAAGGTAACCCATCTAGCTGATCAAGGGAAGTCAGGTGATGTAACCATTCTGGATTTCAGTAAAGCTTTCCATGCTGTCTCTCAGCATCCGTCTGGATAAAATGTCCAGCACACAGCTGGGTAAGAACATAATGTGATGGACATCTTCATTAATGACCTGGATGCAGGACTGGAAGGGACACTGAGCAAGTTCACAGATGATACAACACTGGGAGGAGCTGTTGACTGCCCCTTGAGGACAGAGAGGCCCTGCAGAGAGACCTCAACAAATGACAGGTTTGGGCAATCATCAACCACATGAAGTTCAGCAAGGGCAAGAGCTGGATTCTGCGCCTGGGATGGGGCAACCCTGGATGTACGGACAGACTGGGGAATGAGATCCTGGAAAGCAGCACCATGGAAAGGGACGTGGGTGTCCTGGTCAATGGAAAGTTGAACGCGAGCCAGCAGTGCCCTGGCAGCCAGGAGGGACATCCCTGTCCTGAGGGGCATCAGGCACAGCATCGCCAGCCAGGCAAGGGAGGGGATTTTCCCACTCTGCTCTGGGCTAGGGCGGCCTCACCTTGAGTCCTGTGTGCTTAATACTTGGCTCTCTCCAGCAAATAACGAAGAAAATTTACAAAACCAAGTGTCTGTTCTAGTAACCCAATCTTATTGGCATCCTCTGCTAAAAGGATACTGAAAGGACGTTGCTGCATATTGTTTATAACAGAGGCAATGTAAATAAAAATATTTTTAAATACACACTGACACTTAAGACAGGTTTTTACTTGCAGACTAGAAATTGAATAAAAAAAACAGGAAATCAAGACAAATGACTGTAGCATACAAAGTACAGAACCCATTAAGTCTTTTTTTATCTATATATAAGAGAAACGTCACGATTCAAAGGACCACCACACACCAACTCTGAGATAAGCCAAAGGCACACAATGCACAAATCATGTTTAAGCAGGGAAAAGCCTAACGAGTGACTTCACAGAGAAATGATGCCCTTCCAGCCCAACATCCCTGGAGCCCTCAGAGTGGTTAGAGGTGGACTGTTACCCCACAGAAAGACTCAGGCAAGGGCTGCTTGAACCAGCAAAAAGCACCACTGTGAGCCTGACACCTTGGTTATCCCACCCCTGGAGCTGAGTAGCACTTACACAATTTAGTGGCAGTCATACCAAGTGTTTTGCAGTAGCATTCGTTACATGCTTGAAAGCACAAAAGAAAAATCATGACTCAGGAAAATGAGGTAAGAAGCAGGCTTTCACAGTTAATGTGTGGTAATTTAATGCACAATAATCTCTGTTCATGATCACATATTTGAATTAAAATGAACCTTCAAGACAACAAATATTCTAAGAAATTTGCATTTTTAGCACAGAAACCAATAGAACTGAGAATTGCCACTAAATTGCAGAACTGGAAAATCCCATTTTCCTCACTGTAGGTGAAAACAAAAAATGTGGACTTATTCTGAGGAATGTGACTATATAGCAGAAGTTAAGAAAAAGGAAATATTTTGGGAAAAACAGTGATAGAAGTCTTCATACACGTTGGAAAATAAGGTTTCAGGACAGAAAAGGAGCCAAAATCCAAACCTGAAAATAGGAAGTTATAAAACTTATTTTCAGATTCATCTAAATGTGTCACTATCCAGACAAAGTGGAAGCATGGAACCAATCAAATTCACAGTTCATCTTTACAGTGTTACATAAAACTTTCCTCATTATTTACTCATAAAATTAAAGAAGAAAAAAATTGTATGCCAGCAGTGTAAGTAATTGAATTAATTCACAAGTTACTTCACAAGTAACTTTTTCCTCTTTGTTAAAAAAACCCAAAACAATCTGGGCTACCTAAGAAAACATGGAACTTCCATTTTCTTATGTTCTGCAGCACTGCCATGTCTTTCTCCTTTCCTGAATTCTTCACTAGAGCCAACTTTACAGATGTTCACGGATACACAACTGCTGATGCAGCATGAGGATTAGAGAAAACACACCCAACACAACAAATAAGATATACAAACAAGAAGCCTTCACATTTGTATTGACTTTCCCTGTTTATACAGAGGTGTTCACATGCCTCTTAGGAAAAGCAGGTCCTTTCAATGAAGAATATTTGATGGGAAGCTTTCTTATTCTCTACTCTTTTCCTAAAAGCTTGGTTATAAACTTCTGTGTTTCACAGTTTTCAGCTTTATACACAAGACCTCCCCTTTGCTGAAATCATGTCTCCAAGAAACTTACTCTACTGATTTCTCATTGAAATAAAATTGTTATTCCAAAGGTTGCCCAGTTTTAGGGGAAAAAAATACATCATTAAAACATAGCAAATATTTCCATATCAAGTTCTCTTCTTTTTATAAGTACATTATTAAATGGCCATGTTAGGCAGGCAGGAGCAAAAACCAGTAACTCCAGCTACGGTTTTAGGCAGCTGATGTGATATAGATTGTAACCTGAAGCTAGGCTGGTGACATTTTGGTAAGGAACCATGATATAAAGAAGCAGTAAGCTGAAAACTATATTGATTAAATAGGACAAGGAGGGGGGGAAAGGAAACAGAGAAATGAGGAGGCGCCCAAGGAAACAGCAGAACTTGCATCCTCTTAACTCTTGCAGCTGAGATTTGTAGTATCATTCAATTAGTTTGTTTTCTCCTACTGTGTTTCTTTTAGGTTTCTAACTTCTATTCAAGTGATTAAACACTGCAGTTCTTTAAAAGCCATTTTACAGAATTTTTCATTACTCAGAGGCTGTACAAAATAGAATTAAAAAAATAAGATGACAAAGCAGGATGAGCCAACAAATGGATTAAACAAGGAATGGACATCCCCAGTCTTAATCCTATTTTAACTTTCACGTCTGTTGAACGATGAGAAAACTATCAGCTTTGGGCCTGGCAACTGCTGTATCAATGTCTGCTACCAGCATTAGCACCAAATCCCTCTGTGACTGTGGAACAGTTCAAGGACTTTAACAATATGATTACAGCCTTTATTTTCACCCGCAATTGTATGATTAAGTTTAATAAAACTGTGGTCTACACTGTGACTCACATTCTCGTGTCATCATGAACATTTGTTGCACTAGACACATAACATGCCCATCTCGTATGTGGAAAATTAAGGTAACATTTCACTCTCACAGCACTCCCTTATTGCAAAGCATTGCAATACAGAAGAACATTGTGAGAATGAAGCTGTAAGTGTTTATAAAGCACTTAGAGATTTTTGGATAAAAGATATTATAATTAAAAATGAAATTACTCTAAACTAGTGGGAGGCTTTTTGCACCTTTCACTAACAGAGCTCATGCCCCCGCACACAGCACCACCACTACAATGCTCCTGCAGAGACAGAATCTAAGCTAATTTCAAAGTTCAACCCTGCCTGAAGCTATGAATCTGAAACTCTTGCAGCTGAGGAGATACAGCTCTTTTACATAACTAAGACTGAAACACAGTAAATGGGAAGCTTTCAGCCTCAGTTAGATGAGGAATCAATGTGGTAACCCTTCAGTGAGCTTAAAATGCATTGCTACCATAACTTTTTTATAATTTCAAACAATAAGTACTTGCAGAAAAAATATCATGAATAAGCAGTAAGAAAAGTTACTGAGACATTCAAATAAAAACTGTGAGCACCTGTCCACAAGATTTTTCTTATCATCTGGCACTTTTATTACTTGTGAGTCAAGTTTAAAAAGCCCAGAAAGCTTTGCTGAAATAATGTTTCATGTATACAGCAATCATTCCATATGACAGAAGAGCTATATTTCACATTTTAAAGCCCACTGTATCTGAAACTCCATGCACACATTGTAATGGTCTCTACACTGAAAGTAAAAAGGTTGTAAGGCAGTACTGACATCAACAATTTATTGCACAGCTACTCATATGTATATTATGTTTTGTCCTAAAAAGACACAACTCTAAAATGAGACTCTTGGCATTACTGAACATGAGGAGGACAGCAATAACTATAAAAATAACAGTTACACACACCAGCTGTTGCATAATTTGGAAGCATCAAAAGTTATCCCTTGTGTTTATCATCGAAAGAGGTGTCTGGAAAAAAAACAACTTCAGGATTCAGTTCAATGAAGACCTTACAGGCAACTGAAAGTGTATGGGGAAGTTGATCTTTCACACTTTTACCAGAATTACGTTTACTAGAATTAAGGGTTGGAAGAGACCTTTAAAGGTCGTCTGGCCCAAACCCATTCCAATGAGGGGGGATATCTTCAACTGGATCAGATCGCTCAGACTCCATCCAACTTGGCCGACAATATTTCCAGGGATGGGGGCATCCACGACTTCCCTGGATAACCTGCTCTGTTGTTTCACCACCCTCACATCTATTTCTTATATATAACCTAAATTGAAGCTCTTTTAGCTTAAAGCCATTATCCCTTTCCTATCACAACAGGCCCTGCTAAAAAGTCTGTCCCCATTGTTCCTTGGGCCTCCCTTCTGTACTGAAAAGCTGCAATAAGGTGTCTCTGGAACCTCCTCTTCTCCAGGCTGAACAACCCCAGCTCTCTTAGGCTGTCACCACAGCAAAGAATCCTACGGCCCTCTGAGCATCTTTGTGGCCTCTTCTGGACTGGCTCCAACAGGTCCATGTCCTTCCTATGCTGGGGGCCCCTGAGCTGGACACAGCACTCCAGATGGCATCTCTCACAAGAGCAGAGCAGAAGTTTAAAGCCAGAGCAATGACTTGACAACATTATGATACCTAGGAAGCAATGGCTACATATGCCACACATTTAGGTAACTTCATTGGATACCTGGTTATGAAGCATCCTTCAACTGTGGCAAGTGTTCATAAATGCATGTTTGACAAGGGCAATCTAGATGCCAAAAATCAAAAAATCCACCCAAGACAGAAGATAATGATTTACATCAGTCAGCTGGTAAGACTTCACCACATAAAATTGACGCAGTTCTAACCAGCCTTTTTTTTCCCTTCCACTGAACAAGCA
Source organism: Eulacestoma nigropectus (assembly GCA_013397775.1). Lineage (NCBI taxonomy): Eukaryota > Metazoa > Chordata > Aves > Passeriformes > Eulacestoma > Eulacestoma nigropectus. The sequence goes on from VZTE01003402.1 coordinate 1,199,443, forward strand.
AAACTTGCAGAACAACCTTCAGCTTTTCCACAGGCAAGTAAAAGTGCCAACTTTTGGGCAGCCAAATTACTTTTTTGATTAGCCAAAACAGGAGAACTGCCTATCTTCATAATCTCTATTGACAAGAGAAACCTAACCTGAAAAAAGCTAAAGCATCACTTCCCAACAGCCTTCTATATGTTGCATACAACAGGGAAAGTAAGCTGCTGTGCTGAATACAGAACTAAAAAAACCCCAACCAAACCCATATATGTCTTTTACAATTACATAACATCACATTCAGTCTCAAAAAAAAAAACAACACAAAAAACAAACAAACAAAAAACCACTTCACATAAAAACCTGGCAGATTTTACAAATATTATCTCCCTCTCTTTGCCATCTAAACAGGAAAAACAAGTAGTAAAAAACCAGCAATTGTTCCAAAATATGTATAATTTTGAACATATTAACACCTGACAGAATCACAGAATAAGCTGGGTTGGAAGAGATCTTTAAAGGACATCTGGTCCAACCCCCCTGCCGTGGGCAGGGGCATCTTTCACTGGATCCGGTTGCTCAATAGATTTCCCTATTTTAAGCATTAAATTCTCTCCTAGCCTTGACTGGGTCTCTCGTGCTTTTTCAGAGCGTATTATTGCTGTCAGTGGTTGCATAAGAGAATTACTGAGATTTTCAGAAATGCCAGCAGAAGTAAAAAACATAACCTTAGGAACAAAACAGAAATTCAGTTATCTGCAACTATGCCCAGATACGTTATTTTTCAGATGCAATAATCTGGAAATATTTTTAATTCTAAGATCTACCCTCTAAAACAAAACTCCATTATAAAAAAAGTATTATGTACTTATACAACTTCAAGTATTTTTAAATATCCAACTCACTTCCTACAGCATCTGGCAGATAAAAACCAGACAAGTAATATAAGGGGCCTAGCGCATTTGTAAAGTTCCTTCCATCTTCTGCTAAAAAAAATTAAAAATGAAGAAAATATCAGTTAGGCTCCAAACAGAGAGTTCTGCTGCAAGTCTAACGGAGGCCCTCTAGCAGCAAGATTATGTGATTATTTCTGGATGCCGCAGTCATGTGGTTGCACAGCAAAGCTTTTGTCGGAAACATGACACAATCCCATTGCACTCAAACTGCTGGCAGCAACTCGCCCGACTGCATTTCCCTAAAACACACCCACAGTGACAGTAAAGAAATAACAGCTTTTCAGTGCTATGGCCTCAACTAGTCAGGGAGTTTTTATTCCCTGTTGCAGTAAATCTAGAGGCTCTTCTCTTATTTTTCACTGCGTATCAGTTCATGATTATCTAGCCCAAAAGGCATCTACCTGGATATTGCATCTATTCAATGTTACCCCTTCTACTGGACAGGTATGTTTTTCAAACATTACCATATAGTCTCTCATTGTACTTTTCAGAAAAACACCAGACTTGCTAAAAATATTTCACTGGATTACATACCAAAGACCAGCCCATTGTTTAGCTTTATTTAACTAATTCTGCCTCTCAAGCTGTCTTAAACTCAGAATATTTCCACATTCAAGTGCAACAGTTAAAGCATATACAAAATACTAGCCTCTAGGTAAGACAACTCTTGTAAAAACTGAGTACAAAATTAAGTATGCTAGATGTTAAATAACAAAACATATTTATAATAGAACAGACTGTGGAAATTCACATATTTCGCTCCTATCACATGATTCATCACTAGTTTGCTTTTACCTATAAATATGACACACTCACTGCCAGGTACATGGAGTACTGGAAAACACAATCTAATTACCTGACTTCAGGATAATAGGCGTTGACCATAAAAAAAAATTAAATCTTGTAATTCAATACTTGCATGGGGTATTTTTGCAGCAGTTAAGTTCTCCTTCTGAAAGCTCATAGGACTAACAGCAATCAAAACCAATTCCTATCTAACAAAATTTAGCAAAATGCTATTAAACACAAAACCTCGTATTAAAAGTCACAGAAACATATCGCCACCACAGAAGTACTCCAGAATACCTGGGAAAGGAACTCCTATTCCCAGATTCAAATCAGCTCATTTAACCACCTCAGGAATGAGCCTTCCTGTGTCTATGAACACAGCTTACTCATTTTCTGGGGGACTTAAAGCAATCCAAGGGCACAGTTCAATCACAGCCACAATAGCCCTATTGCAAGAAAGTTGCTCAGCTGTGGCTGTAACACCCACCGGTGGGGCTCTAGGCTGGAAGTGGAGTCAGGAGGGATTTACAAACTGTAATTCTAATACAGAACTTATATTCCAGACTTTTCCAATTCCTGCAAAAAAAATTTAAGTCATACTGGCAAAAAATGTTCTTTGCCCTGTTTGTGTGAGGCAAGTTGAAGGCCATACACTGCATCAGCTCAACTCTTCCCCTCAAAACACCTCAAACTTTTTATAATTTTTTTTCCTGATATTTGTTAGAACTGCAAAGTGTGTGATTTCACCCCATCGCAGACAACATCCCCAGGACATCCAGGCTTTGCTGGTGTACCTGGCTGAACTCAGTGCTTGTCTGCATGCAGGAGCTCAGAATAGCACAAGGGGTGAGGCAGAGTTTAATGCACACTCCACTACAGCTGAAAGCAGGAGCAGTAATTCAGTTTTTTCCTTGGGAACACACTAAATGAGCCAAGCTGTAACTTGCAATTGGTTAATGACTTCAAAGTTAAAACCTTCCAAGTTAAAAATATGCCACAAAAAGCATCTTATTATTTTGACCTGTTTACAGTAAACCACAAAGTAATAAAAATATTTTAAAAACAGACTCATGCAGTTCGAGAAACACTTTTTTCCCAGTAAGACAAAATAATACTTAAGAGAGGAAGAGAAGAAACAGGTAGGATGAGAACAAAGACTGCTGCATTTTGAGAAAAGTGACCACATGTATTGATGCATCATTAAATATAAAAGTTCCCTTAACATTTTTAGGATGGACTGTGTTTTTAAATCTAAATTTTTTCATATACTTGGCAACTGATTCCCACATTATCTTAATTCTTACGCTTTCTAAGATTTTTCTCCCACTATCATTACATGAGCAAACTAAAGGTTCTTTATATCACTTCCTGACTTGCTGCTAGTACCTTCCTAAGGTGTAAAATAGAGTTTAGGTATTTACTGTGCATTTCAAAGGCTTTCAACTTGGAGTATAGCATCCAAATCCACTGACATGACATTTTGTAAAACTCATTCTGAACTGAAATACAAATCTGAAGATACAGTCTCTCAAAGCAGGTCACCATGGAGTCTCAGGCAGAACTCTTCGAGAGAGGGAGAACTAATGCTGACTGATGGCATACATATAATTTTGAAAGAGAAAGACAAAGAGCAGGTGGGACAATCTATTGGACAATCTAAGGTAATTTGCAGGACTGGCTATTAATATTCTACTTAGCATCCTAAGGTGCTCTCATCACACACGCCTTGAAAAAAAATAACAATTATAGCATTAATAAACCTGCCACAGATTACAGATCAAGAAGTGATTTTTTTTCATCAATACGTAAAAGGTATTGACAGTAAACAGCTGAAACTGATGAAAAATGTTTATGGTGTTGGTTAGCTATTATGGACTCATTTGACTAGCAGATTAGTTGTGTGACTCTCAGCCCTTCCCACGGCTCATCAGAGCCTTGTAACTGCCCTGTTTGCCAACCAGCAACAGACGGTATAAAACTAAATCAAACAAGTTTATTTCAGACTTCCTTTTCTCACTTTCAGTAATTTCTCTTGACTTTGCTTCTGCCAGACTAATTCAGCTATTTAATTCCTGGATTTCGTGGCTATAGAACTGCATTTACATCTTGTAAATATACAATTTTAACATCACTGAGTATACATCTCTAATTATGCTGATATGTAGCAATATGATACCACAAGTCGCCCAAGAAAAAATGATGAAGCTGCATCTGGTTCATTTTAAAGGGAATTTGAACAGAACACTAAAATGCATCAAGTATCCTATTTATCTCAGGTGTTAAGATACTGAATGAAGATGAAATGCATTCTGCATTAAACATTTATCTGATGACCTAGTAATTTTATTTATTGTTGAACCTGCTCACCAACTTTAACTTTTAATTTTTCCCATATTAAACTAGAAGGTCTGATACATCTGTTTATAGCTTAATGCATTTGCTTACCCATGCTGAAAAAGAACTCTACAGTCAGATTATATCAATTTGCTCACAAGACATAGTCTGTAATTAACATTACCCTACACTGACAAGTCAATACAGCAATCTTCCATTCTGTAACTCTCACTCTGTAAATACAGGTTACAAAGACACAGAATTCTAAAGAAACCAACTCCAAATCCTCAAACACAGTCTCTCCAATAGTTTGTTTACTCACTCAGCTGAGCACAAAACAGTCTGACAGTCACCAAGTGACATCTGCTCACTACATAAACCCTTTCAAAAACAACAACAGCAGATACCACCAGCATCAACTTCCTCTGAAGAAACCAAAATAAACTGAAACCAACCAAACATGCCTCAGTTTGTTGTTTTCTTTCCAGAAAACTTAGCTTAAAAGCCTGACTTGCACCTTCAACACCACCAGCCTGATCAGGACTAGGGCTGGGGAGCACAGAACAAGTGACCACTCATACTGGTTTCTATCACATGCATCCTCACCAGCTACATCAACCCCCTTAAGGATGCTTAAACATCCTTTATCTTGCAACTCTCCTGGTAAATCTCTGCCTCTGAGCAGCAGACTACATCATCTTACTCCATAGAACAGGTCTGGCCTCACATTTATCCTCAGTCTGCAATTCTTTTTGAGCCTATTCAGTACCAGTCGTCCAGTGAAGCAGTTCGAAGTGAGTTGATTCCAGACAGCTGCTGAACGCCTACTTGGCCATTAACCCACTACCCTTTCCCATGAGATTAAGTGAAAAATAGAAGGAAGGTAAAAAGACCCATGGATGAAGATGATGACAGTTTAATAATAGCATAAAGGAATTAATTCACTACTCCCCACCTGCAGACAGACGTCCAGTGGCTTCCTAGGAAGAGGAGCCTCAGCATAGGCAACACTTGACTGAGTAGACAAGTGTCACAGCCAGAAACATCCTCTCCCTTGCTCCTCTTTCACCTGAGTTTTCACTTCTGAGCACAGCATCATATGGCATGGCATGTAACATCCCTTTGGTCAGCTGAAGTCAGTTGTCCCAGGTGTGTCCTCTCACAACCTCATGGCCAGCACTGTTTTAGCCACCAGTGTGACACACAGCCCCACACAGGCTGCTATACAGACAGAAAACTTCATAATACCACCCCAGCCAGACCCAGCACAGCCTTACTACAAGATTTCTCTGAGATTCCAAGTGTAAAACTTTTTTCTTCAGTCCCAGGATCCTGGGTACAACATCACTTCCCCATTACTATCCTGAAAAAAAAAAGAACAGGATAGGGACCTTTAAAAGGGTCTCCTCATCTTTACAGGCATTTTCAGACACTTTTTAACATGTTCATCGTGCATAACTTTCTTAGCTAGAAGTCAGTGACATTCTTGAAGTCACTTCATCTCCTGCCCACCACAGACCAGAAGACCCACAAACGGCAGAGGCAGACATGAGACAAAAAGGCTCAAAGGAGCAACCTATGACTTGGAACATGCAGGGTTTGTTTTGTTGGAGTTGTTGTTGCTTGGTTAGCTCAAAAAAACCCCACAAAACCATACAGCAAGTTCATCACAAGATATATTACTAGGCAAAAAGCAGAAGAGGAATGTATGCCTTTTTTTCTATTTTCCTTTTTTTAAAATCTCAATGCTGCTTCTTTGGGCAGCAAGGGTACCCCAAATGTGTATTAATCTGATTGCCCTTTTAGGTGCTCACTGGTGCTGCCCTGAAAATGCTGAAAACAGTCTGCACAAGCATTTCTTGGCTGGAGGAGGTAAATGTTTGACAGTCTGATGTATACAGTCAGTCTTACTTGGTTAAGCACAGGTTACTCAAAACCATTTTGTTATTTAGAGTCAATTACCCTGAACACAGCTACTGTCTCTAAGGTCCTGTTGAATAGCAGATATTCTAAACTTGTATTCAGTACTGAAGCCATGTGTTAATGCTTGCTTCACGATAGAAGGAAGGCAGAGAATCAACCATCTGTAACATTCAAATTCAGAGTTTTGCATATTAAGAGTCACCTTATTGTGACTGTCTCCGTAAGTTAATACAAAAAAATTAAACACAAAACTTGGAAGATTTTAGGAACCGTCCAAGATCAGAATTAATGAACATTTTACTACAAATCTGGGAGAGATTCAAATTTCAAATGAATCACACTGTCTATTGCTAATACTCAAGTTAAACCACGACACTTACATTCAAGATTTTGCAATCAGATGCCATACAGCTAATTCCCAGGATTTTTAATTAAAGTGGATTTGGAAGAGAATTCTTCAATCCAAACTGACAACTATCTGCTACATAAACTAACCAACTTCAGGCAGGTTTCATTATGATGGACACTAAAGATGAAGAACAAGGGGAGGCTCCTGCTTTTTTATAATGTACCTTTGCATCTTTTGTTTTCTTCCACAGAACTGTGAAACCCCAAAGAAGACAAACTATAAGATGATAGGACATCATTCTAAATAAACTTTGTCAGGATGTTTTTTCTTTGTTAAATTCTGCTTAGCTAATGACAACCTATTCCCCACCATTTCTTCCTTGAGCCATTACCATAATAAAACTTGGTGACATTTAGCACCAAGGAAACCCATCTGCTAACACATGGACAGCTAGTACCTTTGACAGCCTAATTTTCATCAAGGACAGGAGAAGAAATGATCTCTTGCTAACACTACATCTATTACAAATGAGATCAGTCTGTGCTTTTCATTATTCAACACAGATTACATTTGGAAAGGAAAATGTACTGCTGCATTAATACATCTCACTGTGCAAAACATCATTTGCAATTGTACAAGTTTGAAGGCAGAAAGAAGTACGTAAGGGAGAGGGATTTCTTTGGGGAAATCAGGAAATGACTGAAGGATGACTCAAACTGATGAACTCAGATTTGTAACTTTCCTCATGTATAAATGAGATCTGTAACTTTCTTCTTATGTATAAAATTAGAATAGACAATTCAAATTTCAGTTGTATGTTTAAGTATCTGGAAAAGATGAAGATACACATCGTTGTCTGTAACAACTGGTCATCATCCTAGCACTGTATGTTTACAAACTCCAAAGGTACTATAAAGGTTACAGCAGAAGAGACAAATCTTCACAGAAGTGACAGCAAAGCCCCAGAGCTGAGTTTGTATATAGAAAGATAAGAGCTGTGTAAATTCCATATAGTTCTAAAGAGAAAACAAAAAAACATATTAGGAAGTGAAAGAAAATAGACCTATTGCACATTCTGTCATATTGCTACCATAGGAGGCTGAGCACCCCCATCCTGCTTCACACAGCTCTGGGGTGCGAGCTGTGCCAAGCTCCCCTTCACATCCACTGAGTATCCTGTGACTCCCACAAGAATATCACATGCATTAAGAACAAAACAAAAGAAAAAAGCCAAAAGAACACCAATATAAAACGAACAAAAAAACCCCCCACTCATAAACAACAGCAAACCTAACAAACACAAAGAGATTAATGATTTTGCATCTCCCTCCTCATCTTCATATCTAAATCCCTGAGCATATCTACAAGGAACATGTTAACTGAATAAATTTATTCATGTTACCATAGATTATAGAATAGTTATGATATAGGGAGCAAGATTTTCTTTCCCCTCATGCATCCATAGCATTATTACCATACTTCAATTACAAAATTATCTGCAGCTCATTTTCAAGGTATCAAGTATTCAGGATTTGAAAATACTGACCTAAGTCTTGATAATATTGAAACAGTAACAAATAAAATAAAGCATGGTCATACATAAAGAGGCTATTTCAGTGCAAGTATGTGATTAACAGCTTATTTTGTTTGCAGGCTACTGTATCCTGTTTCCTCTGCATAAGTTGCTGCTGAATTTCCAGATCACCCCTTAGTAAGTTTAACCTTGCATTTCAATGCACTGTGCCAGAACTCACTATGAGGCAAGCAAAAATACTGTGCTGCTTATAAATCAGTTCTTGATGGACAACAGCGGCAATCAAAGTCCACTAAGAAAACTGATGTGAGGATAAATGCATTTTTAAAAGCCCAAACACTTTTAAATCCCCTTTAAAGAGACCACAGACAACACAAATTCATATTACTTGGTTTAGTTCAACTTCAGGATCATCCTTCATGCCTATTCACAAGAAAAAAGCTAAATAAGGGATGGTTGAGATCTCTTCTATCTTCTTTTCCTACAGCCTCAGTGGACACTAAATAACACAAAGCACATTTACACAAAATCCTTATATCTCTTTTCATAGAAAAAACAATATAAGAGCAAGGAATAACTACAGAAAAATATGATTTATTTGAGTAGAATGTAGAAGGGAAAAAAGCCAAAGCCAAACTAACTTCTGATGAAAGTATTTTCTGTTCTCTTGGAGCCTCTGCACATACATTGGCTTAAACGGTCTGGTCCTTTTTCAATCTTGACAAGAGACTTGCTTTAGTGGCTGACACTCCACAAAACACCCCCAGAATAAAGGAGATGTATCAGGATGGTAAATGTCAATAAAGCAAAATAGAAGGATGAGAGATAAAACAGGAAAATATTTCTAGCCAATTTTGGTACCAAACTGTTCAAGTGAAATTATCCATTCTTTAAGTCATCAACTGTTTTGAATTCCTCCTTATACATCTTATCCCTTCTCTCACACAACACTTTCTCTAGATTAGCAAACTACAAAAGGTTAAGAAGAAATTTAGTATCCTTAGTGTCCTGAAAAAAATTTTGATATAAAATTAAAAAACAAACAAACAAAAAACCCAAAACATGCTGTCCTATTTGGAATTTCCTTTAGTCCAGTAATAACCAGAGTTCTTACTACCGATTTGAAATTATCCTTATGCCAGTATGGTAGAGAACAGTAGACTTGAGCAAATTTTAAACAAATATACTCTAGTTTTGTATTTCCAAAGTTGTAGTTACATGAAACACTGAAAATTTTTATGACTGACATCGCAGTCAGACTTGATTTACATTCCAAATTTCTCCCAGTAGTTATGGACATGCAAATCATTTTACTTATTCAAGTATGTACATGAATCTGGAATTATGCGAACTAGGCATAGGGAATCTATGACAATTACTTGCAGGTTCAAAACATGAATATTCAATGTTGTTGCTCTATTTTGTAACGTCTGTAAGATACATGTTCCTTACTGAAGGGCTAAATATTCTCCTGTTTCATATTATTACATAATTACCAGATAATAATTACCAGAGTTTATTAGAATTTGGGGTTTTTTCTAAATGTATTTTTAAACTAGCAAATGCTGACACTGATTTTTTTGTGCGTGTTCTCACTGAATAGCATGTCAAATATGTCATTTGAGCTTTTAAATTTTTAGCCTTATAGTTTAAATTACTGGCCTTCAAAAGCCTCCATGTGGATTTCTAAGTGCTATCTGAAGAATTCACTTGAGCAGCTTTAAAATACTCAGAAGGAGACAGCACAACATCTGTCCCTGACAAGCTGCTGAAAACCAGGCAGGAAGCCAAGCACTCCCCAAAGTTCCAGCCCAGCAAAATCAGGCAGTCTTGAACAGCTGTAAAGCAAAAACTGCTTTTAACGTTAAATCAAAGAAATCAAAGCTTGTGATAAGCATGCAGCAGTTGTTCCTTGAAGTTCACCAAGGAAATGAGAGGCAAAGCTTAACTCGCCCATATCAACGTATTACAGCTTATTACTATTTTACTGATGAAGTTGTTTCTGTGTCTTTTAAAATTACATTAGATTTTAAATACAGGGAAGGCTTCACTGCTTTGCAAAACCAAACAAATCCCCCTCTGACGACTTTACTATGCAAATACACAGGAGGGAGCAAAACAGTAGAAGAAAAAAGAACACCACAAACTAGACTTCAGGATGCTTTTGTTCATTAGGTTCATCTCCTGAGCCTTCCCATAGATTTCAACTGTCTTTTGGGGGGTTGTTTTGCTCTTAAGGGACCAAGAATAAAAACTGAAACAATAAAAACTACAGAATAGATCGAGTGAAAAAGGCTTATAAGGTCAAATGGAGATAAGCAGAGGTCCAAAGAGGTGAACAAAAGAAAGGAAAAAAGGTATTGGGAATTCTGAGAGTGGAATTCTAAAAGGAAATCCTAAATGATGCTTAACCCCTGGTGAAAGCACAGAGATAAAAATGAACAAACAAGAAAAAGTCTGTTTTATTACTTAAAAGAACGTCAGAATGTTTCAAGAAGAGAATAAAAGTATCAACTCTTTCAAGATCAAAAAGAAAACGCACAAGGCTTCTTCTAGCAATAAGAAGTACAAGTAACATGGGTTTGAACACATTGCATTAAAAAAAAAATTCAGAGCATGAATTCTTGAGCTACAAAATAAATCTTTAGCAAAAGTTTGCCTAAACACACGCAGTCCCATGTTTTGAGTAATTCAAAACAGTATTCATCGATACACTTTTTCTTTTGTATACTGGATTTACCTACATTTTTCCTTTTTCTGCCTTCTTCCAGAATCATGCAAGATTGAAGTCAAGAAAAAAAGAAAAATTATAAATCCTACAATCTTCAATTGCCTTCTGGTTTTATGCATAATGTCATGTATTAGGCTGCACGACAGTCAAGGGACGATGCACAGGAAAGGCTCAGGGTCACTGGGCCACCTGGGAGCTGCCACAGTACCAGCGAGCCTGTCCCGTGCTGCAGGTCAGATGCACAGCTGGCATCACACAGGCTCAGTGAGAACAGCTATCACAGCCCAGCCAAACAGGAGTGCAAAGCAGAAGCCACCTGAGCGACCCTGATACTCAAAATGCAGGACACGAGAAATCTGCAAATCTACAAACCTGATTCTTTGGAAAAAGATCACTCTGGGAAGAGCAGAGGGTGGAACTGAAGGAGACCCCTGCAAGGCTGGGCTGTTGACAAGTGCAGTGAACAGGTCTGGCAACTTTAATTATTAGAACCATATAATAAAGTACTTTTCAGACACACATCCTGACTTCCTATTTACTTCCTGGTGCTTTCCAAGCACTGACAGAGTCCTGTCCCATTACTTGTCCATGCCGCAGTAATAGGGTGAAGTGAGGTGTTCAAACTGGAGCTTCCAAAACACAAATGCCTAGTGACAGGCATCACACTGAGAAGGAACCTGCATGCAGTAATTACCTTCCCCGTCAGTCTAAAACAAGTCAAGCATCATCTTTCAAAAATCATATGAGCCCACCAACTTTTGTTGCTCTTTTTTCTTCTTGTTACCTTTTATTTTTTTAAGATTATGTGATAGTTAAAAAGCTGCTCCATTGTTGTTCTCAATATCCTTCCTTGGTTTTACTTTCATCGTTAAAGTTTGTTATTGAAAATTTCATACCTATCCTTGTCTGGGTATTTGAGTAAATGAAAACTAGCTAAATTTTACTTACACCATTTAAAATATAAAAGAAAAGGCTTGTCCAAGCTTACTGACAGCTTGAAGAGAAGTAGAATTACTAGATTATCAGAGGGACAGAGGAGTGACTTCACATTATATGTAAGAATCATCTAATTTAACTTGTGGCTGCCATGCAACGATATCCTGGAGAATAACTCTTCTGAACATCATTCACTTTCAAGTCAAATTATTTGTCTTAGAATGCCATGGGAAACAATACAGCCTTGAAGTGCCACAGTGAAAATAAAAATAGCATCTATAGCTTTCCCTCCAACATAGCAGATATTGACAAACTAATTTTTTCCATTATCATTCACAGGTTTGCACCTAATCTATTTTTTAACGTCAGTTGCTCTAGGAACCAGGCCTATACCAATGCTGAGAAAGAACTGAAGTCACAACAGGCAGTGTTCAATCCTGCTCAGAGAAAATACAAGTTAAAATTGTCTTAAAAACCTAATGAAAAAAATCCCAGGATTCAAACCAGAAGCTTCTTTGGCAAAGTAGGATTTAAATGGCACATTTTCCTCCAATGGCAGCTACCTACAATGGGATACTCCAATTGTCCATACAAGCGATGATTTTCTTTCATTTAGATCTAATTCAAATTACAACAAACATGTTTTTATAAGTTGCTTTAGAGAGCTGCAATTACACTATTCAAACACCATCCTAAAGCAATTTAACTGAAACATCAAACTCCACAGAACTAGTAATTTTCACAAATAATAACTCATCCAAGATCAGCAAAGGGGACTCTCTCCAACCCATCTTGCTGCTGGTTTTAGAAATTCTGTATTAGGTTTTCAGGGACTGGTGGAAAGACTGGCTGAGTGTGCAAACAGAAAAAACCAAGAAATATTTGGAAGACATTTCTCATTTAAAAACATACAGGTATGCCACGAAGGATAAGGACACTTGGGATCAATGATCTCCAACGTACACGAAGAGCTCACGCTCAGCTGTTGTGCTTTGCTACCTTAAGGTTTAGGCTTTACGAGTAAAATGCTGATGGGAACTTACGGCTTGTGTATTTATCCATCAGAAGACCTAAACTCTTATCCATGCATGAAACATGATGATTAACTATCCCATCTATCATCATCTTGCAGCATCCAAAACTTGGTACAAATCAACATATTGGTAGAACTGCAAAGCAGTCTGTTTCTTTTGAAACAGCAATAAACAAAATTACTTGGACAGAGTGTGGCTTCTATGAACAACATAATGGTGCTACCTGACTATCAGTATTACCAGTATGATACAAGATGCTACAGAATCTTACTGTTTCAAAGTAAAGAAAAAAAACCCAAAACCACAAACACAAAACCTCATAAATATTTGTAGCTAGACTAGGGAAGATGAAAAGGGCTAAGACAAAGTTCCTACTCAGTTCCTACCTGGGTTCCACACGTGTTTTGTGTTTATTTGTTTAAGAAAAAGGAAATAAGCAAAATAATACACAAGGTCTCCTGTTACTCGAAAGATCTGTCAGCAGCTGTAGTATTCCCTTTGCCCAGAACTTCACCCAGGTGATCTTTCATAACTCTGGTTATGAAAACATGGAATAAATTCCCTCTCCCAGCCAACAGTACTTGTTCTCATCTCTCACCTCTCCAGGATGTCCTTTTCTCTCCCAACTTACCATCCACCTCAACATTGCTGTGCGTTGATCTGAACTGTCTGAATATTTGGAGAGAGAAAGAACTTTAGGATTTTTACATATAAACTGCGGAATGAGATATGCTTAGCATGCTAATTAATCCCAGAAGCAGTTTAGCTACAGCCAAGGTTTTTATGATCACACTGCAGGAGAAAAAAAACCAACAAGGAGTTCTTGTCAGGGAGCAGCAGGGAGGAAAGCAAAGAACACAAGCTGGGTATTACTGTCCAACTGCAGAGCTGACCTTTCAATATTAAACAAAACCTCCTACATATGCGGGAATTAGGTGGGGTAGGTGGCTCAGGCAGGAAAACAAAGAAAACAAAGGAAATAACTTATGTGCCTGCTATAACAGGGAAGAGGGAGACAGTGGAAAGCAGTTCCATCTCAGTATACATGGTCACAGTAACCAATCCAAGTACTTAGACTGACCACATGAATCTAAATGGAAAATGAAAAAAAATATTTGGAGAAGTCAATTAAATGAATAGTGACTGAATTAAGAGACAAATATGGCAGCAGTCTGTTCAACGTGTACAGGAGCACTGTACCACTGATCCTAAGTCAAAAGCTTTTGGAAAAAAGGACACACAGATTAGAGGCAAAGTCTATGCAGGGCCTGAAATGGCACAGCCAAGAGAACCGAGGAGAAAAATCAGGATGGATGGTGGGACTATCCAAAGAAAGATCAAGAAACATGGCAAGCAAGAACTAATGTAGAAAAACACCTAGGAGGTACTGGACACATGTTGAACTCAAACTGAAATGCTCAAGATTTTTCAGTGTAGCAAGTTTATGCACTCATCCTCTACCCAGGACAGAGAAAGCCACAGGGAACAAACAACGAAAGCAAGGACATCATCTTCCTTTCTAGGTCACCCCCAGCATTCCCATCCAGCACAGCATCATCCTGTTGCAGCTACACTTCGAGACATCTCCCAGATCTGAGCTCTAGATCTTTCTGAAGGTGGCAGAGCTGCCTGTCATCTCTCTGTTAACAGAGCTCACACTCGCAAAAGCTACCAGCAAATCCTGCATCTGCCTCCCTGAGCCAGCCAAACTGTGGGATGGGAAGGGGTCTCCTCTGATGGCTCTCCCAGCAGCTAAGGGCTCGGGGCAGGTGTGTCACCACCACATTCTCCTGCTAAACAGGCTCTCTCTCCAGCATTTCACCTACATTTAAGTGTCAAGCAACTTTTAACTGCATATTTTCAGCAACTTCAACTGTTAAATAAATAGAAGAGTAAAAAGAGAAAAGCTGTAAGACAAGTAGGGTTTTTTAATACAGTGAAATTTCCTCTTTATAGCCGGGTGTAGTATGCCAAGTTTATTTTTAAAATGCCTTCAGGGCTAAACTGCAGAAAATAGAGCTTTGCAGATAAGAATACCACTAGTTCCTTTAAAGGTGAATACAAGAAGCTGTGTACAATCAGGAACCACAGAGAAAAATACAGAAGACACAAAATCATTTTATCATTAGAAAGACTGTAGTCTTCAAAAAGACTAACACTGCCTTACACTACAGAGTACCTACCACACTATCTGCCAGCACTAAGGGAATTTCAGGAATATTTCTATTATAATACTGATGTTTTCAATTTATCATAACTCTCCAGAGCAAGCTTACAAATCAATATTTTTAAAGAGTATCACTCACATAAACAATATTCCTCACCCCTCAAAAATAAAAGGTTTAAACCAAAGTTTAGTTATGTTAAAGCAAGTGAGAAAGAAAAAAATAACCTTTTCTCATGAAGAAAAATCTTGAAATGTAAAACAATTACAAGAAGTTCTAGTCAGTCATAATTTTGCACTGTGAAAGATCAAGTTTGGCATGTTAATATCTACCTCTGGGAAAGCCAAGAGACAAGCAAATTGCTCCATAAACATCTTGATCTTATTGCTGGCTATGATGATTTTATGACAACTTACTGTAACTGTGGGGTTTTTTAAAAGTACAGAAGCTACTGTGAAGCAGTAATAGTCACAGTAATACTTACAAGATTCTACAACTTCCATAGTCACATTGCACCTGCAAGAAAAAGCCTGCCTGGTATTTGGACTTGACCAAACCCACCACATTTCAAGGTTCACTTTTATGGTATTGTTTCTGTTAAACATTCCAGTTTTCTTACAGATATTTCTATGAAATTTAAACCCTTTAAACAATAACTAGCAGAAGGTTTTTGTCACAAAATAAACAATTCAACATACCAGAATGAGAATGAATTCCTGAATACTTTAGAGAACTACGTTTAATTGATAAAAGAAATTAAAAAAAGTGGAAGCCTTAACACATCAAGCAAAGGTTTTCAGAAGAGATAACTCAGGAAAACTTTACTACTTACAGTTAACATCTGACATCTTTAAAAAGGCTTTATTTCATATCAAGATTAGCTCTTACATTAGAGAATATGATCTTTAAGAGAAAGTCAGACATGTAACATATTAATATACCTGGATTTTCACAATCCTTCTTAATCTCCTTGCCTATTCACTGGACCAAAAGTTTTTTTCCAGATCATCTCACAGTTATTTATAAACAAAAGCAAAGTTAAAAGCAAGCATTCAGAAATCTCATTTCCTCATAAAAGTGACCACTGCAGTTTTCAGGAAAACAAGGGAAAAAAAAGTACTTTCAAGCCATTCTGTATCTTGTTTCAGAATCGTTCAAAATACTGTTTTATTGAATACTTGCAATGGAACCATAATGTTGTCTTTATTCCTATTTTCATAGTAATGTCAAGGCCTTAAAAAAATACTTTGAGTCTGCCAACTTTTACCAACCTGCTTCCTAGAAGGAAGGTCAATGTTTTGTACTTATCTCTTATTCAGTACTCAAAACACTGCATTAAAAAGGCAACCATAAAAATGGGCTCAGATGTAATGTAAAAGATCATATGGTATAACATCATTGCAAAGCGATTTCTTTAACTAATTCCAATGTGTATGTTCTACAAAAAGCTTAATGTTCTTCACAGAATTCACCATGAAATTTGAACAAGAAATCCCACGAAAAACAGCTTTTCTTATTGAAGAGCTTTTTCTTATCAAGCAACACACAAGACTTTAGCCAGAGAAAGTTCCTTCACCAGTCAACCCACAGAGGAGGTGAGACTGTAGTCAAAGTAGAATAGTAACTACTGTGTAAGACCGAGTTAAGGGATGCAAGTTACAATCTCAGCTCAGCTTCAGCAAGCCCTATACCCTCTATTTCAGTTTTCCACTGGAGATTAGGTTCATCTTCACCTACAGATATGGAAGCTTTTCAAAAGAGACATACTGTATCAGCTTTAATCAATAAGATGCAATTTAAAACTTAATTTCTCTGAACTACATCAAGAAAGCACAAGAAAGGGGATTCAGCTCTTCAAATCTAATTGCATGCATTTGTACGCTGAACTCAAGTCTCAATACACAAAATAGAATTTCCTAAAAAGATTGCAGACTTCTCTCTCACCTAAGAAGCAGACCCTACTAAATGAGACCACTAAGGAAAGAGAAGAATAAAGAACTATTTCATTCCTCCTTGAAGCTTGTACAAAAACAATAAAAACAGCAGGTTAACATCAATCCTGAAAAAGATCATTCAACATCAGGTATTTTGTATTCCTCCTTTTTTCTACTGCAGACTCATCTTTCAAAATGAGGGGGTTTATACATCCATTTCTCTTGTAAATGAAATTTCCCTTTAAAAAAAATTACGTTCATAAGCAGTTTATAACAATAATTTTTAATCCTCTGAAGCCTAAGGCAGCACAAGGCTTCAAGTGGTGACATGGAAGCCAAAACCAGAACAAGACACAGAAGGTGTAAACAGCACTGAACCGCACCTCACTTTCCTGAGACCTAAAATGCAAAGCAAAGCATGAGATAATACCTTGCATGATCTTCTCCCAAACATCACAGTTTAAGTGCTCCTAAGGGTAAAGGCGAAAAGTCAGAAAAATACTTGAACAAACCACAGGAAATACTCAAAGTATGTGACTTCTTCAAACAGATTTAAATCATGTTACAGCTATAATTAAATCCATATTTATTTAATAATTTTCTCCCATGAGTCCTTATAAACAGTCATATTAACTGTAGATGAGTGAAAGTTAGGAAAAGTACAGGTATAAACATTATACCACAGTGCATAAATTGCCATTCAGGCCATAAAACTCCTGCCCCACCATCCTACACCCCCTTGAAACTGGACAAGAGTTTCTTTATGAACTTCCTGAACACATCCGACAGCTTCAGGACTCTAAAAAGTGTTGTTTTTATTTACTCTGTTGTGGATTTTTACAGCATGAAAGTATTAGACAACTTCACAAATTTTTCCAAGGTTGGATTTGGGGTTTTTTTTGAGGCTGGGTACTATGGGTTTATTTGGTCACGGTTATATTGTTTATTAATAATAAAAAGAAAGTATACAAAAAGCTACAGGGAGAATGATTGAAAAAAACCCCTTCTGATGATGCAGTATATTGATGATACCCAGATCTGCAGTATACTAGGGGCTATGTCAGAGTTTCAGTGGAGGCAAGTACACAATTAAAACATTTATCTTCTATGTCTGTCTCACAGAGCACGTTACTTCCAAAACAGCTCCAGCTGATCAAGTCTTATGCTATTCAAGCTATACAGAAAGCTAAGGAAAAAGTGATCACTGAATCAGTCATGATAAATCCAATACAGAACCTGACATAAATATTACCACAGACCATCATTTTGTACTTAAGTCATTCCAAAATTATAATAATCGCTGAAGTACAAATTGCTTATAACAGCTAAAGCTGGAATAAATACATGAAATTCCCAGTTGCCCTGCTGCAAAGCTGCTTATTCAAGTTACTCATGCATCATTCAAACTTCCAGCTTGGTATTTCTTCAAACATCACATTCACTGTTTCTAAATGCAGTCTACTTGTCTGAAATTTTTAACCAAGATACAAAAAATCAATGTTATATAAGGCACTCTTTCCCGATACTGATGATGCACAACATGAGTCACCACTTCAAAGCCTCCAACACACCACCACAAGCCACATTCTTTTAAATCACGAATAAACCCCAAAGTGGTTTCTTCTGTCTTGCTTCTAATGAACCATCCTTGGTTCCCAACAGCAAATTGAAACTTTGACAGTCAAGAGAATATGAGCTCCACAAGCAGAAATTAAAACTTCTTAACAATACATACATCTCCTTGAACTCTCCTTTAAAACAAAAATATTTGCCAGGCCTGTTATTTTAAAAGCTTTTTTAAAAAGGCTAGAAAAACAGTCACCAGTGAAATGCTAACATTCTATCTTTGTTCATTTCTTTTCCAGGCTCTTTACAGTAGACTTGTGGTGTGGTTCCATGATTTGTAACAGAAGGGGGTGGAGGGAAAGAGAGGGTTTGAAAGTTTAGTGTACACTCTTTGCCAGTGGCAAGAGCCAGGCCATGAGAGGTGAGAATTCACTTCAAGTAAGACGGATAAGCTAAATAACTTCAGTGTTACAAGAACCGCTAGACATTTTTTTGATGTGCAATAACCTGTTGATATTACCTGGCCCTGAAAAATAATATGGGAAACCCTTTTATTTGAACAGAAGTAAAATCTGAAAGTCATTCTTGCTGAGAAAATGATCATTCTGTCTTGGCAGATGACAGCTTCATCCACGGAAAGTTCTTTCTCAAGCACTTGCACACCCTGCCCACATGAGCTGCACACACCTGCACATGATGTGAGTGTCCAGCCAGACATCTCCTTCAGCCCAGGCAACAAATGCTGCAGATTTGCATCACAAAGAGCCCAGCAACAAGAAGCCACTGCTGCAGGAGTCCAGTTAGGTGTGGAAAAATCTCCCAAGTAGATTGTCCACCTCAAGCATATGTCACAACTCCTAAGTACCACTTTATTATTACAAAACCCTAACAATATAGTTAACATACGGGTATAGACAAATGTGCACACCTATATAGATGCACATATAAGTTTTTAAGCAAATACACCCAAAGAAGTCACAAGAGAAGGGCAATAATTTGGATGGTTATTTCTGAACAACAAAGTCAAAGGACACCTAGATGAAGAGAAACAGCCCTGCCAGTGGAAAGCACACAATGCCAGGGATCATTCCTAATCCTCAGAATTGGGTGATGCAGCACAAGAGATACTGCTCCACTGGAAGAAGTAAATTTCAACCAAAAAAAAAAAAAGGTATTTCCTTTCCTAGGGAACTATTTTTGTTGTCTTTTTTCATGAGAGGGGCCCGTATGCACAAAGAACATCTCTACAAGCAATGACCCAGAAGAGAGAAGAGCAGCACTAGCGAGGTGCTTACAACTGTCTGAATTTATTCACCACCAGGAATCATTTTAGAAGTATTTGCAGCAGTTCAACTATTCAATCAAAAAGATGTTCTACCACATTTTCATCTTTTTCCTCCTTTAAGAGGAATACATCCAATTGGCAGAAGGTCACTATTCCTCTTATGATTCCCAAGATCCCAATCTAGAAAGGTCTTGCCTTTTATCACTGAAGCAAAAGCTAGAAACGTCATCTATGTACCTTAGATAATCTCAGATAAATACTGATGCTGCTTTACACTGTAAATGCAGCTTTATTCTTGTTTCTACTAAGTCTATTTTGAAAAGGACGCAATTACATTTCTCAGCTGTTTTCACATGATTTCTGGTAGGGCCATCATGAATGCCATGTGAAATTTCAGGCTATGAAAAAGATTGCTTTTTCAAGAATGCAAAGTTTTATGATGAAATACAGCATAGTAAACTATCGTCAATAATTGTATTTGTAATTCACAAGTATAACATGGAAATGTGGCTTTTTGGTCAAATAATAGTTTTTCACATCCAAGTTTCTATTGCAATTTAGCCAGAACAGCAAGAACTAACATAGATCAGAGCTGAGCTCTGACAACAGTATTAGCACCTTGTGAATGAAGAACACCATCAGTTCTGCAAAAGTAACTACATTAAAAATAACACGCTACGAATACATAATTTGCTGTGAATGGTAACAAATGTAAATACTCAAGAACTTGTTGACTGCACCAAATTTTACAAGGAAATCCCCACATTTCCAGCCATGGCATGGGAGTTTGGTTGGGTTTTCTGTGTTTTGTTCATTTGCTTTAACTAAGACTTAAGCAGACACTATAGTCTCCTATTATAACTACAGCACAGGTAGAAAGCTAGCTGAGATACCTAACATGCTTCTCTAATGCAAATTCATAATTTCAAAATCAGTAACAGGTCAAGGAACATTCCTGCTCAGTCTTTTCTCGCTTGGTTCCTTCCTCAACCCTCACCTTCCTCTCTTTGCTTGGCAACTTCAGTTCCAGCGCAGTCCAGTTGCAACATCACT
Organism: Eulacestoma nigropectus; assembly: GCA_013397775.1. Lineage (NCBI taxonomy): Eukaryota > Metazoa > Chordata > Aves > Passeriformes > Eulacestoma > Eulacestoma nigropectus. Next base: position 1,220,011 of record VZTE01003402.1, read on the forward strand.
AGAGGGATGCAAGGTGCAGGGAGGATAAACACACAAGAAAGTTAAATAGATATGAATAACTTAAGACCCCAAACTGTCTTAGGAACAGAAATTCTTAACATGTCTGAAAAGAAACCGCCAACACTTCTCCACATAGCAGAAAGCCCAACTCATCCCCCTATCCTGAACAATCACGTGGGCATTAGCCAGTAAAACATGCTGAACTGGAACTTGCTGACACAAGAGTTCAGCTTCCTTGCACCAAGGAATACAGGTATTCCACACAGAGATACAGGTAAACCAACTGGCGACTGGCTGGGATGATGTGACCCAGCTCTAGACTGCACTCAGCAAGACAGGCACTCCTCATTTCAGTGCAGCAATGTCACCTCTGCTCATCTAAAATGACCAGTGTCATGCACTGCATTGAATTCAAGGTCCTTGGTACACAAGCAGAAATCTGAGAGATCGCTAACTAACACAGCTGTAATAGTATCTGTTAAAGAACCAGAGACAAGCTCTGCAGGGGGCAAACCTCGCTCTATAGACCATCAGAACCTGGTACTTCTACACACGGCTTTTTCAGTTCTGATTTAAATAAACTACATATAGAGAGCATATCATGGATTAAAAATTCCACATTATAAAATTTGCCACTACCACACTTCTTTAAAAGTTACACCATATCAGAAAACCTACTGCAGAACTATGCTGTACTACTAATTTAATTTATAATTTGTTAGGTAAATCTTTAAATTCTCACAGAACGCCAGCTGGCGTTGGCTCTGCTGGATAGCAAGGAAGCTTCTGGCAGCTTCTCACAGAGGACACCCCTGTAGGCAGCCCCCCTGCTACCAAAACCATGCCATGCAAACCCAAACCAAGCCCTAAAGCTACTGCTGAACAAAGCAAAACATTCTCTTCACAACATGAAAATGGCAGGTAACAGTTATTGCAAATCAAGGATTGTGTCTTCCTTCAACGCTTGGGTCTAATCATTCAGTCACATTATTGCAGTGTGTCATTGATGGCAGCTGAAAGTTGGCACTAGTGCTGTCCATAAAGGAGAGAGAATACCAAAAAGAACAAAGCCAAAAAGCATAAAGAAAAATAAAAAAGGTGCTCACATATCTCAACAAAGCTCATACTTCCTTTTTTTCTGTTGAAACCTATTCTATGAAAAAAGCATCAGATTTACTCAGAGGTAGGATTTCCCCCTAGTACGTATTTTGAAAAGGTAGATCATACTCCTGGGGGTACGTTGCTCAGAGATTTTTAGAAGGCAAGTCCGAACAACTCATCCAGATTGATATTTTAGGAAACTACCTTCCAAAGTGTGTGATCATCACCCCTATACACCAGTTAGTGATTTTAGGTGACTTGCCTACAACAAGCAAAATCCATTATGAAACCAAACACCAGTGTTCAAGAACTTATGGCTTCTAGTCCCATGTCAAAATTCCATAGTTTTAAACCCTGCCACAACACCAGCTTTAGCTCTTTGCTAAAGAAAACAAAGAGCATGAAAGACTCGATGTTGAAGAACATACTCTACCTTTAAAAAGAAGCTACAAATCCTTTCAATCCATAAACACCTTATTGCAAACTTATGCAGTTACTCTAATAGCCACATTTTATACAGAAAAGCTGTTTGTTTCAGCTAGATTTCAGGTGAACTGCCCACATGTAGGTACCAACAGCAAACACAGACCATTCAGTATGTAGCACAAAACAGTGCCCATTTCAACAGTAGATGTTCTGTCTAAACAACACAAGAGTGATTTTTCCAGCAAAAAGCATGGTCATTCAGTGGACAGAACCAAGTATTAGGAGGTTTTGCACCCTCCATGTACTTCACATGATGAACCTCACTGTGACCAAGTCACCTCTACAAGATTATCATCTATCATCACATTTGCTCCAAGTTCCACAGTGTCTGTGTGCTTGAAAATTCCAGACATACTGCCCCTAAAACATGAGAAAATAAGGTGCAATTTTAGTCCTTTGACATCTTGCATATCTAGCTGTAGCGGCAGCAAGTTTTTGGGTTTGGAGGCCACGCCAGACCTATAATGAAGCTTTGAAGATCTTGGTTTGAAGACTCAGGAGGTATCAACAAACTTCAAATTCATTTCTTCAAAGAAAAACAGTGAGGAAGAAAATATATTGCAACTAAAGGGTTTGGGACAGTGGAGCGACAATGGTTTTGTTTCTGTAATTTAATTACAAAAGCCATCATGAAAGATGAGAAAGTAGCACACAAATACATTTGCTGTAGACTGACCTTATCAACAGGTGGCCTTTAACATTGCCCATGTGTCAAGACTATGATCCTAAGCAGCTACAAAAATATATGCTGCTTATTGAAACAGAGAAAAAAACTAGAAAAAAGACACAATTTATGAGTACTCTTTATCTCCATCTGCTGCTCAGCTAAGCATTTAAGAGAATGAAGAATTCCAGGAGACAATTAGAAACCAGTTTAGTGGGAAGTTTAGACATTTACAAACCTTAAATTATCCAATTCTATGGTACACTGTTTAAGCAATGCAGTATACAGATTAAAATTTGCTAGATTATGCTGTGTATTCAGTTCTCATCCACAATAATCTCTTTACCTGGAAATGAATAGTATTAAAACTTATACCAAGAAATAGAACAAACCTCTTAAAACCTCAAAGGAAACAGAAGAAACCTGTACCCAATTGCCTACAATCTTTGCTAACTGTACCAATCACAAGCAAAAACAATTTCAAGCGAAGATTCACTTATCGAGTTGCTGGAAACACTTCAAATATAAAAAAAAACAATAAAAACAGAACCCCCCAACACATCTGACTGATTTTCAGTGAGGTTATTGTTTTAAAACACTGTGTTGATTTATAATGCCTAATACGAGACGTGCTATTAAAATACTAATGAGACATTCAGGTTTCTACCTGTTGCATTATACTTGTTTTAAAACACATCCCTAAAGCCTACTAAAATCTGCACTTAAAATGCTAAATTGTAAGACTGAAAAAAGTGACTCAAGATTACATTTTCAGCTATGATTCTAAATGTTACCCAGTTTCCTTGCGTGAGTGCATGTTTGAAGATGTATAATTACTTTCAATAAAGCCAACAAGTAAAAATCCATGTGAAAACTGACATGTTGCAACTAGAAAGCAGTTTTGCAATTTATATATCAGCAAACAGAACATGCAAATTATGTAAGCAACGTATTGTAAGACATTCAAATGTTTTAGCTTTACAAGTTTGAGAGTTTCTTCATAGAGAAATTTATTCAGCCAACTGGTGATGGGCAACAGCGCTTTTCAGCTCAAACTGCACAGTATAGATAGTAAGAAAACAACGAGAATATTTGATTAAAAGTATTGTTACTTGCTGAACTAAATCAGACATATTTCATGTTCAGTTGTCAACACACAGTCACCTCCACTTAGGATGTGCACTCAGTTTTTGTACTAAGTGATTTTATGAATTAATTACTGAATCTAATTTATAATTACTAACTACCTAAGGGGATTTACACATGCAATTATTAGAAACCACCTTTGAGAATAACTGAAGCTGTTTGATCTCACTGCCATGGTTTGAAGAATCAGTTTCTGCGTATCACAGCAACTCTACCTGATGCTATGAAGTTGCTGAATCGCAAAATTCTTCAATTGGCTGCACCAAATCTTCTATGAGCTGTGTCAGAGGCACCACAGGGGACAGCAAAGCTACCAAAAGCTCAGTGGCAGGGCAGGTAGATCACACTATTATTTTTTTTTTTTAATAAATAAAACATTAACTAGGCAGCCTAGCCTAGCCTCAAAGCCTTAGCCTAAGTAATACCTTCCAAAAGCTGGGTATGAAATTTTACCTTCAAGTGAAGTGAATGACAAGAGTTCCCTTTGATTTTGAAGAGGACCAGGATATCACTCTGAATAAATATGTATTTTTCCAATTGTTTTGCACAATTTAATGTTAATCTAGTGCTAAATTAGGGCAAATCTAGCCTTGCTGGAAGAAAAGAATAGGTCATGACGCCCAAGAAACTGAATTCATTAAGAAGGGCTGATCTGATAGCTTTAAAGCAGTTCAGCAGAAAATTAAACTCATGAACAAGGTAGATAAAAGACATTCCTAATGCATAAACAGAACTAGATTTACACTAAATTTATTGAAGGGAAAAGCAGAAGTAAGCAGCACCCATAGGTATTCAAATTTAGGACGATTACTCTATAATCAGATTAATTCCTATCTAAGAGGCAAACTTCTGCATGTTTCATATGATGAACTGAGAGCTCTGCTTTACCATATTGTTACTTCAAGCTGTAACTCAATTTTAGAGTCCCAGTTTCACAATATATTTTGCTTGAATTTACTAATTCTTTAGAAAAAGCTGCTAGAAATGTCAATTAAAACTCAAACACTGGTGATGTTCAGAAGAGAGAGACAGTGGGGATACAAGAGGGGCTAGTCCAGCCTTTCTGTACAATCTGAATTATTCCCCAGGGTGGTCATTTTATCCTCAAGGTTTACACATTAAATACATAAATGCAAAGTACCATAAAATACTGAAATCAATACAATTTCAGGTCACTTTGTTTTCAGGAAAAGGTCTACATTGTGCAGGAGTCTTGATCTGGACATTTCTAGAAGTGCTTTTTATGTGACATTCATCTATCCAGACAATCATCAAAAAGGTCGGTGCAATAGACTGGCACAACCTTGCTACCTTTAGCCAAGCCAACACAGGCAACAGAAATCAAGATACTGAGGACAAGAAAGCCGGGGAGATGCCCAACAAAATCCTGGTTTAACTCTTTTAACGCACAGCAACTCAATATTCATGCTATAATATAAGCCCTACTAGAGAAATCCATTTCCTCTGCTAGGGGATGACAAACAAGAGCATGATAAATGGAGCCTGACAACCCTAACTATCTTTCTCAAAAAAGCTATTTTGGCTAGTTCTGGTACGAAGAAGAATCTGTCACAAACATTTTTAATTTAATTTAAGATGATGAAGGGACTGGAACACTGCTCCTATGAGAAAAGGCTGAGAGAGTTGGGATTGTTCAGCCTGAAGAAGAGAACAAGGTCTCATCAATGTCTGTAAATATGTAAAGAGAGGGGGCATAAAGGACGGAGACACACTTTTTCCAGAGGCTCCCAGTGTCAGGACCAAAGGCAATGGGCACAAACTGAAACACAGGAGGCTCCCTCTGAACATCAGGAAACACTTTTTCACTGTCAGGGTGACTGAGCACTGGCACAGCTTGCCCAGAGGCATAGTGGAGTCTCCACCTTTGGAGATACTCAAGAGCCATCTGGAGAGGATCCTGGGCAACTGGCTCTAGATGTGTCTGTTTGAGCAGTGGGGTTGGACCAGCTGACCTCCAGAGATCCCTTTCGACCTCAGCCATTCTGTGATTCTGTAGTTCAGGTGAGGAAAAAATGGATAAAAGACAGAAAACAAAGATACGATCCTTTCTCAAATTTTCTCTGCAGATATGGCAAAATTAACAACAAAATTATACCTACTAATAGAATATAATTTGGCATTTAATTTTGCAGTTAAGTATTACTAAAATAATAAAATACAATATTTTAAAATACAGTATTAAAATACAGTATTGTAATCCTGGAAGGTTATTTTCTTACAGCCATCCCAACTAAACCAAAAAGTTACCTTAAAGATGCAGTATTTTCTAGTCTCTAAACAAAAAATCAGCCAAAATGTGAATTTTCTGAAACAGTAACTGGATTGCCTTGAGGCAGTTGCTGCCACTAACAGCATTCTGGCACCAACAAGATTTCCATTTACAAAAGCTGTATGAAAGCACCCAAACCAAGTTTTGGTGAATCTCACTAAAAAGCTCTTCTAACAAATATTTTCTTTTTATCCTTGGAAGCCATTATACCTTTAAAACAACAATTGGGGATACTGATGTTGCTCTCATGAAATAAAAGGACAAAGTCAGATGAGAAAAACAGACTAAAATAACATGATCATTATTGTGAACAGTCTCTAGTGTCAGGCTACTTAAGTTTTTTCTTACAGAAGAACAGGACTTCAGGAAAGGTTAGAAACTGGAGGAATTCTATGTATCCTATCCAAACTCTTAACTGATAGCTATGACATTTCCATTCTCTGATATCTCTAAAAGTTTATTTTTTTTTTTTTTGTGCAAAACACAAAAATACCTCTTCCGGAGAAAGTACTACTACTTCAACTGCTGAAAGCAGATTTGCCAGCTCACTTCAGGAATTCCACGAGGAGTATCCACAGAAGCTAGACTTGCAGGAATGTGACTTGCCTTGCTTAGCAGTCAGCAGAAAGAATAAGAGACAGGATCTTCTAGGAGAAAAGTCACACTAAAAACTAGCTACAGATGCTACAGACTGTCTCCCGCAGAAGTGTCTTTCACTTCCTCGATGTGGGAAGCAGACAAGCCTCACTAGGCTCAAGTTAGCCTTTGAATAGTTTGGCACTACCTCTTCCCCTAGAAAACGGAGGCAGTGTTCCTCCCTCTCCGCAACTCTTGTAAACCTACGTAACTGCAAATACTCTCAGACTATTTGCAAATGGAGAAGACAGAAAAAGTCAATGTAGTTTTATTTTAAAGCTTTACGGTTTTAGAAAATAAGGCTGTTCAAGGTGTGCTCCACAACAGCAGCACACAGACATTGAACAGGAGACTGGCAGAGGCAGCAGCAGCCCTGGCTCAGGCTCTCCTCATGTGCCAACATCTCCAAAGGAACCACGGGCAAAATGATTCAATTCTTGCACTCTTTCATCAACTCACAGGTATCTTCTGGAAACCTCTATCACAATAACATATAAGAATAAATAGTTCCACTCTGGATTTCAGCTATTTTCATTATAGAGACAAAGCCGTAACTGCTTCTTCAGAGAAAACCTTCTTTAGAGACTTTTCTAAAAACAGCCTAAAGCCTACTCAACCTCTCATGAAAAGGAAACCTTTCAGGATGCCTCAGATAGGCATTTTAGAAGCCAAGGCAGACCAAAACCTAAATCAGCAAATGCAGCTATATTCCAAGTATCCAGAGTCAAAGCTTCTGTGTAAAAAAGCTATATTCCCAGATGAATTTTCCCCACCAAAACTGATGATTCCTTATGCTCATCATAAAAAAACCACCCACACCATGCACCCACACATAAACCTGCCAAGAAGACTTAGAATGAAACAGAATCAACTCTTTTTCAAGGTGTATGGTCCAATAACTAAGTATCAGTTAATGAATATGAAAAGTTAACTGTCAAAACCTGTCCTTCCTCAATAAAGGATTGGAAATAAAAAAAAAAATCAGCCTTTTTATTTTCTGACTTTTTTTTAAAAAAAAGAAAATATATTAACTTCACTGCCTCGTTCAACAGCTTTCATTACATCATGTATTTAGGTTCTCTCAGATCTTTGTTCATCTTCTGCTTTTGACCTAAGGCAATCTCATTCAATATGGAAGAATGTGAGGTTTTTAACTGTGCTTTGTAAGAAGTTCATGAATCCATAGGCTTGGAAATGTTCATTTCCCCAATATTACAAAAGATTCGATTTCACTGATGAACTTTATTGAGTTGCTGCTGCCAAGAGTAATCCCACTTCTCTCAATCCTCCACCCCCATTCCTGCATACCTGGCTGGCTACCACTCAGTTCTTGGATGACTACATCTCATCTGGCCTTTCACTGTCAAATTGATTCAATCAGCAAATGTGGGGGGAGAAGCTTTCCAAGGGGCAGAAAGAGGAATGGGAAAGAGTTCAGTTCTCCTTACAAACCTCCAAACTGCATTCTTCTAGGCTGAGTCAGCTCACAAGAGCTCCAACAAATGCCACAGCCAAAGCTGGGGGAGCAGTGGGAAAGAGGCCAGAAATGGTCACAGCGCTGTCAGACTGGTTTAGATTGGCATTAGGAGCTGGAAAGGAACTAGTTACAAAGGCAGAGCAATAGGTTGTCCAAAGAGATGGTGAAAACCATTTTTGCCAAATTTGAAGAACAGGTCAGCAACAGGCCCTTGCACCAGAGGGGCACCAGCATCCTGGGCTACAACAGGCAGAGCACTGCCAGCAGGCAGAGGGAGGTAAGCTTGCCTTTCCAGTCAGGACTAGGGAGGCATCTGGAGTGCTGCATCCAGCTCCAGACCTCCTAGTAAAGAACAGCAAGGACATACCAGAGATAGTTTATCTAAGGTTGATGATTCTGGCCTAGAAACATCATGCTAGGACAGAAGTAGAACTGTTCAGCCTGGAGAAAGCTCAGAGTGGATCTTATAAATGTACATAAATATCTAATGGGAAGGTGGAAAGAATACTCATACAGACTTGTGGTGATAGCCAGTGAGAGCAAAAGAGGTAGTAGATACAAACTGAAATATCGGAAATTTCATCTGAACATCAGGAAATGAGTTTTTACTCTAAAAGTGACTGACCATTGTCACAGGCTGCTCAGAGAGGTTGTGGAGTCTCCATCTCTAGAGGCGTTTTGAAACCTGACTAGACATGGTCCTGAGAAGCCGAGGGGCATGAACCTGACAATTTTAACAGATCCCTTCCAACCTTACCCTCTCTCCGATTCTGTGATTATGCATAGCTACAAATCATCTATCATGTACAAAAAAGCTATGATATAATAACATCACCCAAAGCCAGGTAATCCTACACAGACAGAGAATTCCCATGTGCTTCATTACTTGTCATTAGTTTTCATTACAATATCCTGAATGAATCCTTTAAACATCCTAAAGGAATACAAAGAAGGCTTGACATGATCCTGGTATAAACAGTATGATTGATTTAGTAAGACATTACAGACAAAAATTAAGTTACTGTTCTACATTGAGAAGAGCATTCACCTATGAAAACAAATCACATGTTGTTCATGGCTCAGCTGTGTAGCCTCTCATGCCTTACTATGCTCTTGTGCAATCTACTGCAGCTCAAACTAAGGAGGGTCAGGCTGTTCAACAGCAAATCAGAACAATCCCAGACATTTGCAAAAAGGCCACAGGACTGGAAGTACATTTGGTCACATGCTTTCCCAACCTGACCTGAACCAATATCCCAGCATGACACCAGCAATTAGCCAGTTGCTGAACATGGAGCTGTGACATGACTCATAGGTTACCAAATCCTGGAAACTTGAGATCACAAGGCAGTAAACTGGCAGTTCAAAAGGGAATAGTTCTTAAGCTTTTCTCCCCAGTTTGTTAAATAGCATTATAACTTGCCTATCACACAGATCTAATTCTCACACCATTCCCACTGGACACGCTTTTCTTTATTTTTCAGTCTGAACTTCAGTGAACCTATAGGAACTGCTGAGGGTTTTCTTTTCAGAAGAGGTACAGTAGGATAACAGACACAAAAGGTCTACAACATGCTAATTAATTATTTTCCCTAAGGATCTACTATTGTACTTTGATGGGCCTGGAGAACAGCATAAAGCACCTCAATACTTAATTTTTCTTTTTGAATATTCGTTCGATTAATCTATAACCAGAAATGTACAAAGCTCATTTAAATATTATTATGAGGCTGCAGAGGGTGCTCCAACACCACTTAATAGAGAGTTTCTATTCAATCCCCACATACCTCAGCAAATCCCTTACTGAAACAATTAGAATTTGGGAATAATTCTGAAGGCTGGTTAAGAATAGACTTCCCTTAACACCTTGTTTTATCCAAAGAGAAAAGTAACATGAATCACAAAAAAATTGCTGCTCCCCCCACCAACAGAAAGCATTATCAGCGGAAATAACATCCAGAAGGCAGCCCTTCTCCATCACATTGCCTTTTTCCTACACCTAATAGCTCCATATGAATCTAATGGACTGGGGAGCAGGGAAAGCAGGCACATAGGTATGGAAACACACTATGTAATATCATCCTCCATATTGCTTTTAAGTTGCTTAAGCAAATAACCTCCCTAGAAGCAGCTTCTGCTGCTTTAAGAGTTGCTCCTCAAGAACAGCAAAACTTCCACCTCTTTTTGTGATCACTCAATGCCACTATAAAGTGGTGCAGTGCCACTCAATGCAGATTGCAGTGACTTGTGCAGGTACTGCTTGCTTTACTGGAGATGCGAGAGCAGGAATCTACAAAGTAAGAGTACCTCTACTTGTATATTCCAGATCTTACTTTTTTATTTAGCTGTGCAGAAGTTTTATTTGCTAGCTTTCAAGTAAACAAAGTGCAGGGAAAAAAAAGAGAAAAAAAAATAATTTCTTTTGGCTAAAATTAACAAGGATTTGTATTCTCCTCTTTCTTACCTCTTTTCCTCTTTTTAAAATCTCATTACAGTGAGCACACAGCGAAAAATATTACAGTATCTGACAATACTGTCATTTCAATATATTAATTTTGAGCCAGCTGATAAAAATTAAATAGAGGAAATGCTTTTAAAGCATTTAAAATTTTTTTTAATGTTGAAATAGTGTAATTAGCTGATCTTTTACTCCACTGGTTCCAAGCTCCAAATTCGCAAGTTTTAGGTTTGACAATTTATATACGGAACTTGAAACAGAGAATAGATATGCCAAACGCACATTAGAGCATTCACCAAATACCTTCACAGCTCTTTTTGGTAAGAACAGCTAGCTCAAAGCACCATGCACTTCAAGAATGGAAACCCTGCCCTTTATATAGCCCACTATCTTGCCTCAGTACCTCTGCAGAGGTTTGCTTCCAACACATGCTATCTGAGCCTCTGTCACTGCAAGATTACTTGCATTAACATTTTATACAAGGTCTGCACCTTAATGTCACCTAAAAACAACTTTGGGTGAGCCTGTTTTGTGCTAAGAATTGAATCAGAAGTCCAGCTCTCAGTCCCACGTGACTTCACCTAGGTTTCAGACTGGCCTCCGCGTTACAGAAATTAACCCCTTCCATACAAAAGAAGCAATAGAATTTGTGCAATTTGGGTTAGGGTTTCATTTTACCAGTATTTATATTATGAATAGAACATAAGACACAAGCACTAAAGACACTGAAGATGCAACTCCATAGTTGGTACAAGATAATATAAAGACCATCCTGCCACCAAAGAAGAAGTTTGTGCTGCCCTCTCCCCAGTTAAGCTGATAACTGAGCCTGCAAAATTATATAAACAAAGCAAGGAAGTTTCCACCTGTGCCAGAAAGATGATCCAATGCAAGACACACCTACACAATTTCCAACACCAACATCAGGGAGTTAAGACAGGAGCACATGGCTGCAAGCTGAAGAACTAGCTGAGCACAGCAGCATTTCTGCATTTTCCTTACTGTCCTGGTCAACCTAAAATTCACAAGGGGAATGCACAAAAATTCTTGATAAGAGTCAGGTATCCTGGACACTGGAGACAAGCATATATGTCTCTCTTTGCTCTGAAGGGATCGCTATTGCACGAATATATTTGACCATATTTTATTTTAGAGAAGATTCAGGTCATTTTAATAGAAAAGTTACCTAATAAGCAGTAAAATAAGGGAGTAATAAATAGTGTGTAGTAACAGAGTTCAAGTAACCAGATTGTGAGACCAAGTAACTAAAATCCACATCCTATCATGAGTTTGCAATGAACAGGTTCAAAGGTTAAGATTAGTCATTACCGATAAAATTTTTATCCGACACTGTAAAGCCTATTTACATCATAGGTACCAGCATTTAGCATCTAATTCCTGGTTTACTATGCAGCATTACATCAGCAACTTGATTTCACACAAAGCAAACAAAATATAAAATCTGGAAGTAAAAGGTCCCACCTCAGTTGAGGACTCACACCCTCCAAATTACAGAAGAACTTCAGTGGAAGGAAACAGGGTTTTTTTTCCCCTCAGAGCTTTTGCAAGTCCACATACACCAGAGATGCTACCACGAGGGGGAGATGAGAAAGACAGAACTGACTGGAGGGATGGTTAGTGAGGCATCGTTTTAACCATGACTAATTAACAGTTGAAAATCACCATTACCTATCTTCCATATGTTCTCATTTGTAAGCAAGAGCTGGACACTAAATCTAAACATATGGCAACAGTAAGTTGCACTCCAATCTTCGAATAGCAAAGTACATACAATCTGGTCCATTGCTTCAGCTGTAAAATGATACTGTAGGGTAACCTAAAAGGAAAATTATCTTATATAAAGCAGTGGATAGAAAGAAGTGGCAAATGAGCAATAAAATGGTTGAGAAACCCCCAAATTAAGCTTTTCTGGCTAGTTTGGCTATTGACCTACATTTAGGGCACCAAATAACCTCTTCTCACTTTCATGCCTCAGTCCCCCCTTTCAGAGGTAGGAAGCATGACTTTGTATTTGGAAGATGCACAGATGATAAGACAAGTTTTGGGTCACACACAACATGCAGGCACATGTGGATATATATAGACAGAGAAATAACTATAAAAAGAGCTGGAACCAACCTCACAACATTTCACTGCTTGACCTGACTGATAACAAATGACTCTGGGCTTAAGCAAAAATTGTGCTTATCTTTCCTACAGTAAAACTGATGTTTCCAGGAAAAAGGTTGTCACCTATTAACTCTTCAGGATCACTCATGAAGTATTCTTAATGACATTCTTAAACAGTTTATGATTTCTCAAGAAGTATGAATTTCTATCCATCAGACACATTTTTTTCTATCAAAAACCTGATCAAGCTGATCAAATGCACTGATCAAATCAGACGACATTATACAATAGACAGCCTCTTTGTTTCATGCAGGAAACAAATGCAATGAGGCACCTACAATTCACCAACACTGATTTGTTAACATCAGAACAGTAGATTATATATCCACGAAGACAGATACAAATATATTACACCAAGAAATTAACAGAACATTTCTAATACCGAACAAAACATGCTTTTATTTTTTTTACACTGAAAAACATGTCATCTTTTTAAAGATTCATTCATTTTTGAAAAAAATGCATCCCAGTTCCATATCTAAAAATACTTCAAAATTCAGAAGCAAGAGTTATTTTAACATTAACTTATTGGTTTGTTGTATCAATTATACATAGGACTGTCTATGAAACTGCCAAATAGCAACTCCCAAATTTCAGTAGAAAAAGAAATAAACTGAAAAACAGTTACAACCTAAGACTAAGGCATCCTGAAATAAATTAACTGTCAAAAGAAATAGTGTGGCCAATTAATTGAGAAAATATAATTTTAAAAATAACTGGACAAAAAATATTAAGGGCATAAACAGAATACAGGCTCTAAAATAAAGATAAATGCCTAAACACCCAATAAGAAGCCTTGCTTCCTTGCCTCTTCTAGTGAAAGAAGTGAAAAAAGCCTATTGCCTTTCTACTTCAGTCCCTGTCTTCCTTCTGTCACCACTACTATCAGGTCTAGTATTTGTCAAGTATCTTGACTGAAATCAAGAAGGAAAAAAATTTATAGCAGGTTTGCAATTATGCATAAAACCCCATCAAAAAATCTAAGTGGAAGTAATGTTAGGGAAACAGAAGGCATTGCAAGCAGTAAACAAAACTTCTGGACACAAGGATATGATATAGCCTAGGAAAAAAAATTTAAAAGAAACCAACAAAAATTTAAAAACAAGCAAATAACAACAACAAAGCAAACAAAAAACCAACCACAAAAACCAGTCTTACTGAAAATGAGAATACTTGCTGTGGATATATTTTCTTCAAATATATCTCGTCAACTGCTTCAACAAAACCATTAACAAAGGAATTATCAAAATACAATACAACTACCAAAGATGTCCTTTCATTAAATAAATCCAAAACACCACCACAATGAACCTGAAACCAGGTTCTCCAACACGGACATATCAGTTCTCAAACACTGTGATATAAAGAAAATTTTAGCCAGATTAACAATTAACACCAGTGAGCACCTGTCAGTGCCCAACATACACTTTTTCACATAAGGCCTCTTCCAATTATTTGCTGCTGATCATGACATAACTTTCTTATGCTCAGCTTTACACAAAAAAAAGTAAGATAGCTGTGCAGTGCACAGGAAAATCATTCCTCAGAAGAACCCACTGCTACCCTATGGTCTTTAAAACAAACCTTTAGATCTAGCCAAACTCACCTCCATGAACATTCATATCAAATAGAAACAGACTTGCAGAAAAATCAGTGCAAAACCAATACATTTTTACAACCACACAAACAAGGCCTGTGTGTACATTTGCAAGAAACACCCATGGCACCACATGTCCTTACAGAACCTCATGTAGCCACACAACCACCATCCATCACCAAGGGACACAGAAAAACCTAGCTGCCATTCCCACTTCATCTCTTATGCTTCAGTAAGGACCTGCAAGATTCCTTAAAACACAAAGCAAAATAAATCATGGGTTCCAGATGAGATTTGAAGGCTCTTTGCATTTTTGCCTATTCCTTCCATTTTATTAACTCTTCTTTATTCTGTAAGGGCTTCCATCCATCTTGCATCATAAAATGACATCAATTCCATCAAGATATTTTTGTAAGGCTGTCAACTAGATCAGGTGTACTGGTCCAGCTTTACAAAAAATACTTAGAAAAAACCATTAAATGCTTAGCAATGCAGACATTCACTCTCATTTGACTATCTCATGACATTCTCATTCATCCGACTATCTTCAAAATAAAGTAGGAAGCAGACAGTGCTTTGAGAGGATCTGGAGGGTTTATAGGGTTTTATAGGGAGATTGCTGGTATGTTCTCATTTGTATGGTAAGAGCACACAAACTTCCACAGCTGGACCAAGACAGTAAGGTTAAATTCCTGCCTGGAGATTGGTGCTTACAGAAAGAGAACTAGACAAAGAGATTATTATGAGAGCCCATACCATTCATAAAGAAGTTTATTAGATGACAAACATCCGAAAGCCATTTAAAGGCAAACATGCAAGACCCCTTTCAAGCTCAGCGCCTTTCCTGGCAGGAAACAATAACCTGAAAAAACTGCATTTTTGAACATCTGATGAACTTCAGAATGTCAGGAAATGTTTCCTACATTAAAAGGCTACAAAGGAAGGTGAGAATTAGAAGAATGCAAAGCAGAAATGCAGAACACCCTGAGCATCCGGTTAGTTTAGCTTCATCCACCTATAATTCTCAGAGATCAAAGTGCCACTTGATGACAGGAATTAACACATTCCAGCATAAACATCACCCTAATTTAAATTAACCTGTGTTCCATTTCAAAATAAAGAGCAGGCATTTTGAAAGAGTAGGCGAGTCATCCTCCTTTTTTCCTCTCAAACTGTTTTTCTTACATTTCTATGCCAAGTCTTTTCTTCAACCCCATCTTCTTCACCTGTCTCCTCCAGTTTCTTTTTCCCCATTCGCTTTCCTTTCATTCATTCACCCACAACAGTGTACCCAGTACTGATGTGATGTCCACTCTTACGTTATTCATTCTGAATGACTATCAAGTATGAGTAAAGACCCTACAAGAGAAGAAAAACAAGCTTATGGCCTACCAAGACTGAGGAAAGTAGAGGCACAATTCAGTTCCTATTGATCAGTTTTTCAGGGCATCTTACTCCTAAACAGGATCAAAAGCAGTAACAGTAAGGGAGGAGAGGGTCATGAACGTAGAGGGACCAGAGGAAGAAGCACCATCTATGGGATTAGAAAGGTCAAGAGGAATTGTCACGCTAGAGGCCTGAATAGTAATGCAAAAAAGCCACTGACTACTGAAGTGACAAGCAGGAAAATCCTACAGCCTGCAGGGTAGAACAGAAACACAAAGACAGGATGTAGTAAGTCTGACCCACATCATCAAAATAAATAAATAAGAGCAAGACCTTCCAATCACACCATCAAGGTAAACTGAGCCAGGAATGCATTATATTTAAGTTGTCCAAGCATTTTATCTCCCAAAAAACCTCACTCTTTGCTATGTTCTAAATCTAGACTTCTAGAAAATGCCTTACAACTTTTTTCACTCACCTGTTTTCAAGTAGCAGGCAGCTGACACTGCCTCAAAGGAAAACTGTATCCTATTACACTGAGCTGTGCACCAGATACAGGTTAAGTGCTTTGCTTTAGCTGACTTAGGGAAAGCTCGAGTTTATGGGATGCAAGAGCCTCAGCTAGCATGGAATGCAGGAGTTCTCCTGAATGCAAGCAGGGGGCATACAGCCATTACACCAGTGATCCCAGCTTGTCATTTGAGATACAATAATTAGTTGGAATATTGTGTACTTTCAAGATGAAAACAAAGACTCAGTTGAGAACAGGTAACCCAGAATGAATTCAGCATCATCATCCAGTAAAACAACTAAGCTGGAGAAACTTGCTCTTTCACATGCACTATGAAGGTGGGTCAGCCTTCAAATGTGAGCCAAATAAACATACACAGCCTTCAATTAATTTATTTTTAACACCATTATTTAAAAATAGTTTTACTGAATTAATTTAAGTCAATGTTGCCAGCGTAACTGCCAGGAAAGTAGATCATCATAACTATTAAAGCAGTTAAATGAAGCACATCAACAGCATTTTCACTGTTTATTTTTCACTTAGTTCAGTAAGAAAATACTCTTCTGTGGTCCAGTGCTGAGGATATTCTTAGTGGGAGTTTTTTGTCATTCCTCTAAAATAACCTAGGAAGAATGCATTGTGATTTCTAAGGAGTAATTTTTTTTAATTCTGTTAAGTACCATGATATTGTGGGAGGAGAGCAACAAAATCTAAACATTCAAATCAGGTTTCCACGAAAAAGACCAGACGATAAATCTGCAGGACAAGAGACACATTAGGTAACACCACTGGGTGTTTGAAAAAGTTTCTAAGGAAAATGCTTACCTCGCTGGAGTCAAACTCAGCTTTAAGCACTGAGAAGCTAGTAGTCATTATGGAGACCAGCAGTATAAATGAATTGAAAAATTATTAGTCATTTAAAAGAAACAACTTCATGAGCTTTTGAATTACAAAAGCACAAGCTATAGCTCAACAAACTCCTACGCTGTAGACTATCAAATTTTTAAAAAGAGCCCAAAGGAAATATCAGTTTCTGGTCATCTCACCTTTGTCCTCAGGCATTTTACAGGACAGAGAAAGAGATAACCACCAGACTTCACACCAGGCCAGATGGACCTTCGATCTGATATACTATGACTCTGCTCACAGCAATCCAAATCAAAAAATAATTTCACAAGGTACGAACACATTTCACATCAGAGGAATTAAAAACAACCAAGCAATTCTCTTAAACAATTGCAATAGTGGCCTCCTTCCCTTCTTCAGCTAGAGGTAAACCAAGGCTGAGAAACAATATGACTGCAGGTAATTGTCTTGATTTAGCCGCAGTGCTACAATACATCAGCAAAGAATTACTAGCTCCCACACCTGTGTTCAAACCACTAGATGGTGCTTCTAAAATGAAGCAATTCAGTATGCAAAACTCTGAGTAATGCATGATGATTTATAAGTTGCCTTCCTCAGGATTGCTATCAATAACACTGATTAATGTAGTTAAATAGCTACAGCCTCTGATCAGAGAGGGGCAACAAGAATAATTACACAGATAAGTGAGATCAAAGAGCTGATCATTAAAACAGTGACTTGTCAAAAACCCAGTAACAGCTGTTTTCTCAAGTAAGAAAAACTCAATCTTCTGTCTTGGAAAGCCATTAGTTGCTAATATAAATATTCCATTAAATAATAAATTTTGTTCACAAACTGCTGTGCCCAAAGGCTTTGAATACTGTATGGCACCAGTCAAACAAAAATAAGTTATAAATAGCATTTACCTCCTTTCACTCTTCATTGTAAGACATTTTTCCCAAGAATAAACTCGCTCTAATTCTCTTCTGTGAACAACAAACCTTTCACTTTTAATATCTGGAAATCATAGCTAAAATAAGATGCTATCTGCTTTCCATCCATCACTGGTAAATCTTCCTTCCTCTTTCATTCACTCCCCCAAAATTAGTATCAATAGTTGTTTGGCAATTCCAGCAGCTTTGTCCTTTTTCATTTCTGACCATTTCCATCCATTAAAACGCTGCTTAAAATAATTCTCTCTTCCTGCATCTCATTCTGACCCAATTTTAAAAATGCTTTTTGCATTATGTTAAGCACATTTAACTATGTACTTTTTTACTACCTTCCATTTTTCTAACAAACTTCTATTCATATTTAAACTCCCTTTTTCTACTTAGAATCTTTTCCTACAAAAAAATCCTGCAAACATTTTTCTTCTCTTACTGTTAAAAAAACCAAATCAGCTACTTTCCTATCGTATCTCCCATCTTTTACTTTTTGGAGTCAGCTCTGCCATTAAGCAACCCTGACAACGCTGCTGAGAAAGATTACTCTATGTGAAGTTTTTAATGTTCAGCATTCACCTAGGACTTTTTTTTTAATACTTCTTGTGCAAAGTAATACAGAACCTCCTAGAGGTTCTGTAAATAGCCAGGTAAACCTGGCTGGTTTTGAGTTTTGCCACTGGCTCTCACTTTTCTAGTTTAGGTCATTGCTCTGGATTCTCTAGGCATACTCTTCTTCATCTTACTTGCTTGAGATCTTGTTCCAAGATACCCTTTAACTATCTATTAAGCCTTTTTTTTTTAAATTGGCATACCTATCTGCTGTTCCAAGTCCTTTAACAACCATTATTAGCAACAATTATTACTAGCTATGTCTTACTTTCATCAAAATATAGCTAAAAAGATCCTTTAAAAAGTAAGAAAAAGGCACTAAGCACAACACAGAAACAAGCCTTCTCCAAGTACCTGTCATTCCACTTATCCCTAAATCCTATTTCTGATCACAGAGCACCACTGCAGACACACATTAACAGGCAGCAAGAACTTCTCGAAGATGTATCTGCTAATCCAGCTGCAGAAAGCAATTATCAGATTTAAGAAACCAATGAACAGTATTTCAGAACCAACACACAGGAAGAAAGTAACTACAATTCTCAGCACCTCAAGCACTCCAGGGGGAGAAGACGCACAGCCTCTGAAGGGTGTGAAAGAGCTGTGCTGAGTACCCACTTGTCAGTAAGTGTTCACTCCCAGCTACAAGCTGGGGCCATTTCCGTAAATCCACCTTCACATCCCCATGCGAGTTAGGCAGCCTTTTATTTAGAACGGGCACTAAGGACACAGCTGCATTTCGGTCAGTCTTAGAGGAGAGGGGTGTTAAAAAGCACACCTACAAAACCTCCAGACTTTATGCATACTTTGTGAGCATCCTTTAACTGCGGCAAGGCATTCACTAAGCAATATCTTTAGTACCAATGACTATGAATTTTGACTGAATTACAGGAACATAAGAAATTCTTCAACCTTAACTGCTACAAGTTCATATTTACTATGTCAAAGAAACCAGGAGCAAAAAAAATCAGATATATAAACACAAAACAAGCAATATTTTTTAAAATAAAAATATGAAAAATAAACACAAATTGAAGGTGTTTCAGTCTGTTATGCTAAACAGATTAAAAATATATCCAAGTTGTGGTTAGAGACAGACTTTTTTTTTTACATCATACACAAAACAGCTCCTTCAAAATATCAATAAACATGAGCTCAATTCAAAGCAGGTACCCCTGTGAGCTAGTTACCCACACATTTTTCAAGCTAGTCTCCAGATTTAAGCAGCAGCATTCACAGAAATTATTCTGAATTCTTTGGGTATCCAATGCATTTCAAAACTCTCCAAAACCAGTCCAGTTTCGTATTTTCGCTGGACGCTCAGATCTGCCTGGGAGCAGGTTGTGACCGGACACCTGTGGAATGCTCCAGCAGCAGACGGTACAAGATAAGAAATTCCCTGAAGTGACAGGGAACATTGCTATTATATCTGTGCATACAGATAAGTATCTTGATTTAGAAGGGATCATTCTTTTGTCTCAGGAAGGTGGCAGTGCCTGGGAAGCCTGCAGTGTCCTGAGGAGGTCAGAGTAACTATTGTTCCACCAATGTGCTGCAATTCAAGAACACTACTGCTTCAAATCACCCTTCTGCAAAAGTGTTCAAAAGCAAACACCAGCCTCCCTCCAAACACTTAAAAACGCATTGAATCCACAGTCCCCAAAAGCAAAACACATATTACAGACAACATTTTAAAAATTAAACAACAATCGATGTGGCACAGGAGGCTGGAAACAAAATCTTGTCTCTGCTCTGTCTCCAATACATCAGTTGAAAGTCTGCCTCCTAGCAGCTCCACAGATCACGTCACTGCTATTTATTCCATTCTCTGGTTACCTCTACCACTGGCATTTGATCCGGTTTATTAAAATCTGGCATATCAGCATACCTGAGGAACAGAGCTGGGCAGGAAGAGCACTGACTGAACACGGATCTAGGGAAGTCATGCTGTTCTCGTGACACGCTCGCAACATTAGTCAAGACTTTCCACTTCCTACACCCACATTTTCTCTCCCATTCTTGGTATGTTCAAACAGATGCAGCAGTTACCAAGTAAATATCCTTGCCTCGATGCAGGCCCTGCATCTTGCAGTAACTGATGATTATCCTAAGAGTTTTGTGATTCCACCTTGTTATGCACTCTGTTCTATTCAATTTCCTTGTCTCCACCATTTAAAAAGATTAAACTGAATTAATTTACATATTTTGGGGCTGTGTTTTTTCAGGGATGAATTACGAAATAGTTCCCCTAGAATTAAGCTAAACCATATATTCAGGTTTCTGAGCAGGCTGTACCGTGAATTTGCTGCATTCTGATGTCATCCCACCCCTCGCTTTCAAAAGTACCTCTGAATGGCCATCAAAGCTCTGGGCCAAACGGCCAGTGGTATCAAAATCTGCTGCCGTGTAGAAGTCCTGTTATCTGGCAGTAGAACCTGGAAGACTTCAGAAGAAGCATTCCCCATCACTGGGAGTAGCAAAACCTAACTGATAAAATGCATCTGGTGCCCACAGTACCTAACAGAGGGTTATAAGTAACCTAAGTCCTCAGTGCTGAGAGCCCCCACCAGAATAAATATTCAGGAAAGTCCTCTTCAAAATACATTATATTCAAAACAGACCCTAGGACCCACTGGCCTTATGGGAAGAAATCCTTGCAAATTCTTTGCAGTAGGAAAGCACGCAGTACAACCAGGAAAGGTACAGTCTCCATATGTGAGATCATCTGTCTCACCTTCTATAAAAGAAATGCTATTTAAACTTTTGTGTATTTAGTGACACGATCCACATCCATTCAACAGGCACAAACCAGGAAAAATGCCTTTTTCTGAAGCTCTTACAATTCACCAGCAACCCATTCTGAATACCAGAACAAAAAAAATGATGTAAGCTGCTGAAACGAAGAAAAGCTGTTGGCAAAGAAGGTATAAATATACAACACAAAGCAGTGGTGCTGGTTTTAAACTAATAGCAATAGATGTTCTTGATTTATGAGGCCCAGTGTCATGCAACAGGCTTGAAAAGTTCCTTCACCACAGAGAAGTCCGACAGAAGTTTAAGTATACATCGTTTGATACAGCCCTGAATGCCAAACAAACACCATACAACAAAGAGATAGCCTAATAAAAAAAAATTTCACGAAAAGATGAAATCTCCATTAGAAAGAAAAACAATGTGATGTCTAATGAGTTTTGGTTAAAAAAATCGTGATAAAAGCTATATTCACGATGATGATTTCTTTTGCATTTAAGATTACCAGTATTTCTTTTTGTTCATTAACTGTTCTTCTCTTAGTTTTCCCCTTGCATAAAACATATACAAATAACAAAATTTCATTAAAGTTACCTATAACTTGTTACTGTATTTTCAGTTACTAAATCTCTATATTATCTCCCTTGCAGCTATTAGCAGCAGTATCTGACAAGTACGTGTTCTTCGGCAGTACTCAAGAGTTATGACTACATGTAAAATCCATAGAGCCAGCATAATATGAGCTTTTATTTTGCAGCATCACCTCGGCCTTTGTTTTTTTTTTTTTTTTGACTGCAACACACTGGCCATAATTCAGTCAAAAGAACTGAGTACATGGAAGCTTTACAAACTGAGACTCAACACTATTACGGATAGTAAAGCATAGGAAAAAACGGGTGATAGTGGCCAACAGGAACCAAAATTAAATCAAATACTTCAGAAAGTGAATAACTATACTGACTGATGTGATGCCTGGACAAGAAAAAGATGCTGTAGATGTTCAAAATCAGTAATGTCCTTGATTTACGATCCGAACATCATATGCGAGACAAGATCACTCTCCAGACAGTTGTTACTTAACTCGTGCCAGATGATAATTTCATTGCAAAGCAAACCGCGATTCTTGGATTCCTTCCAAGAATTTCAAAGCGAGAAGGGCACAAGATAAACGAATATATACATACAGGGCACCTTCCAATAAATCTCCTAACTTACAAAGTTCCCAGGTGCACGCACACAGCGTTAACAGCTTAACGGGAGCGCCCGAACATCTCCTCGGGTCCGGGCTCCGCGCAGCCCGCAGCACACCCGGGAGCGCTGCCCGGGCACGGCTGGGCACAGCCGCCAGCTCCGCCGCCCCTCCGCGGGCTCCGCGGTGCCAGGCAGAGCCCCGAGCCGCCCCGGGCCGCGCTCCCCCG
>VZTE01003402.1:1242565-1304015 GCA_013397775.1 Eulacestoma nigropectus
CTCCGACCGCGCCGCCGGGACCCGCGCGAGCGCCCGCGGGCTCCGCTCGCCCCACACGGCACCTCCCGGCCGCGGGACCGGCGCGGAGCGACCCGCGGCTGCGCGCCGGGATCCGCCGGGATCTGCGACCCGACTTCCATCCACGGGGTGAGGGTGACCCCGGGGAGCGGCGCCGGGCAGCGGCGGCTCCTCGCAACTTGCCTTGGGTTTGTACAGCCACTTTCTGAACCTGTTCATCATCACCGCGGCCGCTGACACCCCGCTGCCGCCGCCGCCGCCACGGGGGCTGCCGGCTCCCCACCCGCGCCGCTCAGAGGACCGGGGCGACCCGTGCCCCTCGCCGGGAGGCTCCGCCAAGTTGTGTTCTCCTCCCGCTCCGCCGCCGCCTCCTCCCGCGGAGCGGCCGCCGGGCGCTCCCGTCAGCGCAGGGACCGTCCGGCGGCTCCGCGCGCTCCGCGCCGCCCCGACCGCCCCCAAAACATTGCGCGGCCGGCGGCAGCGCCACCCCACCGAGCATGCGCGACGCCGCCCCCGCGCCCTCCCCTCCCCACCCCATCGGGTGGTGGCCCGGGGCGGGCCCGCGCGGTGGCCCCGCCCACCCGGCTGCTCCTTTGCGTAACACGCGGAGGGGGCGGGGCGACTGCGTACCGCGCAGGCCACGCCCCGGCGACCGCCTTTTTTTTCGCAGAGGATGCCGGGAGTTGTATTTTTCTCGCAGGACGCGTTGCGCGCTTCCGCTGGTGGATCGCAGGCTCTGCGCTCGCCAGCGCTGCCGCTTCCCGGCAGCCGGTGGGTCACCGACCGCTGGCTGCCCGTGAGCGGAAACACCGAGGAGGCGTAGAAAGAGTTCCTTGGCAACGGCGGCAAACAACCGCCGCCATCTTGTTTCCCCGACCGTGTAGTTCCGCGCACCCGGCCGCGCCGTTTCGCAACACTGAGGAGGGCTGGCGAAACGACTACAGCTCCCAGCAGCCCCCGCGGCCCGTGGCAACGGCGCGCGCGGGGTCCGTGAGTCCAGAGGGACTGCGCCGGGACACGGACGGCTCGCGCCGGGAGGGGCCAACCGGGAACGGGATCGGGAGCGGCGGGGACAGCCAGGGACGGGAACCGGAGCGGCGGTGCAAGGCAGAAGTGGCCGTACGTGACGCCTCCGGAAAGAAAGCCGGGTGCAATTCCCGATGTGGGAAAGTGGCGGGTGCCCTGGGCAGGCTCGTGACTCCTTCGCTCCTTTGTTTTCATAGAATCATAGAATCACAGAATGGTTTGGGTTGAAAGGAACCTTAAAGTTCATCTATTTCTAACGCCCCTGTCATGGGCAGGAACACCTTCCAGGTTGCTCAGAGCCCCATCCAGCCTGGCCTTGAACACTGCCAGGGATGGGGCATCCACAAATTCTCTGGCCAACCTGTGCCAGTGCCTCACCACCCTCACAGGGAAGAATTTCTCCCTAATATCTAATCTAAATCTACCCTCTTTCAGTGTTCATATTTATTAGGTCCTTATAAGTACAATAGAAAAGATCAAGAGGGCCTGTGTTACAGTGTGGACAGGATTGCTGGGCTTTGCTCCCTGAAATTCTGGGCAAGTAGCCAGCCTTGGTGTCCATTTGCCAACCGACTTCATAAATATAATACAACTTATTTGCAGAAGGTTTTGTACAATGCGTCTTTAATTGTAAAGTTCTACAAGATAATAGATAAAAAATACCATGTCATGTTAAGGAAAACAGTTGCAGTAGGTATGCAAAACATTGAAATACATGAAAATTAAAATTAAGATCCTCAGAGTGAGCATTTTCCGTCTGAAATATCTGAATTTTGCAGGGAGGCTTAGTTCAGCTGTTTTTAAGAAGGACAGCTTTCATCAGAGGAAATGCAATCTCAGTCTTTCTAGGCCAGGAACGTAGGAGCAGATGTAAAACCTGAAAGAACCTTTCAGGTTGTTGAAACCAATCCCTACAATTGTGGACAGTCTTATCCTATGTAACTGCTTTCAAAATTTCTCCAAGCTCCACTCTAAAATAAGGTTAAGTCAGGTTCTCACCTCCTTTAACTGAAATCTACAGCTGATAATGGAAGAAAATTTCTACCATTTTATACACAGTATAAATTTGTATCATTTTTGTACATAGTAGTTAGAGTATTTTTCTAACCAATTGTGTGGAAATAAGGGTGCATATCATACCAAAACCATTATATTCCTGATGTGTATGTTTTAAAACACTGACAATAATAATAGCAGCTTCTTTAATTAGAAGTGACGTTCTTTCTATTAAGAACCCCTTTATGTCCAGAGATCTGAAGTCGTTACTACACATCTTAGTTTTCACATTCCAGTTTTTGGGTTTAATGATTGTTATTTGTGGGGAGGGGTGAATATCAGAGCATGAGAGCTCAAATTATTTACTGCTATGCCAGAAGAAAAAGCATTTGTTACTGGTAGAGCTGTTGGAGCCTGAATTATGATTCAGCCTGAAGTACAGAGATATTTCTCTCTGGCTCATCCAAAATCCCTTGTGAGTGTAAGAACCTTGGCAGGTTCTTATGTGAGAAACAAATTATTCTCAAAGGAGTGGAGTAACAGTGATTCCCCTGCACAGTAATGCCTCTTTCTGTGTTTGCCATCCCTTGTCATGATCCAACCCTATTTTCCTGGACTTTTTTTTTTTTTGGACACTTTTTCTTGATCATAACAGGTACCTAAATGGCTATATTGAACATAATCAAAGACAAACTCTTCAGTGCCTTGAGATTAGTAATGAAAAGTGCTATTTAGGCAATTATTACTGAGTAAGATAGTGCTGAAAGGCAGAGTACAATACCACTGTGTCTGGAAATGTTATGATAATATTTTAAAGCAAGAAATGAATTATGTTTACCACAGTGGGAATGAATCATCTTGATCAAACATTCTTTTCTGACATCAAAATATGATGATATATAAAATACAAGAACTATTTGCAAAAATACATTTTTATTTTCACCATGGAAAGTTACTTTTGTGCTCATTTTTTTCCCATTGCTAAACCAGATTAATGACTTTCAGGTCTGATAATTGCTGTCATTGGTCTTTCATACACAACATCATGTGCATGTGTAGGAACAAATGCATTATAGTTCTTGTCATCTGAACATTAAAATCAAGTTAACCAGTCCTACACATTCTCAGACATATGGATAAGACATCATTTGAGATAGACAAAATCCAGTCATTTCACAAGCAAAGCATTAAACATAACAAGTATTCAACTGCTGTGCCTTCAGTAACCTTGGCAGTGGCCCAGACCACTGAAGTGCTGTGATCACGGCCCAGCCTGCTGACCAACAGCCATTGCTTCCTTATAATTCCTCTCTGTTCCTATTCTTTTGTTGCTTTTGAAAAACAGGCTGTTGGCAGCAACATGTGATAAGATTTAAGACTAAAATTTTGCTTTCTGTTGCATCTCACTGGGAAGAGCAGTGTGTTAAACAGGACCTGTATGCACACAGGCAAAAATCCATGCTTTTCTCTATATTATCTTTAATTACATTTTTTCAAATGACCTGGTGCAGTAACCACTTATCCTTAAGATATTCTGAGATATTTACAATATGCAATTGTCTTCTATTTTTTTGATGTTTGTACTGTATTTTAATTTCTCCTGTCAGGTGTTCTAACTGTGATTTTGAAAGCTTGACCTAAACGTTCTCTTCTACATTACTGCAGTGTAACTTCTGTATGAGCCTATCACCATGCATTATGCCACAACTGAAGGAGGCATGAAAAAGTAATGATTTTCTGTATTTATAGGATTCTCCATGGTGAAGATGGTCAGCCATAGAGAACTTATTGCACTGATAGTGCAACAGCTTAACAAGTTTAACCCTGATAATCAGAGCATGGAGGATTTCTTGAATGAATCAGCTATGATGTTGCAGGTACGTTACGTTTCAGTTCATCTTACACGGTTTACTTTGTTACTATGTAATTTTAAATCTAATGGTGTCTATTTTCTAACATGTTTTTGTAACCTTCCTTGATTACTCTTTCAGTGACATTTTTCGTTCATGAGTAAAGTCCAAATTTCTTATGGTTATCACCAGAAAACAAGGCAGTAAAGATCAGAGCAGTTGAAAAACTGCTTGGATAGCAACCATTAAAAAAAAAAACAAAACAAAACAACAAACCAAAAACAGGAAAGCAACAACCTTCTAAAATGGATCAGGTAGTGATAGGGAAAACTTCTGTTCCACTTCTAACTGAGCTGTTTTGTAGTTTGTTATTCCTTTCTTCCTTCCAAGTAGAAGTTTCTGACAGCACCACCCATTTACATGTACAAATGCAGTTCAGAAGCTGAGCCACGGGACCAGATATTCTTGCTTTGAGGACATAAGTGACCACCAGAACAGTGGGACAGAAGGACAGTCACAATAAATCAGCTACCAGTTCTAATTTAACACTGCAAGTAACCAGACCATGATTTGCCAATTTGTATCTGTTCTGGCTGAAGCAGTTCCTATCCTTTCCTGACCATAGTCTGTCACCTCTTCCCATCTCTTTGTTCTCAGTGTCACCCTGAGTTGTGCTGAGGCAGCTAGTGGATTGAATCAGCTTTAGCAAATCACTAAGGGAAGACAGTAATATTGTTTAGACTGCTATTGTCTGTGTATGCCATGTGTTGTCAAATGGCATTGTTGGAGCCCTGATTCCACACTGCCGTGTAGCTCCAGTGCTTATTTCCACCTCTGACAACAAGGTATAAACCACTGATATTCCAGTTAGATAGTCTTTTGCATTGATCTTGCATAAATGCAAATGACTACGAGAATATAAAACCACAGAGTTGTGATATGAAAGCCGGGGCTGAGCAGTGGCTCCACACCCATTCCTTGGGTGCTTGCCTTCTGAAACAGTTGCCAGTCAGACCCCTATTTTCTAACCCTGCCCTCCTGCCTTGTAGTACTGGCCTAAGTCCTTGTGTATTCATATCCTGAATTACATCAGGGAACCGATCCAGTTTCAAAATAATCATTTTTCACTGGGCAGAGAGCAGGTAAATTCAGCTACCACTGCTGCCAAAATAAATACTTATAAAAATGAGTCTTCAGATCATTGCTCTTCTCAGCCCAGGAAAGGTGATAGGAAGAAAAAAAAAAGCAGTAACTCCATTAGAGAAATATTAATCTAAAGTTTCATAATAAACCCTTTCAAAAGGGGAAGGACAGGGAGGGTAGCTGAGGCCAAAGGCAAGGCCAAAATCTTTCTCTAGGCTGATTTCAGGTCACTTACTACATAGGATTTATGAAAGAAAGTAAAAAGTAAGATCTATGTTTATATAAAATTCAGCTTTGTTTCAGTACCAAATGGGTGATTAAAATTCATCATGAAAAATTCACTTCTTTCTTTTCTGTTTCATAAGAGGCATATGATCCTAAAAATATTGTAGCATTTTTGTATCCATGATTTCCAGTCTTGGTCACTTACCAATTAGCCAATATTAACTAACCCATGCAGAAACTTCTTCAGTTTGTATCCTGATTAACACCCTGGCTCTAAATCACAGACTAGATTCATGCCTGTTTGTCTCATGACAGCAACATGACAAGTAGCAAACCTCATGTTGTCTACTGACCAGACAAAAATCAGGAGAGTCAGATTCTAAGGGACCAGATCTAAGTCATTACAAGACATAGCTCTATATTTATTTATGTACTGACTTAGGTATGCAGTACATCACACTTGACTTTTCTACAAGTTACAATCTTCTGTTCTATGAAACTCTTTTAATTGGTTAATCGTTTTTCATCACCTTAAAGTGCAGTCAGATTCCAGTCATTGTTAACACTGTATGTTTAATTCCTAATGTATATCTTTATTGCATTTGGATGGTTTAGAGTCTTTATGGCTTCAAATGTGATATCTGAGGTGTCTTGTTTAGTTCTTTTGTATCTTGTTGATGACCTTCATAAAATATCCTCCTTAGCCTGTTGTTCACCTGTCTGGGGATGTTCCTGGTGAAACCAACAATTTTGGGCTAGATTATTTCCCTCAAAATAAAAACACAGTACATAAAAGTCATTCCAGAACATGTTCAAGGGAGTTCAGCACCCCAGTAGGGCTGCAGGAGCCATTGTGATGCCAGTCTTGTCAAGTGTCAGATCCTCAAAACAAGTACCTCTGATAGCCACACATGGTCACCTGAACTGCAAGGAGCCAAGGACACTTTGCAGAGCAAAACCTCTGTCAGAATAAAGTAGATTTTAAGAGCAATGTAAGTGTATGTAGGAACTGATTGAAATTAAACAAAATTACTTCTTTGGAAATCTAATAAAGGAAATGAGAGCATGGGCATCCTTGGCTGATCAGAAATGGGGAAGGCATCAGTAAAGAGTAAGAAATTAAAGGCAGAATGGAACTGAGTTGTGAAGCATCTTGACAGGCAGCTTCAGTTTTATGTGCTAGAATCAACTGTGAGATGGTAGGTGGAGTAAGTGGGTCAAATCAATGGACTAGCAGGCTGAACTCAACCGTAGCATTCCAGATGGTTGATTTACTAAGATGGGGTTAGTTAAACCCACGAAAGAGACACTTATTTCAATAAAATAGAAAATTCTGAGACACTGCCTTAGATTTTTAGCTATGCAGTGGTAGGAAAATGCTATTTGAAATGTACTGTTCAAAAAGAGTGAAGAAGATAGGCACATAAACTGGTGATGATATCCTAGGGAGTAATCTGCATGAAAAATGACCTCTGGAGTTATGGGCTTGACTGACAGGCAGGGTGGCAATAGAACCAGTAACTGAGGAAAGAAGTAGTATGAGAACGCTGAAGTTTTGCTTTCGCACTGTTGAAATTAAACTGACAAGAACAACAAGGAAATGTCACAGAGAGAGGCCAGCATCCTAGACTGAAGTTTAGGGTTCTTATTTGTGTACATGATAAATGGAAATATGTTATGAAAGGAAGTTGGATGCAGTCCTACGGGAGGGAGTCTGGAAAGCACAATCTGTCTTGATCCAAATATCCCTGTCAACCATTTACCAGCGGCATAAGACCATTCTTGTGGGAACCCTTGCAAATTAAAGCAGTAAAAATAGCTGGTGAACCAAGGCACAGGAAAAGAAGTGAAAGTGGGCAAACAATTACATTTTAAAATGAAGGGCTTTACAATATGAATGTATTAAAAAAAGAAAGAAGCATGAAATAAATCGGGTTGAAGCCATCAGGTTGAAAATACACTTTCTTTGCAGATGATGGTGAGAAGGAATTCATAGGTTTCCACATTAGATCTTTTACTGAGTATACAATCAGTCATTGTTGAATATTCTGGTCAAAATCCAACAGGTTTCTTTTGGTTTCACTGTGCTACTGCAAAGGTGACACAGTTCAGAGCACAGTCAATCTTCAGCGAGATTTTGTTTTCAATTTCTAGATGCACATAAGGTTACATAAATAATTAAAAGTCGAAATACATGATTATGTGAAATAGCATATTTTGGTCTTTCATAAAGACTGTGTAGAATTTTTTTTTATTTTGACAGTGCACAAAGGCTGTATGGTAGAGGTTTGAAATACTCTGCTAGCCAAATATTGGGTGGATGGCAGAGAAAGATAAACTGAGTTCTGTTCTATGCTCTGTCATCTTTCTATCCCTGTCCTTTCTCTTGCCCTCAAGTTTACTTGCCCTCAAGTTTACTTGTCTCTTTGTTTAACCTGTTCCAGTTCCATCTCTTCAACTGGTTAATTCCAGTACTATTGCCACTGTGCAGCAAGTCCTGCTCACCTCTTTGGTCTTGTTCTGCTCACCTCAAAGTTCTTGCACTTTCAGTTCCAATCTCTACTGTACCTAAATCAAATGAGAAATCTCTCTCTCTCTTTAAACTGAAGCCTACAAGAGGAAGATGCCACTGAGAAGAAAAGGTGAGACAGGCTCTCTTCTATCAGTTTGAGCTCCCAGACTGACCCATCATGTCTTGTCCCAGGCTCACCCTGTGTTGTAGTGAAAGCTCTGCTTGCCCTGGGCTGTGCATGGTAAGGGCAAACAGAATATTCAGGGG
Source organism: Eulacestoma nigropectus (assembly GCA_013397775.1). Lineage (NCBI taxonomy): Eukaryota > Metazoa > Chordata > Aves > Passeriformes > Eulacestoma > Eulacestoma nigropectus. The sequence goes on from VZTE01003402.1 coordinate 1,250,603, forward strand.
ACTTTACTGCTACAGTTTAAATTCACACAAAATACATGCAAATGGCTATTTTTCACTTGGCAAAATGTGCATGGATTTTCTTACAAAAACCAGGCCAAAATTTTTAAGGCACTGCTGACCCCTGTGTGCCACTTTGAAAATACATCCCAAGCTCTTCCCCTGCATTTGGTTTGAAGCTACTTAATATTTCCAAATAGTTAGGTAAAAACCTGAAAATTTGACAGCTTTCTGTCAAAAATCAGTTACATTTATGAGGCCATGTGAGCTGCTCTCAACTTGTTCCTCTCAAATAACATGGGAGGTTATCCATTAACTTCAGCAGAAGCAGAATCAACCTCTTGATTATTATTATTATTTTAAATTCTTAATGCATCTTTATAATTTTATTCAAATATCAGTGTTCCATCTGAGCATATTCTCTCTGTGTAGGAAACCTTATTTCAAGCTTTTAGACAGAAATCCCCTTGGAAAACATTTGGCTGTACAGTCTGCTTCCGAGTATATTCCAGAGGGACTGGCCAGAGTCAGAGGCATTACCCTGTACATACCTTGGTGTACGTGGGATAAGTAGTTTGCCATCTTTATTTCTAGGAAATTATGGCATTAGATACTGCTCTCCAGAGGTATGGTTTTTCCTAGCTGCATGTAGGATTTAGCTTTACACAGCCCATTTACAGCAGCGATGGCTGCACTTCTAATCCCCTGTGTGCTGCTTTAAAAAAGCAACCATCTTTCCCTGCATTTTTGTAATTGAGATAGATCGAGCAGATACCACATCAAATAACTAATGGGATACAGTTTTCACTTGTTGCACTTTGCAACCACTCAGTGTTTCAATATACAAATAGGAAATCAGAAAATTAGTGCTAAAGGGAAAGAAAGTGAGGTTAAAGAAAGGTAAACTATTACTGTGACAGTAGTTCAGGTCTGTCTGAACTACTGTGTGTATAAAGACAGAATGTTCTTTTGGTGTGATGGAAATGTATAAACAAGCTGCTGAGTGCCAGGTAGTTGTCAGTGTTTAAAACCAAGGTGTCAAGAGAGAGCATAATCTCTACAAGGCCACTCAGGAAGCAAGAAAGATGTGTTCCAATCTCAGTTCCTATCTTCCAATTCCTAGTTTAGACTTCTGTATAAAAGTGGAGTTATGAAAACTCACTCATTATTAGCCTCTTGTTTTTAGAGAAAAAGAGGTGAAATATGGAAGGATTTTTAATTATTGAATAATGGGAGATGAATAGCAGTTTCCTCTAATTAGAATGTTATGATCAAAATCAGTCTAGAGGTCTTAAACTCCATACATTTTATTTCTGCTACTTGTAAGCTTTACATCTTAAAAGGAATTTCTGTTTATTGTTCTCAGTGAATGATCAGACTTTATTTTCTTCCAGGAAGAAAACTACACTTTGCATTGTAATTTAGTTTCTTACAGTCTTCATGTTTATTGTACTGTAATTTACAATGTTTATAACATAATATTGGACTTGTTTTTCACTGCAAATATTTTCAATAAATCTATAGATTCATTAGCAATATGATGGATGATTCTTAATTGCAACAAACAAGCCCTCACCTTCAATCACGAAAAATCATATTATTCTCTCAAACCACCTAAAAACAAATAAGTCCAGTTAAATGTTTTTGCTTCAATATTGTGACTTGTTGCTATTAAAACAGAATTCAATTATCCTGAATAACACATTAACTTGAAATAATTCCTAAGTCTGTCTCAGATCTTTAAATTATTATATATTCACATTCAAATTTACATCTGTTCCCATTGTTCTTCATTTGAATCGCCAGATTATTTCTCCTTGTTTATCTTCCTAAATGCTTTTTAATACTCCTTTTATCAGACTGACGCCGTCCAGATATCATCCTTCTTGTGTACTAAACCCCCTTCTTTTTATTAAGCATTCTTCACTTAAATCTATCAAAAATTATCTATATCCAAAGTGATCTTTCATCCAGTGCATGTTGTATGTAAGGATATTGTTTCATCAGACCATTTCTAGAAATGGACTGCATCTGTGCATTTTGAAAAAAGATTATGTTTTGTACCTAACTGAAGCATCTCAGGTATTGCTTTTCCTTCTGACTGTTAGAATTGAGCTTTCTCTGTGATAACAAGAGACAGATTTTAACACAGGAGTTACCATGCAATGTTTGTGCCTTTCTCTATGCAAATAACTCACTTTATTTTCAGTGGAATTATCTGCTTCAATTAGAGTTGCAGGATCAGACCCATCATATTGACCTTCCTACATACATCCCAGCTACAGAAAAGCTTATTTCTGTAAAACAAGAACTGCCACCCCACATTCCCTGTTCTGCTCCTTTATCCCTGTCATGTTGACAGCAAGATGAGCCTGTTTATGAGCTCCCCATTTCACAAGAACATGGTGTGATTTGGCACAACTCTTCATAGTTCTCGTTTGTGCTGGTTCAGCTGTGTCTCACACGTGCCCACTCAACTGATTTTACTCAATTGTGAGTAAAATCCCCAAATGTCAAAAGTCATAGATTTAGTTTTATATATGAAGACAATGTAATGCAAAAATGAGAGATTTGGTGAACAAAAATCCTACTAAATTATAGAAGTATAATTTGTATTATTAGTTACTGACATAAATGCAGATTAGGATCTTTCTAAGGAAATGATGGAATCTGAGTTTTCTGCAGTGTTCTGGGATTTAACATTAAGTACAAGGGAAAATAATGTTAACTGTACCTCTTAGTACAGCATTGGTCAGCACTGTCTGCTGAAGATGAAAAACACTAGCTTGTGACTCTAACATAGACTGTGAATAGTAGAAGCGGGTAATTTTCCTACTTATATCCAAAGTTCCTAGCGGTTTTTTCCCACTGACTTCAGAGAGAAAGAAGACTGGGTCCTGGTGACTGATTCAAACCCTGGTGATGTCAGTAGGAATATTTTCTTTCATTTTCACAGCATTTTGATTAGACCCTTGGAGAGGATTAGCACTGATATCTGAAGCACTCTAAACTAATCAGACTGTATCTGCAAAATGTGCACATTCTGCCTAGAAGAAGACAAGTTCACTACACACTATTGCACAGTTCTCTCAGGAGGTGAAAGCTATTTTATCTTTTCATCAAATATTATCTTCTTTCTAAAATGTTTGTTTCACCTAAACTGTATCCTTAGCCTGAGAAGTCTCAAACAGAGCATGGCTGATATTTCTTTCCTTTTTGCTCTCCAGAGAGAAGAGCTTTTCCTTCTCTCCTTTTCTGATCTCTCTGGCCCCTTCAAGCAGGTCCCGCTGTAACCAGCCTTATTACAATATACCCACAGTGGCAAAGCTTGCCTTTTGCAGATATTTCTCCATTTAATTCATGCTATTTCTTCTACTAACCCATGTTGGAAGCTGTTTGTGTTCAAAGCCCTTCTTACACAGTCTCTTCTCTCCTTGAGGAAACTTGACTGATTCCCAGCTACAGCTATGTGTCAGAAAGCTAAAAAAATATGTCCATGGAAGCAGGCTACAGGTATTAGGGTTTTCCCAAAAGGGGGAGGTAACACCAACCAGCACATAATTAGACAAGAATCACATTTTTTTCCCAAGATCATTCAGGACAAATTCAGACAGAATCATTTTTTTTTACAACTTAAACACTTAGTAATCAGAAAAGGCTGAAATTCAATGCCATAGAGAGAACACTGTCAGATATTTGTATCTGTTCAAGATCTGTTTTGTCTTCTGGTATTTTTAATATTCAATGTAACAGAAGATGATCACTGCCTGTGTTACTTTCACCCGTAAGTAATCTGGCCTTCCTTATGCTGAAGGGCTCACACATACTTGCAAACTTAGCTAACTGCTAGTTGTTTCAGAGAAATATGTTATTAAAGTATACTTGAAAAGGTAAGAAGTTGCTCTGATGGACAGAATAAATGCTCGCAAATTAGTGTTTATTAATTCTTGTTGGCACCAATGACTTAGTGTGTTGCCTGGGGCAAATCTTTTACTTGCTCCATGCCATAGTTCCTGCATGTACAAAATTATATTAGTCAAAAGGAATCTCATTAAATTCAACTAATGCTGGTAAAGTGTTTTGAAAATCTCATACAAAAGGTGCTATAAACATACAATCTGTCATACTGTACCATTTCAGGATCACTTGACCCACTCTGAAATACATCTCACTGACATGAAGCGCAGCACAAAGCCCCACAGAAAGAATGCATTTAGGAATTACTACTAGAAATTACACCTATCCAACGTGTTACTTTTCCAAACCCATTATTATTTCAGATATACAGATAAACTGTAAATATCCTTGATGAATTTGTAGAGGACACAGTGCACTTCCTATGCAGAGTATCCTAACTGGTTTAAAGCACTGGCTTAGGTTTTAATTCACTAGATTTTCTGAAGGGCTTAACCAACAACTGGCTCACCTTTGGGATTTCCCATTCAAGTGCTCCTCCTGCCCAGTCTTGTTTAGTTGATTGAGTAGTGATGAGATCACTTCCTTAGGTGACACAGCTGCAGGCTGCTCAACTATGCTCGATTTGTACATGTAGAAACAGAACATTTAGTACCTTCTGTGGCTGAAAGCAGATTCAACTGATTGTTTCATGACAAGACTTTTTGGCCTGTGGTCGCCTGAATTGCCAATCGGTGCTGATGTTGTGGGGCACAGCTGTCCCCAGGCTGCACTTCCTGTCACCCTGTTGGTTGTCTCAAGGCCATGTAGTGGTTATGTACATTCTTGCTCAAGGTGTAAGCAAGATTAAGAACTTCTGTGTTCATCCTAACACTTCTGACTGACTTGTTAACTCAGAGCAGTAAAAGTAGAGTAAATGTAGACAGGCAATTACATTTTTATGCTGTAGTCTCTATTGTATAGCAGATGATTTGGGCACGCGTGGTATTCTATTTTTAGCTGTTTATCTACTTTTGGCCACCTCTCCAAAGTACATTTGAAAAGCACAGGTTTGCCATAGCACTTCATACCGAATTACACAGAACATGAATGCAAAGATTCTAATCTAATAAAGATCTTGAAAACAACTGAAATTTTAGCTTTCTAGCAGAGATAGTTGAGAGAGTTTTTGTTGGGCTTATTTCCAACAGGCTTGACCAGTTTTATGATGAACTTTCTGTTTATTACCAGAGTTACTGTGTTCTGCAGTTTCTCCATGAACAACACCATTTGCTCAAGGGGAGAAATTGTTTTAGATTCAAAATGTCACAATCCTGCTTTCACTGGAACTACATCCTCTCTCACCTTGCCATTCAGTTATTTAGGTTTGCTTTTGCCTTTTGTGGTGAATTCTTAGAGATCTCATATCAAATATGAGATATATATATATATTTAATCATTTAGTGGGGGCTTAGATTTATAGATTTTCTTTGTTAGTTTTATGAAAGAACTTCCATAAATCTTCATCCATAAAAGGTATATTTGGAATGAACTTTGTGCCTCACAAAAACCCTCAGTGCTTAGCAAGATGTAGTCCATACTTCCCAAATTTTCAGTTTTGTTTTCTTTTTTGGCATATTTTAAGATTTGTTTAGTGTCTTTCCTCATTTTTCCTGGTGATGATGCACAAATTAGAAGGAATGAAACCTGGGTTTTGAGCAGGAGTAGTGAAAAAAATTTTTGCTTGCTCTGAATGACAACCTGAGAAAATACACTTTGAGTTCTTCTGCATAATTTTTTACATTTACATACTAGAATGGCAATTTTAAAGTTTTGCCTTGTATTTGCTCAATCTCAAAGCCCGGTATAGTGTCACACATCAGAAAACTCAAAGAGTTCCATCCAGCAGCCTCTAATAGTACCCATAAACTAGAAATTAATCACATTAGGGAAATAAAGCAATCAAGAGGGTAGCAGACAGCCTACTAGGCAAGGTGAACGTCTCATCTGATATATTATTGCAGTTCAATTGTTCCCACACCTCAGAGCTCTGGGAGAGATCATACATCAAACGTGGACTACATGTTTTCAGAAGATGCACTTAGCCTTCTTTCTTGGCTTCTTGTCTAACCTTAAATCAAAGGATCATTATTGTTTGTCATTTTGTCATAGCTCAGCTGGCCATTTTCAATTGATCTAATAACAAACTGTTCTGGGCCTCAGATTTTATTGCAATGTTTAAAGGTGGTTCACACTACAAGTTTACCTCATATAGTAGCAGATATTCCATAGGTTATTTATTATGCTTGAAACTCTCTGTAAAGTTGAGGAGCATTCAGATTTTTTAAAGGGATTATGGGATAGGACCCAAAAGGCAGTGAGCATCCAACTCTCCCGTTCTCTTGGGATACTGCATGAACAGTACTAGCGACCAGGAGCGTAACAGGATAAGAAACAGTCTGCATTGAAAAGAATCCTGGCACTCACATGTTTAGCTTAAATTAGTCATATTCTCCAAAGTTAGGTTTCAATAGCAGTTATGAGTCTTTTCCATAGTCTCTGTCTGGCTTCTCCCCTCAGTTTAGCCTCCCTAAGTAGCACAGACTTCACTGACAAAGAAGAGGTTTCCTGAGGGAACACCAAACTCTTACTGAAACTTTCTCATACTGTTGACTCAGTTAATAATTGCTTATAGCTCAGAGACTTCAGATTTTCTTTGCATCAACTGCTGACATTGACACATCAAGGTCTTTTAACTCAATGCATATGTCAGCAGATAAAATGAACACTTAACATTGGAGAAAGTTACATTTTACTTAACAAGGGCCATTAGTTTGCTAGGACTGCTCTTATTTGATAGCATTAGAAGGGCAGCAGCCCTACCAAAGGCACTGCTGTTCATTGTTCATGTTTTCCAGTTACTTCAAAATTATTGTACTTTTTGTACACAACTAACATTTTCTTTCCAGAATACATTAATCATTATTAATTTTGTATCTCTATAGACTCTTACTGTGACAGAAGAAAAATTTATATTGGATACACTAGCAGGATGCACAGAATATAAATCCATATTGGATGTAGTAGTCAATGCTTTTTATGTTCAGGATGGAAGATACTGCCCAATTTCTGAGCGTAATCTCTATTTAGGTAAGTTGTCTTTACAATACCAAATGTGTTTACCACAAAACTTCAAAAAAATATTATTTTACTAGTGTAGGTCTTGGTATTATATTACGTTGGAAGCATTGTTGTTGTGCCTAGTGCAGTGTGAAGTACAGGACTTTTTCCAATGTCCTTATGATGTGAAGTCTAAAACCTGAAATTGTTATTTAGTCTGAACTCTTACAGGTGTTAACTGGAATTTTACCTAAGTCAGGTAAGACAGAGGTGGAAAATAGCATCAGTGGCTGGAAGAAGCATCTTGGAAGTTTAACTATCCGTTTAAAAAATGTTCTTCAGTGATTTCCTTTTATTCTCCTCTATGCAACCCAATACCTCTGCCCTTCAGACACAAAATAGTGTCACAAAGCTCTGTATGCTGAGGAACACAGCGCATCTCTCAGTATGCAGACACAATTGTCTCTATCTATACCTGCGTTTCTTCGTTACTGACCATCACAATGACATAAGTAGACTTCTGTCTGTCTACAGGAGTGAAGTCAATTATTTTCATTTTATTAGTTCCTTGGTTAGAATCAGTTATGGTACAACTATATCTGATAGTATGAGCTAGTTAATTAGGGTAGTTGCTACTCCCAAAGTTATTTCAAGTATTGAGAAGTACATGAAAAATTAAGTTAAAAAATATTTTATGCTATTTATTTAATATACACATGCTGAGGTTGATTTATTAAGTCCCTAAATAGGTTGGAATCACAAATATCCCTGTCACTGATTCTCTAAGTCAGATAAGTTCTGAATCTTTGTGGTTATATTTAAAAGTTAATTTAATTCAAAGTGGTGGAAAAATACAAATAAACTTATCTAACATAAATATATCTACATTTTATGTTTTAAAAGCTATTAAATTTTTATGGCAATTCTGATTGCTTCTGTCACAATCTGGAAAAGTACAGAAATCTAAATCAAACAACAAACAAAAGGGAGCCTAAACTGTCAAGGATGAAATTATTAGTGTATTGAGTTTATTCTAAATGGTAATGCTTCATTGTCTCCATTTCTCCAGAGCCATGTTTTTCATTGTCTGGGGCACATAAATTATACCTTTAAGCTGAGTGTTGCTATAATTGGATTGTCAGGACTGGTCCACTCAAAAGCCTTCATTAATCATAGGCAGAGGGTAGGCACAGAAAATTTTCCTTTATCAACAAGTTGAGAGTCTAAGGTCATTGGCTTACATTTTTTTAAGCTGCTTGTGATTCCCTTTGCCAAGCTGCATTGACACTTAAATGATCAAAGCTGCTTATAAAGGCTGTTGCTATGTGTGAGCAGATTTGAATTTAATAAAGCTTGTAGGAGATAAATGTATATTCTGCTAAGACTGATTAAATGTGTTGCTGTACTAAAGCACATGAGATTGAAGCCTAAAGATACACTGAGTTGGCTGCAGCACATTGGTCAGAATTTACTGATTTTACCATTACAGTTTGGTGGCAGCTGAAACACTGCACTGTAAGCGAAGCCTGATTGATCAAAGTGAGTGTGGACAAATGAAAGCTGATACAGGAGCTCATGAACTTTACAGGTCTACTCAAATTTCACAATACTGACTGTGCCTCTTCCTGTATCAGAGAATAGAATCATAAATCATTTAGGTTGGAAAAGACTTCTAAGATCATCGAACTGTGTACTTGCCATAGAGGGTGCAAGATTCAGGTTTGAAATTTCACAATGTAAAACTAGATTTTATTTGAATTCAGAATAAAAACAAGGGTTACAACATTTTAGACAAAATGGTCACTTGCCAAAAAAAGCAAAATTAATACTAGAAATATTAAATTTTATGTTTAAATTTTTTGTTATCTATAATGTTGTTATGTATAATAAACTATGAATTTGTAACAGAAGAGTAAGGTCTCTCCTCTCTGAAAACATTAAAACCAGAGTATGTTGAAAAATTCACTATCAAAACTGCTTAAAATTAAGGTAACAGTCTAAATCCCAGAGTATACTGAGTATAGGGTATAGGTTTATTAGAATTGCCTCCTGCATTTTAAATATATGTATCTTTTGATAGTTATCTGTTATCTAGCTACTTTTCAACTAGAAGAGATTGGTCTTCAGCACTTCAGCAGAATTGTGAAATCCTTGGACACTGCAAAAATGCAAAAGGTAATCAGAGTACAAAAAATAGTTATCTGTTCATTGTGTTTGATTAATCAGATGACTTTTCTCAACTTTGAGACTAATTTAAATGGAGAAATTAGTGTTATTTTCTGTTTAAATTCAGAAATGAAATTAGTATTTTGTCATCACAAAACCCTTCAATTTCTTTACTTACAGGGTTATTCTCATATTCAGTCAAAGATCACTTTAAAATCTATTTTATATAATCTGAGAAGGTAGAATAATCACACAATTTACAGTTTTATGTCATTTACAATTATCCCTCTAAATTTCACACTCACTTTTGCCTCTGCTCACATTCTTTCTTTGACTTGAGACAGGAGATTTTTTTCCATATTCAGTGAATCTATTGAAACTTGCAGTTCCTGCTGTTTAGTGTTCTTCTTTCCCCTGAACAACTCACTGCCGCTTTCATTATCAATCCTATTGTGCTTCCATCACTTTTTCTCCTTCCCAAAAAACCCTGGCTGGTTTGGAGCTGTGCATGTACCAATTGCCCCAGTACAACATGCAACTGGCCAAACCACTGCTGCCAAATAAAAAGTGAGACAACAAAATTCTGCTTTCCTGTCCTTTTCTGGAGTCATGAATTTGGGGTTTACTCCACTATTTGTTTTCTATTTTTCATTATAGCCATAGAAATATAAATATCCTCTGCTTCTCTTTCAAAATGAAAGTGCTAATTATCTTAAAAGCTATGTTATAAAGAGGAGCAGAGGGATAAACTGAGCAGCAATGCTTTCTCATAAACCCTGTTTTCTCAGGAAAATGGGCTAAAAATTAAATCACTGATGACACAGCATCTGTAACCTTTGATCATCCAGATGTCTCAAAGCATAGTCCAAACACGCTGTTTGAATAAAAAAGATGGAATTAAAGAGATAGGCAAATTTTAATAATTGATACTCAAAAGGCTAAGGTTTATCCTTGTAGTGATTACTTGAATGTTCATGGGGATGCAAGTGTCTCTCTAATGAGTAGAGTTCCTTTGTAATATGTAGGGAGAGAGTTGCTTAGGTTGTCTGGTTTTAGATGGACTTACTATGAAATGTTTATTATTAATTCCATTCAGAGACAAAAATTAAATATTTCATTAACAGTTGGAAGAAACAGAGGAGTGGCTGGAAGAATTATCATAATCTGGTAGACAGACAAATCACTCTGTCTAAAATGCTCTCCCAGCCCCTTCTTTGGTAAACATCTTTGACACGAGCTACTGGATTGGATGCATCTTGAGCTCATTCAGCTAGCAACACCGTTCTCCCACTTCATGCCGGTTATCTCTTGTTGATTCCATTCATCTAGCTTTATATGGCTTAAGCATCAGTGCCCCGATGCTCTGGTTTAGATAATGTCTCCTTCCTTGTCTAGAATAACTCTTTTCTGATAGGGAAGTGCTGCATATTCCAATGGTGTGCACCTGCTATCATTGTAGCAGGTATAACTTGGTTTGCTCAAGTCTCTTACCAGATCCTCATCACCATGGCACCTAGTTCTTCTTCTCTTGCATTAGAACAGTTTCTTTGTCTCCAAAGTGATGCTAAATTAAATCAATGCACCTGCAGCAGAGGATTTAGAAGCAGCATTTTGTCCCCCCAGCAACAGAGATAAAACAGCAGAAGGCAGATCTGCAGCCTTAGCAACAAAAGTTATCAGAAATTTGGGATCAGGATGCTGACCTCTAGATTTTGCCTGATGACTATTGTGTCTGCGTTCAGTTAAGACACTGAAAAAATATTCACATATCTTTACCTGGGATAGATTTACTTTAATTAAAAAATAAATTTAGCACATCACAGGCTGAGTGGAATTTTCTTCATCATGCAGATGAACTTCATTCAAGTGAATAGTCTTCAGGTGAATGAGGTTGACCTGTGTGAGATTTAAGACCTTTCTCTTAAAGACCTGTATGATGGAATCCATTCAATTCAAACAATAACAACAACAGGACAAGACTAGCCTCATGGTGGATGGTGGGTAAAACCAGTCCAAGTTGGGTCAATAATGTTTTCAGGCAGTGGCTCCTCTGTATGGAGGAACAGAACACGCTGTTTCTGGCAGTTACTTCCATAACTCAAGAGTCAAAAGCTTATATTGTGAATATAAGCATTTCAGCTCTGCAAATGCCTACATGGATGTAAAGATAATACCAGATGAGGAAATTTCCTGGTTTTTATTTGTTTTCTAGAAGTCTGTACAATCCCACTGTGTAAAAGTGCGTTAAGAATATTATGTTCAAATTCTCAAAAGTAAGGTATTAATGCAGCCCACCTGTAAAATGCATTACAAAACAATCTTTAATTATACACACTTGTCTTACTACAGCCAGTGTATACATTAAAATATAAACATGGCTACAATTCATTGCTGGTGTAATTCTACCACTTCCAGAAGGGAAATGAATCTTGATTATCATGCTCTGTGAGTAATGAAACTTTTGGAATGTTCAAGACAGAAAAGTAAGCAGAATAATGCTGTTACCAAAATGAGTACTAGTGACTTTGCTAAGGAGACAGAGCCTGGTAACATCCATAGAGAAATCTGAGAGAAGCTCCATTTTGCTGCTGTAAAAGCAGTGACTGCTGATACTGGGTTTTTCCTAGCAATTCAGTTCACAAAACACAAAAGTTTCTGTTGTCTTATCACCATCTGTGATAGGGATTATCAAAACTAAGATTGTGGACTTTGGCTCAGGCACCGTCTGGTCAGAAATGCTGTCCAGTCATCCTGCATTGCCATTTGAAATCCTTGCAGTGCCTGGATGACCATTCCAGGGCTGTGTTCCAAGAATTCTCTAGTGTGATGCATATTGTGGCATATCTTTCATGTAGCATTTCTCTGGGGACTGTGACTAAGACAGTACAAAAAAATACATCACAATGTTGATATCTGATTCATAGTTAACCATCCTCTGTACCTCAGGAGTACAAAATAGCCTTTATCAATCGCATAATTACCTTTTTGTTTTAATACAGGGGGAAATGTTAGTAACCAGTCTTCCTATTGCAACAGGACTGGTGTTGTAATAGGAGGACTCAAGGGGTAATGGCCAGCTGTTAAATATGACAGCTAGAAATCACTGTCTGCCTTTATTGTAGTTTCATCTGCCTTGAAGAGTTAGTTGAGTTGCTCTGTGAAAGATAGTTACAGCAAATATTTAGGAGACAGAGAGTCAGTGAGAGCTGAAACAATTCAGAGGTGTAGTTTCACATGGCACTGTAGTAGACAATTGACTGAAGCCTCTGAGGATGGACTAGGCTGTAAAAGAGGACACAGAGAGGGAGGAATTCAGCTTAATGGAAGCTAGTGAAAAAAAATCTGGAGTATTTACAAGTCACCACCTGCAGTATTTCTATTTCTGTGAGCTCTCTGAATACCTAGAAATTTGAAACCAGTTCAAACCTCATGGTTTGCCTCATTTTAAGTGTATCAATTCATGATCAATCCTATATTATAATCCCTGTATGTACACTTGTTTACATGGGTTTAAACCCATAGTTTTAATAAACTTCATGTATAGTCAGTGTTTCCCATAGGATAAGAAGAGTACTGTGACATGGGACATGTTCACTGTAATCACACCACTGCTGGGATAACTGGATGTACAATTTTGTTACAATAACTGGTAGAAATAGTGTCTATACCATGCATCCTTTCTGGTGGAAGGTATGAATTCAGTCTAGACTTTTGACATTGTATTTATACTTTGCAGAACTACAAATTACTGTTAGGTGACAAATTTAATCCAATATGCATGCGCTACAGTGGAAGATCCTCTGTAAGGACAATTAATGACTTTCTAGACCAGTGGGATGAAATGCATTCCTTGACATATGTTTATTAAACTCCACAGAATCTGGAAGCATCAAAAAACCCAGCATCTTCACAATTCAACACTTGGTTTATAATCAAGCTTTTAGGGATGAAAGATCTTTTGGATGTTGTGTTGATAAGCTGACACCTGCAAATTCAGGGAACAGCAGTAGTTTCTAGACAAGAATGGGAATCCAAGGGGGTAATATTCATTTAGTCCTGCAGTGCTGATCAGTCTTTTGACTACCAAAAGCACAATAGATTAAATTAAGGCTTAATTTATAGGTTCATTCCTTGGAAATGGTCACATCAAGACTATGGATTTCAAGTAGCACGTTTTCTAGATCTGTTGAACATCTGCAGCAAACACCTTGAGTCAAATCTGAATTGTTTGTAACTGAATTATTCACAAAGTTCTGAGGCACCTTGGGCTTGGCACCACATTTGAATTAAGAAGCCCCTTGGTAGTCCTGCAGAACTGAAAACTCAAGAAAAAGAACTCTATGGCTCTGTGTAAAACAACATAAGAGGGTGCTGATGCCAAGTCTAAACTAATAAACTCTGCAAGTCTCCATTTGAAGCTTCCCAAAGTGACAGTGCACTGCTTCCCAGTATGTCTCATAATGTCAGTACTATTTAATGGACTTTTTGCTTTGTGATGGTTTAGCTTTTACTGTGATTATTTCAGCGTCATGCTTGTACTTTCATTTCCAAGAATTTTAATGGAAGAGCTAAGGTTGAAGTTTGTAATTTATATTGCTGTAAATGATACAGGCTGAATCTGAGTGCCATTTTTCAAGAGTGTTTCAAAAGGCTATTTGAATAGTTCAAGAATTAAAGAAAGGCTTTTGACCTCCTGGTGAACTGCAGCGGCAAACAAAAGTTCAAATGTTAGCTGCTATTTCTCCAGCATGTAGAACCCTGCAATGAATAAGTGTGCCAAATTTCAGTCTTCTCTTTTAATGGGAATATGCCAATTAATTATATTTCAATAAAAGAAGAAGCCACATTTTATAGCATTTACTATAGTTTTCAGCAATTCTCTCTGCCCAGTTCCCAGGAAGCTGTAGAGAATTTAAGTAATTCAGGTGCAGTGCCAGGCCTGACATGTTTCTGGGCTTCATGGATCATCCAGTTATAGGTAATCAGAAGTCCACCTTGGGTATATTAGACTCTGAAACGCCATTGTAAAATTATACTAAAATCAGTGTATTCTAGTAGCAATTAATTTGGAATAAGATTTTTGTTTCACAATATTTGAAGCAAATTAAATATGTATCAACACATCTCTATGTTGTAGCCTCTAGTTGGTTTTTTTTGCCAAAAATTTTTTTAGTATCAGTGTTTCACAAAATAGAGCTAAAAGACATGGGACTGTCTACCAACTAATAAGAACCTAAAAATACCGAGCATCTATGGTTGTAATTACAAGGTAAAATACAGGCAAGTTCTTTAGCGGTGTTTGTAGTAAAAGCAACTATCTTCTTGTAGTCTTATATACACCATGTCTTCAACATTCATATTTAAAAGAAACCACTTATTATTAGTTTCTTAGATTCTTCTTCAATGACTTGTATCTGAACACATGGATAAAAGATGAATGGAGTCACTTCTACGATTCAGTGTATGTAAAAGAGAACTGGATTGATCCACTGCTAAGGTAAGAAGTATTTAAGTAGCCTCTGGCCACCTCAAAGTTTAAAAGCTGGGGAAAGCTTGCCCTGAAAGCTCACATTTCTGTTAAAATGTTTCTCCTATTGAAGTCACTCAGAACCCTTCTTGTCTACACAAGCCTTTAGCAATCCCTTTTACTTACCCAGAGGCAAGGTTCTCTCTCAGAGAAGTCCTTTCACAGCTGTTGTACATTTGCTCCCTGATGCCCCTGAATAGATAAAACATCATACTCTGAAAAAAAGTGAAATAGAAGGTTCAAATTATCTTAGAGTCATGCCTCATCAGTCACTTCAACATCTCTATGACATTAAGCATTTGAAAAAATCTTTGACTTCCCTGAGTTTGGCTTTATGCACACACTTGTTTATACTGATGGTCATAAAATCCCTTCTGAGCAAATCAGAAAAGCATATGAGCAAGTCTTCTAGAATTATTATTTATTTATACAGTTACAGCATCATTTAACAGCTTAAATGCTCTGAGGTACATGCACTCATTGGTTAGGTGGTGATATGGTAGCAACTGTATCCTTGCCAAACTGGAACATTTTCATGTGGAGAAACAGTAGCTCTGCAGCCTACTGTGTCCCTTTTTACTCTCATTTTTACCCAGAACAGATAAATTACACCAATGTGGCTGCAGTCACACATCCTTCTCAATGAAGTATAGATTAACCCAGAAGATAGCAAACAATGTTGGACAAAAATATGCTACAAACAGTGTCAGCTGAAAAAGAGTTTGCATCTGATTCTGTCATATCAAAGTCCCTAGAATTAATCCTTTCACACTGTGTAGTTTATTTTCACTTTAGCAAATGTATAACATAGATTTGGCTTGCACTATTCTGTATTCCGCTGAGTTCTGCAGGGACCACAAGAATATATTTGAAGTCAGAATTTGACTCAAAAAATTCCATTGTAGTGATTGTAGTTATAACAAATACTTACAATAGTATAAAGGTGCAGATAGAGAGGTATAGAGATATACATCCATACCCACACAGTTCTTGCACATACACATTCATGCAGGCTGATGCTTAGGCCACTGCTCGTTTCATTAGCACCAAGCTTATGGGAGCTGTCCTTCACAGTCAGTTACACTCAGTGCAATGAACCCACGTTTTGCCTGGAAGTGGCAAATGTAAGTTATACAAGAATGTTAAAGACCAGATTTGGTTACTGGGTTTGAAACATCCTTCAGGGGTCTGAGGATGCAGTGATGAATTTAGTCAGTTCAGTAGCTGAAATTCTTTTAAATATGTCTTTATATTCCTCTTTCTAATAGCAGTGAGGTTAATATAAAGAGTCTTGTCGCTGTTGTACCGGGGACAGAGAAAAACGAAGCAGGCAGATTTCAGGAAAAGTGGATTTATTAATATACAGAGTGGTTTATATCCCCTAGGTCTCTTGAATGGCATAAGGTCATTGGTTCCTTGACCATCCACCTCTCAGAATGATTGGCTAGATTCAGTAACACCCATTCTAAAACAATTCTTCAGTTAACCATAACAATATTGCAAAACATCTTGCA
The DNA here is from genome assembly GCA_013397775.1 of Eulacestoma nigropectus. Taxonomy (NCBI): domain Eukaryota; kingdom Metazoa; phylum Chordata; class Aves; order Passeriformes; genus Eulacestoma; species Eulacestoma nigropectus. The sequence goes on from VZTE01003402.1 coordinate 1,266,821, forward strand.
CCTGCAAGATAAAGAAGTTAGTTTACAAAAACCTCTAACTGTTTCTCAGCCAGCATCCGTACGAAAGTCTTCACTTTCACATGGACACTGGCAGGGAGCTGGAAAATCTCTCTGCAACCAAGCTTTCAGCATCCACAGAGTCTTATTTATTTTAGTGGAGCTTCATTATTTGCATAAGTTACTTGCAAGCCTCACCCTGAAATGACAGTACTACCTAAGGTAACAGTCATATAAACAACTTACTGTAAATTTGCATTGTCATCTGCTTTTTAAGTTCTGGAAAAGCTCCATTGCATGTGTAATGTATAAGGATAGAACATATATAGAGGAAGAATAACTGGCATGAAGCTGTCACTGTAATTAGACTGTGATACCCTGTTTGTGTTTTACCTTTAATCTGCATCTTCCTGTCAAATCCTTAGAAGTCTGAACCTTGATGCAAGCCCAAATCCAAACACAGAATCAAAATCTTCTTGGCTGCCCCTAGGGCTCACTGAGGGTTCATTTGAGAATTCACCAAACTCCTTACATCTATTTCTTAATTAGAATCGCCTGTGTTTAAGATTGATCTACATGTGCTTAGTTGGTACATGTGGCAACACTCAGACCACTGTTCATAGTTTCTCCATCTAAGTATGTTAAGTGTATAATTAGTCTATGACAGCTGCTTTTCTGACTGCTAATCTGGTCCTGCCACAAAATGAACTGGCAAGACAGTTGCTTATTCTGTAAAAACTGTGGTTATTTCATCAGTAGTAATCTGGATGGATAGCATCTCTCAAGAGGTGAAATAACACAGTGTAGCTAAATCCCGAGTACAGATTCATAGGTCAGTTTTATTAAAATTGAATAGCAGAAAGCATTACAGGATTTGCACCAATGCCAACCTCATATACTGTGTGTAAGTTTGTATGAAAGAGAAAAACAAAATAAAATTGAAAACTTTGGTTTTATTTGAAGATGGCAGCCAAAAGTGCAGCAACTGATTGAAAAGCTCACAGATAAATTAAGTAATCGTACCACCACTCTCAAGACTTCAAGAGTCACTCAGCCAAAGGAATTTAATTTGACTGTACCCAAACCGCGTGCCATTCCTCTACCTCCACCAGCACCTCTGCCAGTACTGGCAAAAAGACAACCTGTAAGTTGATTTATTTTCTGAAAGACACTAAATTTCTTATATGCTTGTGCACAAAATCTTGGTAGGGGAGTTAATAATATCTTTAAAGCAATTATAGAAAATCTAGAAACTTTGACAGATTGAAAAGGACTTTGGCAATTATCTATGTTACTAAAGGTCAGATTTCTTAAAAAACAACAACAAACTAATTATTTTCATTTCAGTGAATGTTGTGTAAGCAATTTATAAGCTAACCAGAGAAAAGGTAAAGGTTGGTTCCTGTAGTTGTTTTTTGACTTTCAGAAGTAGAACCACAAAATGGGTATAAATTGATGACAGCATTGATACGAGTGTTTCTGATAGTCCTCGGCTTAGGATGTTTGCTATGGATAATGCACTGAAGGAGGTAAGAAAAGGACAATCAAATAAAAATGTTTCATAAATTTAGATTTTTTTGTAGATGAATTCTCATTAAAATAAATGGAGAAGTCGTTTCACTGGAAGTGAGATAGACTCTAGGTTTGCAGCTCCTCCTTGGAGGTGGTATTTTATTTCTGTTTGTCTTAATACTGAATCACTAAAATTAAGGCTTTTCAGTTTAAATTTATTATTCATGTAAAAATGAGACTAGATTTCTCTTTGAAATGCTAAGTTATTTTACTTATTGTCTCAGATTGTGATTTAGTTACACTGGTACAAATCAGGGACCCACAGCTGGTGTTATCTCACTGGGGTAAAGCAAACAGGATGTGGGATCAAGCTGCTATGACTAACTTAATAAAGACTTCGAAATCATCTGTATTTCAGTGCAGTGGGAAATGATCTTAGAAGTCAGATTTGGGCATTATCTGCCACCTTGTATTAGCACTTCAGGTTTTAAATAATACATGTGTTGAATGCTCTTAGAAACCATTTACATCTTAGGATGGCAGAGCAATTTAATGGTAGTGTGTTATACAGTTAATGGGATTTTACATTGAAACAGCTTAACACCAGGCTCTGAAAAACTGCATTTAATAACTACTTAATCAGTATAGGAATGAGTCATGTTGCTGTCATTTCAGAACTTTATGCTGTGCAGCCCCTCTTAGAATAAATTTGCTTTAATGCAGATGCAATTTAGTGAACTTCAGTGAAGTTCGTTTGTGTTGTTCGAATTATACTAAATTTGGTTTACATTCTGGCCAGGTTTGCAAATTTAAAGCTTGTGTGAATCTAAAGCCATTAATGTAGTAGTGGCATATATTCTACTCATGTCTGTACCTCTCTCAACAAATTAAGCTTCACTTTAAGTTGCCACATTGTTACCAGTATCACCAATTTACATCTTGAAATGAACAGAGACTGAAAAGACGGCTCAGATGGCAAGAAAGGGTCGGTAAGGTGAGAGCCAGCCATAGGTGTGGCTCCTGAATGGTGGAGGGTTGTCTGTAATTCAGAGGAATGCACAGAAATAAAGCTCTTCCAGATTACATCCCATAATCTGCTGCAGAAATGTTCTCATCCATTTTCTCACAAAGGTGTTCATTTTATGATATACCCATTTTTTACTCATGGTTCTCATGCACCTGTCAAAGGACTTGTCATGTGGTTTATCAGCAGGGACTATTGTAGTCACTACCCACAGTTACTGCTCAACATTGGAACAGCTGTACAGAACTATATGGAGGCATCTGGATTTTGAGCAATAAGTTATTGCATCCCTGTGGATGCAATTAGTTCATTCTGATTAACAGGATTATAATTTTAGATATTGCTTTCTAGTATTATTTTATTCTAGGCATTTCTTTCTAAGTAAGATGAGATGTGTCACATACATTGGGTTCAGGAGCTGGGATGGCACTGCCGTCCCAGGCGCTGAGCACACGCCCCCTTCACAGGGGAGGGCTGGGCTATGGGTTATTGCAGAAGGTAGGGTAGTTGTCTTAGTGACCTGTAATGAGATGGGATTCCCCACTGACCTTGGAAAGTAACTGGCCCTGAAGTAACATAAGCCTAGAAGCTTAGAATAATCATTTATCATCATAAACGTTCGTCAAAAATGGGGGCCACTAAGTAAAAAGGAAAAACATTTTTATTTTGAGATTTAATAAGGAAACAATTCACTCCAAATATTTGGTCTAAGGTTATAAATTCACATCTCCACTGGTCTTGGCACACATGCACATGGATGCAGACATAAGAGTGCCCATATGCATGCACAAATTCATAAATAAAATTTCACAAAGAAAAATGAGTGCTTTACCTTGAAGTTTGCAAAGGAAACAAATGGAGACAGGTGCATAAACCTGATAACATACAAAATTATTTAGACACATTCAACTTTCTTGGATACTTTGGCCTAGAGTAACAAAATCCATTCTTTTAATATCAGCACTATACTAAAATAATAAGATTATGCAATTACTTTATTTTTAGATTTCCTGTAAACCAGTCATATATTAAAAAAAAAAAAAGGCTGCGCTGGAATGTTATTGTAACACCATTCAGTCAAATTTAATATATTTTTTAGATGTTTTCTCTATTATTTCAGCTGTGCTTCATGAGTGAAGTTGCTGATTGTTTAAAATAATTAAATGAGTGAAATAATTTGGCCAATACAGATGATTTTGTTTGCAAATATACAGACCAAACAATATATTTGTGATCTTATCTATAAAAAATAGAAACCCATAACACAATAGCATTGCATTAGCTTGCCCTTGTCCATCTTATGCCAGTAACTTTAAAAAACAGAAGAGTGATGAGTACCATAGTTCAAAGTGATTATTCATTTTGTTTTTCCTTAAACTTCTTGTGGTACCTTCTCCCTAAATAAACCTCTGGGTAAGGGCTATCACACAGACTATGTGAGGCTAACCATGGCCTGGGCAGGGAAAGCAAAGTTGGTGTCTCTTATTCCCAGCCCCCTTTTTTCACATTAAGTAGGTACAGTTTGGCCTTTTTTGATCTCTCTTGCTGTAATTTACAATTTACTTATAGTGACTTTTTATCCTCTTCCAACAAATGAGTAATTGCTGTATTGTCTGTCTGTCTATCTGCTTGGTACTCATCCCCATGGGCTAAATCACAAGGCAAAGAACATTTTTGAAATGGCTGATTGAAAAGGCTCCTCCTTAAAATTACTTGGAATAAGCATTGCAGTTTCTGAGGAGAGATTCTCAGCTTACTCTGGCAGATGAGTGCAGTTCTGCAGGTAAAGCACATGAGTAGGAAGAAGAGTGAAATAAACTGATACTGCTTGTGGAACCCTTTGCAAATCCTCTGGGCTTTAATTTCTCCATCCATAAAAGCATAATAAAAATTCTTAGATACTGCTGGGAAATACTTTCACTTCTACTTCACTTTAAAAGCTTACAAAAATACTTGAGCAGTCTCATCAGTGCATTTAATTGCTAGGTTCTTCTGTTTGTGCATTTGTTTTACCTGTAGATAAAGATTTCACATAGCAAAGGCAGTGTAAAGTCCATCAGATTCATTATTTTTTAAAAGTATAGTTCATTATATAGTTCAATAAAGCTAGATGGGATTCTTATATTCCCTGAACTGACCTCCAGTACGACACAGAATATGTACTTTCCCCCTTAATTCTTGCATTAATTCTGTAACTTCTAATTGATCTAGCACATTTTTAGCAAGATAAATATTTAGGCAGATGTCCAGTAAACTGTCAGACTATCTCACCCACATAGGAAGGAGACATCCAGTCTTTTTTTCAGAGCTTACTCTGGGCTAAATTTATTGCTCAAGCAAATACAGAAATCTCCCCGAAGTCCCTAGTGTCCTGCTGGTCTCATTGACAGCCAGTCACGTCCTGGTCATTTTAGGTGACGTATGATTGCTTTCTCAAATCTTTGACTCATACTAGGAGGACCCTCTGAGTCTCTATCTCCAAACATTTAATCTACACCCTCAATGGTTTTCCCTTACGAGGACATTGGGACAGCCATGGTAAACCAGAGCAAAGGCCCATTTTGCCCAGTGTATATTTTCCATCAATGCTTAAACACTGATGTCTGGGAATACCAGAGGGATGGGACATCTGTTGCTTTTCTCCAACTGCCTTCTCAGGGTCCCACCATTTCAGCTCAAAGACCTCCTCAGTTACAATGAAGTTCCTGGGTATTTATTAAACTTCAAAGGATTTCTCTTCCCTGAACTTCTTTGGAGCCTGTAACTTGTTGCTACTACCACACAGGGTGCCAGAGAGCTCCACAGCTTAACGTTATTCAGCTGCCCTGTCTGGCTGTTGCTGTGAAACTTAAGTTTATGAAATGCTGAACAGAACTGTTCCCATTCTGGCAACATTTTTCTCCCTTTGATAGGGCCTAGAGGATTTATTATTGCTTTAGCCTTTCTTGTACTAGTTCCAAATTTGTCTTTCTCTCTGGTCTTTTGAACAGGGGTTATATTATATTGAACAGGACTGAAAAGCTGGGTAATCCCAACTAATTGGAATCAGTCCCTGTCTTCTAGAGTGGCACTAATAGAAAAGAATCAATATTTTAAAAAATTACTGCTGCTGTTCTATGGTAAAAATGAATGAGCTTTTTATCCCTGCAAGAATGTGTCACTTGGAATGTTTTATAGCCCGTATTCTAGAGATTTTTGTCTTTTAATATAGGTTCCTCCAAGCATCTATAAGCCTCCAAAGGAAAGAAAGCAACTAGAGGAAATCAAAACAAAAAATATCAAAAAAGCAAAAGTAAGTATATTTTGTTCTTGTTCTATTATTTTCTTTCTTCTAAACTGGTTCTTCTGTATTGTTTCATCTTCACAAATCTTAGAACTTTATCTGAAACATATCTGCTTTTGCACCTAAACAGGTCATGGCTTTTCCTCTAGAGTCATGGAACTTGTATCCTCTACTCTGTTTTAGCACCCTTTTCCCATCTTCTTTATTTGATTATTAATTGTCTGAGACAAGGTCCTTTTACTCCCTATGTAAGTACCATAAGAGAAGTTTTGCAAGCAGCCATGTAAAGTAGCAAAAACATGATTACTTTCTTTTCTTCACCATAGTTCTTCTAGTCCCACAGGACACGTGAATACTTAAGGTATTCACTTATTTATTAAGGGTTCAAATTACAAAATAAGTTCGATATTTTGGATTTTTTTCTGTAGTAACTGAAAAATAACCACGTTATTCACTGTTTTAAAATACCAGCAGATTCTGACTTCTTTTATGTGCAGACTTCATAGTCTTACATATGGATGCTGAAAAGTTAGAAGCAGAGAAATTCTTCAGCTTTTTCTCAGTGTTCTGTGAGAGCATTGCTTTCTCATGCAGACTAGACGAAAACAGTGAAGACGGTTTTGTAAAGTAATTCTTTATCTTTGCACCTGGAGTTTGTTGTGCAGAGTTGTTATGGTACACTGAGGAAAATATTTTCAAATGGGTGTTGTATAGCCTCCACCAATCATTCTAGAAGGTGGTTGATCAAGGGACCAATAGTACCATGCTACTCTTGTGAACCAAGTTATATAAACCGATTTATAATTAATTAAATATCCGCTTTTTCCTGAACTTTGATCGTGTCGTTTCTCGCCGCTCTCAGTACGAACAGCGACACTTACATACTCTTCATACATTCCTTCAGCAGGCTTAGAGAGTGGGAAGTCATCCTGGTTTGTAAAGAAACAGAGTACAAGGCCTGTGTGTTAAGACAGCAGGAGAAGGGACAGCCTGGAAAATACAAACAGATCTAGCTATTTGATCCAAACACTGACATGAATCTTGTTCAATGAGGTAGCTCATAGTTAAAGCAGATTGTTGTTGTCTTCTCCTTGGAAAGGAATTAATTAAATGTCCATTTCCACTTTCTTTCCCCTTCCCCACACTGCAGTCACCATATCCAATCAAATAACAGTACGAACTTGATAAAAGGTATGCCATGTGACACCTTTTTATCAGCACTGTCCCACCCTCATTCTGAAAATGCCTGACTCTAGTTTTCACTAGCCAGTACAAGTCCATTCATTACTGTTCTGGGCTCTCTTCATGTCCATGTAAGAAGGGCATTGGATTCTGTTCCTAAACTATTGTGAAAGCTTTAATGTGTGACAGATTCTAGGGGGATAAATTTTGCATTCCTTTTGGTGGCCCATCACATTACCTATGCTTGATATTTCATTATAAAACAATATAACATTATTTTTTATCCTTTTATTATTTCCATATTGTGGGGAAAGCATGTCTATTTGTCTGTGTGCTTATTTGCATGTCAAAAACTTCTTAGAAAAACTGAGAAAGAAAAGCCAAATATCACAGTGCCTATATCATCAAAAATCTGTGACAACTGTAAAATCACTTAACAACCAGCCATATTCTTCAGTAAAGAAAATGCATTAATACAAGAAACGAAGGAAAACACCCACAGAAATTATAACTGCAATAACAGCAGTTTTTGTCACTTCTGGAATGTTATTAAAGGCATCCAAAGCATTCACAAAGGTCAATTCCCTAGACTGTTTGCTAAGCAAGCTGAAATGATGGGTCCTGGCAGAAATATGCATGAAAAATGCTGTTTGTTTCAGAGCATTTTTGCAGAAGCTGTAGCTGTAATTGTAAGAACCACGTCCGAGCATCTGTGACGAGTGAGAACACTGGAAGCCACTCTCTAGACAGTTATAGAAACACTGATGTTATCAGCTGCTGCCCAGAAAGCCATTAGAAAATCTAGTCTGCACAACTTTGATTAGAGTTTTGGTTTCCAACCAAAATAATTATCCAAAAACTAGAAATGTGGTTGCCTGTACTTCCCCCTTTATAATGACAGGGAAATTACTGCCAAGGGTCTGCGTATTGAATCAACCCCTGGTGCAGTGATGCCCTACTCATAATCCTCTAATGTAACTCAAAACCAAAGCCATTGTTTGTCAGCTATCTGGAAACAGTTACTGCCAGTGGTACTGATGTGCCATAGATAATTCCGATGCTTTTACGCTGAAATCTGGCAAGCAACATGTTTCATATGGGCAGAGCTATCAAAGGCCTGATGTCCTGTGCAAAGCAAACATCCAGGCAGAACTGTGTAGAAAATCAATACTTGCTTACTTCAAGTCTTTAATCAGGGATGAAAATTTACGTAAATACTAAGCCAAGCTTTTGTAATCTGTCTTGGGACCAAGTTTTCTTTCATATCTTGATTAATGACACAGATGAAGGAATTGAGTGCACCCTCAACACGTTTGCAGGTAACACCAAGCTTGGTGGTGCAGTTCACACACCTGAAGGATGGGATGCCATCCAGAGGGACCTGCACAAGCTCAAGAAGCGGTCCATGGAAATCTCATGAGCTGTAACAAGACCACGTGCAAAGGGCTGCACCTGGGTCAGGGCAGCTCCTGGTGTCAACACAGGCTGGAGATGAACAGATCCAGAGCAGCCCTGCCCAGAAGGACTTGGGGGTGCTGGTGGGTGAGGGGTTGGACGTGACCCAGCCATGGGCACTCACAGCGCAGACCACCCTGTCCTGGGATCATCCAAAGCACTGTGGGCAGCAGGTGAGGGAGGGGATTCTGCCCCTCTGCCCCGCTCAGGTGAGACCCCACCTGCAGAGCTGCACCCAGCTCTGGGGTCTCTAGCACACAAAGGACATGGACCTGTTGGAGCAAGTCCAGAGGAGGCCACAAAGATGATCAGAGGGATGGAGCACCTCTCCTATGAGGAAAGGCTGAGACAGTCAGGATTGTTCTGCCTGGACAAGAGAAGGCTTTGGGGTGACCTAATTGTGGCCTTCCAGTACCTGAAGGGAGCCTACAAGAAGGATGGAGAAGGACTTTTTACAAGAGCAGGTAGTGACAGGACAAGGAGGGATGGCTTCAAACTGAAGGAGGGTAGGTTTTGTTAGATATTAGGAAGAAATTCTTAACTGTGAGGATGGTAAGGCACTCGCACAGGACACTTAGAAAAGCTGTAGATGCCACCATCCCTGGAAGTGTTTAAGGCCAGATTGGATGAAGCTCTGAACAACCTGGTCTAATGCAATGTGTCCCTGTCCATGGCTGGGGATTTGGAACAAGATGATCTTTAAAGTCCTTTCCAACCCAAGCCATTCTATGATTCTGTGAATATTGTGGTTGGGGCTACAAGGCTTTTTGAGACATAAAATTATTCTTAGAGAATTTAAAGGTACCACACTCTTTAAGTTAATTGTTTTAATTTTAGGATCTGCTCCTGAAAGCAAATACTAACCAGTTCAGGTGTGCAACTGTCAAGCCTGAAAAGAGAGAGGTATGGTACAAAATATGTGCCTAAAAATCCCCCAGTATGAAGATGAAAAGTACCTGGAGTATTTAAAGATATCTTAGAGTATTTGAAAAATTATGTTTATTTGAGCTTAGAAATTACGTGCTATGATTTATAGCTATAGTGTCATTTCACATCCCTATACCAACATTTGCCTCTTTGTATTCATAATGCACAACCCCCTTTTCTTATACTTCTGGTGCTGCTTTATTATTTTCCTGATTTTGAGACAAGAAACCTTTCTGTGAAACTGCTCCAACAAATCTCCAAACTGGCAATATTTCTCTAAATCCACATATTATTTTTCCATTAACTTTGATGCCACAGAGCAGCCAAGCTGAGGGAATAGTGGTCCCATTCAAACAGAATTCTTGCTTTGGTTGATTCCCAGTTCACAGTTATGTCACCAAACTATATATGTAATATATTCATTTCAGCATCAGTGCTGCATATTCTATTCACTGTGTTCATCCCCATGATACCAGGCAGTTTCACATCAGTATCTATAGCTAACATCATTAAATTAATAAGCATCAGTCGAATTCTACCACTAATTAATAATTTCATGAAGTGTGCTTTGACATCCTATTTTGTCCTCTCAATATCTATTTCAGTTAAAAGCTGAATATATTCATCTATATATGTAAATAATATTTCATAGCCAAACAAAGAATCACTGTTACTTCTTAGCATTATTTTAGTCAATATTTGGACCTACCTTTGTATGGTCATATGCCCACTAAGTTGGGTGTACATAGCAATTTTTTATGGATATTACAATTCCAAAATATGTCCCCTGTGTATTTGTTACTCTAGATGAATATTCAAGTGTTAGTTTTGATAAATACCTAGTATCTTTTGCTGTATAATTGAAAATTCATTTGTGAAATGAAACAATGTATTTTTGGTTTGAACTGCAGAATATACGTGACAGTATGGAGAGTAAACCAGCATTCAAGGCTCAAAAGATCCAAAGCAAGGTGAGTAACCTTTAAGGAACGGTTGTCAATGTACTTGAAAATTTGACACCCATGCAGATCCTGTGGTAATGGAAACTTGACTCAAATCCGTCTTTTTATGCTAAGATCTGTGGCCAGGAGCATGGAATGGACTGGGTCTATGGCTCATAGATTTTGTCCTATGCACCATTAACAATCCACAAAGAAATGGTCAGGGAGCAACAAGAGTGAGGCTACTCCATGAGGGAAGGGAAACAAGGAGCTAAAGGTAACAAAAGTAGGCAGTGCCTTCACCAACCAGGATACAGTACCTGAATGTGAGGGGTTTGGTCGCAGTGATGGGTTCTGCTGACAGCAAGTCACCCTTGCACAAAACAAGGTAACAAGTCAGGTCTGGCATCCACCCAAAAGTCCGGGCAGGAGACAAAGCTACAACAGCAACCCAGGTCCATGACAGCAGGAGACAGAACAGGAGAGACAACCAGGAGTGGAAAAATTCCCAGGATAATGGGAAAGAACTCAAACCCATTCCTGGGTGTAAGTGGGGCTCCCAGACCAGTGAGCAGATGGTGTGAGTGGAGGTCCTGGGTGATGCTGGTCAGGGTGACTAAAATCTTTTGTTTCCCTGAGATAAATTGTGTGCAGTTGCACAATGTAACCATATTGCCTTAACAGTATTTTCAGTTACAAAGGCGGAAGATTTTATGTAAAATAGTATGAAATAAGAATTGTCCCCAGCAAAAAAAGAATTGTAAAACCTTGGTTTAAGAATTCAGCATAAGGACAGAATCTTGCATCAGTAAATCACTGTTTCAAAATGAGATCCTAAAGAATGCTGAGCAATCATTCCAGCTAATGACTGTCTGATACACAATGTACAATCAGGCTGGATGTTTGCCTTGTTTCCTTCAGACACATACTGAGGTCGTGAAATCCACTATACTGATTGCTTCTCTTCTAGAATTTTCAAGGGTCAGAGAATTGTAAACATAGAAAAAGAGCTGTTCAGCCTTAACAGTGTAACACATGAAAAGTCACATTTCTGTTTCTGCAATTACTGCACTACAGATAATCTTCAGTCTTACATAGTTCAACCTGGCACCTTTCATTTGTTTCAAGTTCCTATGCAGAATAACTTCAGGTGGAAGCTGTGCTTGTATTGTGATCTCAAATATCTTGTGAGCAGGTCTGCCTACTCTTTAAAACTATGTACTTAGGTACAGCTCATAAACACTGTGAAAAGATTGATTCTCTGCTTGGGGAACTGGGCATCTGACAAGTATTTCTAAAGCCTGTCTGGCATTTATCACACACTGGAGTTATCTTTAGTAACAGTATCAGCTACTCAGTCTGCTTGCTTACAGTCCAGCAGCATTTAAATTACAGTAAAGTAATAAGATCCCAGTTCATTTTGCACAAAAAGGAGAAAAAAACCCAAACCAGGAAACATTTACATAGTTAAAACAAACACACATGACCTGTAATTACAGTTCAAAACTCTATATATTCCACTGCTCTTTCTAATAATATAAAATAATAAAACTTTAGTGCAGACTAACAAGAGTCAAACCATCTGCCTAAATTGCATCAAGAAAAATATGGATCTGGCATCCTCTGGCATTGATTAGAGCCACTTTAAAACTTGTTGGTGTCTCCTCTAGATGCATAAACAGTTTTATCTTGTCTAAACACATTTGCCTTAAAGGTTGGTTAGGTGATATTCAAGATGCTGCTGTAACTTTCTGGCAGAGATAGGCATATTGTTATTGACTTTTAAAATACTTTCTATTCCTGTTGCCTTCCTGCCTGTGCAACTCTCTGAGTAGACAAATCCTAAGAGGAAGGTTTATCTAAGATGTATATACAAAATTTTAGTCCATCTTCAAATTAATGAAATTATATAATGTTTTAACCAACTAGTATTCTGCTTTCCTCTTTTTAGAACACCCACAGTATATGAAATATATTTTTTTCTCATTCTAGAGACATATATTATGTGCAGCAGCAATTATTTCTCTTGCTGTTCCAAAGTATCTACTCATCCTTTTCACTGGGAAAATGAGACAGTACAAATGCATCATCTGAGACTCTGTCTCAGTCTGCCTCTTGCTCATACCATATTTGCTCTTTACTTTTTTTTTTTTGTTTGGTAAGCTATTGCATGTTCATTATGTGGCAATAGTGAATATGGTATTTTTCCACAACAGTTAGAGTGTTCAGAGATTTTCCCAGTTATTTCCATTTTCTCATCTTGAAAAAAGGGAAGATATCTCACAACAGGAAGAGAATGAGTAAAATTCAGAGCTTCCTTGATACTATATGACATAGAAGAATCTACTCAGTTATTTTACTTATACCTGCCTGCATATGTCTTTGGGAGTCCTAGTTATTTTAGTATTTCTGTTTCAATAAACAGTCATATTTCTGGTCAATAAACTGTGAAACTGAATTTAAAGGCATTTCCATAATCATTCTTAGTTCAGTTCTCTATCCAAATTATACTTGGTAAATACAGAACATGAAATCTGTATACACAGAAAATTGTCAAAAGTATGAAAACATCTACATGTGTCAGAGAAAATGTCTACTCTAAGGAAACATTTTATACACAGTACAGGCATAAAATACAAACTGTTCATATAATGCAGAAGGCTTTGAGATGTGTTGAGAAGCAGATCAAAAGGTAGAACATCATTGGGCATTAAGAAGTCATAGTAAGTCAAATGAAAGAAACAAAATGCATTGGTTTGGATTATTTTCCTAAATTCTTCAAGTTATCATCATTTTGTCAAGAAACTGACAAGTAATTAATTTTTGTGCATTAAATATGCTATCTTTGTAAAAACAGTAATTTTACTTAATGAATTCTAGGTGATGGAATGTGTTGCTCTCTTCAACCTACCTAATTAATATAAATTATAAAGCATGCTTTTTCCAGTTAGCTTATGTATTTCAGGAGACTGCAGTTCATATTTGTGCATACAATATTTGCAGTACCTAGTTTGAGTGATTCTGTGCATCTGTTTCTCAGATACTCATTAAGTTCTTAATTTGGAATTTAAATACCTGTTTTAGTTCTGAACACAGAACTTGTCTGGATTTAAGTCAAACGTGTTATGATTAAGCTTTGTTTTCTGCAGGAATGATCCCAGTTCTTATTCCAGCAGCACTGCTTTGCCTTGGTTCAGATCAGGTCTCTTATATGTGTCTGCAAAGGTGGCCCATTTTTTCTGAATACCCAACCTGTAAAGGGAACAATTTTAACTGGCAGAGAAATTGATCCCTTCCTCCCTCAGTATTTAGAAGTTGTCTGGGAGTCAGTCTTAACACAATACTTCGAAGAATTAACAAAGCAGCCACAGGATCTAGTCCAAGTTACACCATGAGGCCTGAAAGTTGCTAAGAACGATTCTTCGCTTCTACCATCTAGAAAATGGACATGGCAATGAGTGATTCTAGTTGTCTTGGAAATACTTTTACATTGTAATGGTGATTATTTATAAAATGCTTCTAAGATCTTCCTATGAAAGGTGCTGCTTATATTTACTTCACTGTTTTAGCTAACTGACCATCTTTCAGAGAGGCTGTTTATTGTCTTTGTCCAAAACAGATGGAATCCCTTCGCACAATGTATATGAGCACTGGAAAATATGAAAGGAAGTGAAGACATTCTATGGGATTTGACATGGTCCAAGAGTGATTACAAATTTATAATCCACTTGGGGGACTTTGCTGATTTCTTAAGCAGCCTGAGTAGTTTATGAACAGCAAGCAATTTCATTGTGAATGTCAGATTAATGCTAGATTAATGCTTTACGCAAAATTTATGCTGTCTTGGGTCAATTTATTTAACCCACTGAGATGTTTTTATACTCTGTTTTATGGTTTACATTACTAACTATGGAATATACATTCCCTTTCCTGACAGATTGACAATATACCCATTAAATTAAACACAGCGGCTATTTTGAGGGAGGGTGCCCTCTACCAGCGGAAATTGGAAGAGGAGCTCAAAAGGTATGACTACACTCCACCTAGGATTGTTTTTCACATCCCTGGATATAGGATAATTATCCACCTTAAAAATAATTAGTAAATTCCAGGTAAACTAAATTAATGGATCTGTTGTAAGGCATTCTATTCTATAGAAACAGTTGACAAATGAAGAGAGAAGTGGATTGAAGAGAAAGTCTACAGTAAAGTCATTCTTTTAATGTAAATGCTGTAGAGTGTTACTGTGTTCTGATTTAGCACTCTGGCTAGTGTCCACTTGCAAAGTCCAATAGGGATCACTTGTATATTTATTGTATATTTATATATTTATAATATATATTTATAATATATTGTATATTTATAATATATTGTATATTTATTTCAATTCTCCAGACTAAATAATGACCTGAATACACATCTATTGTGTCCTTTGTACAAGATGCATCTATATTAAGCCAAATAATTTCATATATCTCCATTTTCTTCAATGGTTGTGGTCAACTACATGCCAAGTTTGATACCTGAACTTGTTTATATGTATATAAAAATACCTGTCCATTTCTATCACAGTAAGATATAGCACACTAAGAATGTGCTGTTCCTTAAAGCAAGATAAGCCAAGATCTGAGAGTGACAGCAGGACAGGTAGGGACAGTGTCCCCACTGACAGCAGCTCCTGGCAGGCAGTGGGGCAGATCCAGGGACAGACAGCAGGGTCAGCCAAGGGTGCTATGAAAGTCCAAAGGGACAAGTCTGGGCCGAGGTCCAGCCAGGAAGCCAAGTCATGCAGGCAGGGTCAACTCAGCCCCAGGCTGGGTGCAGGCTTATCTATGGCGTAGCTTAACAAGGACCGAGGCTGTTAACATGGACTTAAATGTATCTCCTGGGAAGAAACTACACACACTCAACCAGGACTTTTCATAGCTCTTCCTCACACAGTTCTTTTCACTCCAGTACCATCCAATGTTAGACAGTCACACTGCAACAGAGCTGTCTTTGAACACAAGCACTGAATCCATGGTGGTGGGGAAGGGGGATAATAAGAGGTTGCAGGTCCTTTTGGTGCATTTAGGGTTCTAAGAAATTCTGACATAAGGATTCCTCTTGCATAAAGTATCCTTATTCGGCAACACAGTTTTCAGAGGCTGTTGACTAGGGAGAGGGTGACTCCTGGATGGCCATTGCAGGTTGTATTCCATAGCTAGAATCACAGAACATTTTCACTAAAAACTTTCACAAAGATAAAACTATATCATGTCATCTTGTGTTAGTATTACTTCTAATCCACCTGTCTTAGCAGGCTAAGCAGTAAATATAGCAAGCATTTTAAATCCTGGAAAGACTGTATAAGTTTGGATTTGGTCTTTGGACCTAGCAGGTTTTGGTTTATGCATCAGGATTCTAGCAGGTAGATATTATACCTCACTCAGGTTCTGTTATCAGCTATTCATGTATATGGAGGTTCTTCCATATTACATATGATACTATTCACTTTAGCTGGCAGAATGTGTTCCACTCAGCAAAGGAATAGATTTTCCCTGTAACTTGACATTATTTTATATTAACGAGTTTTAATCTTCAGCTGCATTTAACACAAAACAGATATATATAGATAAATACATACAGATATATATAGATATACATGTATCACAGGTATATGCATTGGGGAGCGGCAGTAGGACGCAATTCACTTCATGTTTGTGTCTGCCCTAGTTATTGGATCATTCCCTCCTCTGCTGCAGGACTTTGATGGGCCTGCCCCAGGGCTTTGCTATGCTTTTCTCTCTCAGCTGAGCACGAAAAATAGGGATGTGACTTTCATCTTAACAGCTGAATACTTCTTTGCCTCATTACAGCAATATTATTTAACTGACAGTATACAAAACAGAAATAGTGTTAGGCAGAAGTTTTTTGTTCTCTGTGTTAAAGTGGACAAGAAGATTGCCAAAGAGAAAAGTTATTTGTTCTTTCTACCTCTAAGCAAAGCAATCCTTTCAGAAAATGTACACCCCTTTAGCCTGATTCTCACTGCGCCTTACGAGAATCCAAACTTAGCTAAAGTTTGCCCTCTCTTGGGGCTTTGTTTTACTGAAAACTTTCGGGTCCATGCCCTCATGCACTTTCTTCCAGTCTGGCTTTCTCAGGCTTTCCACATAGTAGGACCACCTCTTAGACTGGAATTAGAATGTATCTGTCAAACGACTTTGTGATGACTGTTTTTTTTTCTCTGCAGAGATCAAACACTTTCTATCAAAGACTACTGGAAATGTTTAACAAACCAAGGCAGAGCTACAAAGACAGATCCCTAGAATGGCGTACTCTTTTTTTCTCTCTTGCAGAATTGAAAATTTGCAACAAGGGGCTGGAGACCCATCTGAATTCTTGGAATGGCAGAAACAGATGCGTGGAAAAGATTTGGAAGAACAGCTGGCTGAAATAGAGTGTAGGAGGCTTCAAGGAAAACTGAGTCATGAAGAGGCAGTTCTAGCCCGTCAGAATGTAATTCAAGAAAATAAGAAGAAAGCTCATCTATTGAGAGAAGAGGTAATACATAGTGGGATGCTCAAATTTTGCTGTCTTCCAATCTGTGTAAAACATAGCACAGATACTTACTATAAGAAGGTTTAAAAGCTCTATGCAGTGTCTTTACTCACTGGAATCTGCAAACAAAGGAAAAAGAGTGCTATAACTTCCAGATACAGCAATGCTTATACATTAAAGCACTTTTTGCAAGTGTTTGGTTTGATTAACACTTATGAAGTAAATTGAATAAAAGCAGAAGGTCAAAGCATGCTCCCCTATATTCTGTCATTATGCAAATCTTTTTTGAACAGATACTGAGATATTAAGCACCATTAGCAATGAAATCAACCATATATAACTGATTTCTTTATCTTGTTAAAATAAGAGCCACTAATATGAAAGAATTTGTTTTCTTAAACTGATATAATTCAATTTACTTCATATTACCTGACACACTTAGATCTCTTAGGGGAAAATTCAGGCAGACAACCCTCTTTGGATCCATCTATATGGAAAACTGAGTATTTATGCCAAGAAGTATTTTCACACTGTTTTCAATCTGGCAAATCACAGTTTGTCAAAATCATTGTTAGATCTTTTCATTATTTTCACAAATCACATTACATTTTCCCAGTGCTTTTCCTATAAACGAAAAAGGTGATCAAGAATCAACAAATACTATAGATTTTAAACTTTTCATAGCTACCATCACAGGCTTTTCTTTTCTATTAGTCCAGTTTGTTGCTACACCGTGAAGGTCAGTACTTGTCTCTTGACCATCTCACAAATGTCTATGCGGTGTCTCAGCAACATAAAGTGGGACCACAAATGTACAAAATTTTCATGAAGACCATGCTACAAAAGGAAAATTTGCTTATTGAGTTCCTTTTCTGTCCTATAAAACCTTTCAATCTTTTTTGGCATTGAGTCTTTATGTTTGTTTAGAAAGACTATAGCAAGAACTTAAAGTGAACCCCAGTGTGTACAATTGAGGATGGTGTGATTGTTCACACTCATTCCAAAATCATTGCAGTTGTTATATTCACTTCAACTTCAGAGCATATGTGTTTTATTTGTTAGCAGAAATGTCTCAAAATTAACAGATTTGGGGATGTGCAAATAAAACTTGCTCTAACCTGACCGATTCCGCTTAGCTCCCTTTGCTTGTCAACAAGCCGGGCATTTCATCCATATGCAGATCTCCAAACATACTGAGCACCAATTGCCCTCTCACCAATATTCAGCTGTTGTGCTGACCCTCTTCCTTCTTTCAAAACTCTGGTCTTCTATCTAAAACAGGAAGAACAACAAGGAATCTAGTGTGGGAAAATCCATTTTCCTGCTTCTTGTTCCTTTCCTCTGACGAAAAAAGGAACAAGGTACCTGAAAATGGACTTTACATTACAGAGCTACGACTTGGGCCCAAGAAGTTCCTGCAGGCACTCAACCAGCAGTATTTTAGATTTGCACACTTCTTGCTATCTCACAAACAGATCCAGAAATTACTCTTTCTGTCTGCTCTTGGAAGCATGTAGGAGGGAATAATGGAAAATAGCAGTACAAATGTCATGCAAAGCAGTTGTGTTTAAATAAAACACAGAGAGGGGAGCTTAAATCTGGGTCTCTATCTTGTCCCCAACCAATGTCCTTTGCTACTTTTGTGGATGATGTAATAGTTTGAATCCAATTGTCCTTGCCCTGTTTCAATGATTTGAGGCACTCAGATCACCAGTTACCGGGAGTTGTATTCACCTGTTCGTTTGTGATTTAGAAAGCAGAGCTGATGCACCTGTATGCAGAGAAACGTCTACAGGAACAGAAAGAAATGAAAGAGCTGGTGGAACAGGTTGTGGAAGGACACAAGAATGTAAAGCAAGTAAAAGCAAAGATCCAGGAATACAAACAACAGATAGGTATTCTTATATTTTCAGAAAAATGAGAGGTGATGCTAAATATTCCCAGATTACTTCATCTTTCCTTTAGTGGGCCAATTCCAATTTTCACAGAAGAGAAAGTGAAATTGAGGGAAAGATCCAGGCTGTACATTCCCATGTATGTATGAATATGAATTCAGGAATCAGCTGGTAATGGGTAGATCAGAAATTCTAAGCTATTGGTCATGGGAATCACTCTTTGTTTAAATGGGAGAAATACATCACTAATGTTCTGCAACCAGTTTCCCTTCCATCTAAAAGTAGCACATGTAAATTACTGTACTTTTTGTCAAATGCAGTTATGAAGCTCAGATTCTTGTGATTCATATTATTTTGCCCAACAACTGCCATGAAAGAATCATGGCTCAAGATTATTGTCTTCTCCAAAAAAGACCATCCAGAGAAGACTGTAACTAAGGAAAGTCATCTTTAAGAAGGACAATATCACAAGGGAGAAGGGTGTCACAAATCCAAGATAGACCAGTCGTTAGGATGAAGGGAAATAATGTTACTCATCCTATCCTTAAAGAAAAGTCTTCAGTTAATGCATTAGCCAGTAAAGCCCAGGCTGTTCAGCTGACATGGCTGTATATATCCAGTGCAGTGCCATGTAACATCTACTGCATGAACAGTCTGCCTCTAGGTGGGCATATTTTGGTGAGCAGACTTCTCTGCCTGTGTAACTCCATACTTGTATTCGTAAGGATTGAGGTAGGCAGAGAGTGTTAGCCACTCCAAAATGGACTAGCAGAGCCTACCAGCCTTTGTAATTCAGTCATTTCTAGGATATACATAGCTTGAAAGACTATGAATATTTTCTATTGTATAATATCCTTTTATTAAGTAATAAAACAGTATGCACAAATGAGAACAGAAATTACAAAGCAGTAATTCAAACTATCTGTGTATGTATATAGTACGTTTATGTGCTGAATAGAAGGATAGATGGTGGAGGTGGGAAGTACTCATTTGTTTCTTTAATGATTCCTCCCACCAAAGCCAGACTGTTCCCTCAAGTACCTTTAGATCAGTATTATTATCATTATTCACAAATGCATTTGAATTTCCTCCAGATGGACTACTTGTTAAAATAGGCAAACAGCTAACTGAGATTAATTCTTATCTTTCAGTTCAGCAAGTTTGTGAAGAAAGTGAAGAACTTCTCCGGCAAGCTTTAGAAGAAGAGGAGGAAAAGAACAGGAAAAGATACGAACTAATTCAACAAATACGAGCTATTGAGTCTATACCTAGCATCAAACACAAGTTTGTTGACTTAACAGAGGTAAGCTCAAAAGGAAAAATGACTGTTTTTACATAAATGTGTACTGTGTATGTTTCACACATTCAAAGGGATTGTGTACTGCATGCAGACATATCACAGACTGGTACAAAGTGACCCCATACATGTCATTTTTTGTCATATTGCATGACAAAAGTTAGATATGAAATAGAACATTGACAAAGTTTATAAAATGACCATTTTAACAAGAAGAATATTCTGATGGCAAGTGAAATCTTAGTCCCCTTGAACCTTCTTTGAATTTTGCCAATAGCATCTGGGTTTTCCAGTATCTTCCGGAAAGAGACTGGAAAGTGATTACAAGATGTTCTATCCATCTTCACAAATTCAAAGATTTGTCAGTCCTGGGTAAGAACTGAATCAACACAAAGTTTGGACTGATGTATACTTGTTCATATTGCAGTGGTGATGGCCATGGTAATTAGCAAAATTAATTTATTTTTCTTTCAAAACTGTCAGCATTCAGGTATATGAAAGAGATTGTCAAGAGAACCCAAAACCTTGAGCTGTTACGAATATACTGTGTAAATTACTTGTGTTGTAAATCTACAGTTTATAGTAACTGTATCTCAAACTTCTTGGACTTGCTGTTGATGCCCAACAACTGATATGCCTGAGATTGGGCTCTGCAATGCCCAGACATAGGCAGCATCCAGAAATATGTTATTTTATTTGTTAACTTAATCAGAAGCAGATTAGCTGAAAATACTTTTCCATTTTTCTTGTCCACACTGAAAGAAGAAAAACACAGAGTATTATAAAATGGCACTAGCAATATTAAGTGATAGAATGCTTTGGGGTTTTCTTATTCCTTTACCTTTCTGTCATGAGAACTCAAATAAAGAACACAAAAAACCACTCATGGCTAGTCTGCAGAAATCATACGGAAGAAACAGGCCTTCCTTCCATGGGGCTGTTGGAACAGTCAAGATGATGCTTTGGTTTTATCTCTTGCTCCTCTGAATAAAACTTAGCCATTCATTGATTCCAAAGCTATCTAACTGTCTTTGCAACCACCAGATAAATCCCCCACCTCACTTACCAGATTTTAGAATGCATTTAATGTCAAGTGTGAAAGAAGTGAACAAGAATAAAATCAACTCCCCAGACATCCCATCTTCCTTTTACTGTCTTTAGTTGCCTCTATGGCTGCTGCCATCAGTTCTCCACTTCTTTTCCAGCCAAAGAAAGCAATTATCTTTTTTCAAACCCAGACTCCCTACACCCATTTGTGGAGAATGTTACTCTACTAAAATGGAAGAAGCAGGGGGGAAAAAAGTACAAAGAATAATTGTACACCACAGACACAGCAAACAGTCTGCATGGAAATGCAAAAACGTACTCCAACATACAGATGTTCTACTGCTTCAGGTAGAGTTGCATGTTGCATCAACACTAAACAGAGCCTTTGGCATGGTCTCACTGCACATTTGTTACCCTGATGACTCAGTCACAAGGTGTTGGCTGCAAAGACATAACTGTTTGATGTCAGACATGGAAATGTCATTACTTTTTCCATCAAAACCGTAAAATGGTGCAGGTCAAGGGAGGGGATTCTGCCCCTCTGCTCTGCTCTGGTGAGACCCCAGCTGGACTGCTGTGTCCAGCTCTGGGATCCTCAGGACATGAACGGCATAGACCTGTTAGAGTGGGTCCAGAGGAGGGACACAAAGATGCTCAGAGGGCTAGAGCAGCTCTGCTGTGAGGAAAGGCTGGAGAGTTGGGGTTGTTCAACCTGAAGGAGAGAAGGCTCCAGAGAGACCTTACAGCAGCTTTTCAGTCTGTAAAGGCACTTAAAAGATGTTCTACCAAGGCCTGAAGAGACAAAACAGGAGGAAATGGTTTGAAACTGAAAGAGGGTAGACTTACATTGGACATAAGGAATACATTTTTTACAATGAGTGTGATGAACCACTGGCACAGGTTGCCCAGAGAAGTTGTGGATGCCCCATCCCTGGAAGTGTTCAAGGCCGGGCTGGATGGGACTTGAAGCAACCTGGTCAGGAAGATGTTCCTGGCCATGGCAGGGTGTTTGCACTAGCTGGTCTTTAAGGTCCATTCCAAATCAAATCATTCTGTGATTCTATATCACAACTTCACTGTTCCATTATACGGAATATTACAGTAGCACTCTAGTGAATTGGCACACTTTTGGTGATAGCTTGCCCTGTTTTTCTTTCTACAAAAGGCTTTTTCAGGCTTGCTGCAATTAAGTATTTGTCCATAAAATTCCCATTCATTCTCATAATTTTTAAAGTACCAGTTTTTCCCTTGATGGCACTTAAGTTGCTTGAACACTAGGAGTGTCTACTGCATGAGTATAGAACTTTTCTTATTTTAGGAACTACTTCACTGGCTTCACTGAGCATTTTTGAAGCGCAGACACTCAAATTATTCAGCTTCTACCACTCTATGCCTTGAGCAAATTCTCTTTCCTAGACATGCTTGATGTCTGGTTGTCATGCTCAAACACTAACACTGATATATATATATAGATATAGATATACAGGTATATATACCCTTTTGCAAAACATTTCCCTTTCACTTCCTGTGAATACAACTTAATGGTCATTGAATAGTTTAAACTAGAAGCAAAGTATTATGGCACTTACTATTTGCAAATCACTCTGAAGTGAAAACTGAGAAGGAGATTACAGTATCATCAAAGCTGGAAGAGACGTTCAATATCATCCAGTCCAACTGTCAACCCAGCACAATCATAATACTATTTCATCAACCTGTGGTAGTACATCTTCTTCAAAAGTACATCTTTTTATGTAAAAATAAAGACTGCATAATATTGAACTCTTTTAGCAATTGTCTACTGATGCTACTGGTGACCATTTTTTAGGTGATTGGCAGACATGCAGAGCATGGAAGCAGAAACCACTGAGATAATATTGCACAACCAGCCTTTAGGTGAAAAACCAGGGATGATCTCTTCTTACTAACTCAACTTTTGGAGCTTTAGGAGAAGAAGCTCTGGAGACCAAAACTGCTGGAAATCTTACAGCGGTAGAAAGCCAAGCCTGGTTGTTTGTCATATTCTATTTTGTGATTTTACTGTCCCTGGCCACTTATCCCCCACTCCCCTTACTGTCTTCTTCATCTCTCTTGGTTTTCCATCTGTTTCATGGACCACTGCTCGGAAGAGCCAGAGAATGATCACTGGAGGATGAGCACCTGACTATACTGCTTAGATGGCATCCCAGACCAGAGAAGAGGAACTGAATTGTAGTCAATTCTTGAAGGCAACTGAACATCTGAGCATCTATCTATGATGAAGCATCTTTCTCTTTTCCAGTGTCTTTTCCTTCCCCTTCATGTTCAGTTTTGGGAAAAGCTCACAAGCAGAAAGGTCACTACTATTCTGTCAACAACTCAACTCAGTATTCAGTAATAGGCGGGATTTTTTTAACATGCTATGGTACAAGGCATGCACCAAAGGTGTGTACCAAAACTATGTTAAGACAGACAAAAGAATATTAGTTGGAGTGAAATGGATTAAATTTTGCAAAGAAAGCTACACAGGAGCTCACTATTTGTCTGGGTTTATGCAAGTTTTCTATACATACAAGTGAAATGAGATTGTAGCAAAGTGAGTGTTGCTCTTTATTCCCAAGTAACAAGTGATAGGACAAGATGAAATGGCCTCAGGTTGCACCAGGGGAGGTTTATATTGAGTACTAGGAAAAATTTCTTCCCAGAAAATGGTTGTCATGCATTGGAACAGACTGTCTAGGGCAGTTGGTTGAGTTGCAATCCCTGGAGATGAGAAGTGGCACTTAAGGACATGGTTTAGGGGTGGACTTGAAAGAAAGGAAAACTACATATAAGAGCAAGGGCCAAAAATTTAAAGCCTTCACAAAGCTGTTTGGAAATGATCCATCTTTGTTTGCAAACTAAGGTGCAGAAGTCTCTCATTAGATCTCAGAATCTCATTATCGCTCACATTGCAAAGTGGATATTAAAAAGCCTTCATTAAACATTCAGGTTTGAATATTTTACATTTGGGCATTAAGATCTGAATTTTCTGGGTACAAAGCATTGTTTAGTCCTAGTCATTTCAGATAAAAATAGTAGATACCATTATAGATCAAATGCATACTTTGGAAATAGATAAATACAAAAAAAATGCATATTTTTTAGTGTAAAGTCTGTTCTGGTTTCACACATTAAAAAAAAAAAAGTAGTTTTACACATTTTTAAAATTCAAAAGTCTAATTAAAACTAAGAGTCAAGTAGAATTTTTTGAGAGCAAATATATTGTATTTATGATTAATCTTCTATATATTTTTCAATGCTTTTTCTTTAAATGTTTTATGAAAGATATGCTCTAGATTTTAAAAACAGTTTTTAAATACCAGTTGGTTTAGGACCATCCCTGTATTTCTGGAAGTCAGAATATATTCAGCATGAATTGGAACACAGTCAAAATATTCTGGTTTTACTCATTTACTCTCCCCTTGGTATTTACAGTGTTATTTAAACCTATATTTTTGCGTTCTCTAGACTGGTGGCCATGGTTTATTTGGTGAAATGTCAATAGTGGAACTACGTGAACGTCTCGCCCTACTCAAGGAAGCACAGAAGGCAACAGAGGAAGAGAAGAGAGACCAGATAATTCATGAAAAACAAGCTAAGGAACAACTTCTTCTAGACAAACTGGACCAGATTTCCCAATTCAGAGCAGAACTTGGACGAGCAGCTGCTTTAAAGTCAGTATAAAACAGCATGTGACATTTAAGACATTGCAGCTTCGTTAATATTTTGCCAGCCCTTGAGGAGGAGAACAAGTAGAGAGCAAAATACAGCCCTTTTATAAATCAGTATTACTTTTGTCAAGGATTACAGTGGGGCCAGGATTTCCTTTTAATTCTTGAAAATAATTTTCATCAGATTTAACAAATCTTTTTCATCATTTATGGTTGAAGACACTCCATAGGCTAGTGCTGACAGTATTGCCCCAGGATTCAGAGCTAATAATATATATTTAGAAAGAAGTTTTGCCTTTCTTCTGTTCCTTTTCAGCTAATCAGAACTAATTTGATGTTATTAGAATCACTCTAGCTTGCCATTTAAAGTTGTTTCTCATTCTCATCTAAACCAATATTAGGGCTGTAGTTTTCTTCTTTGAATTTTATCTGTAATGTGAAAAGGAAGGTCTTATTCTAGAAGTTAAAAATATTTTAGGAAGATTTTGTAATAGCACTAATAAGTTAGAAATTCAATACATTATAGCATTAGATCAAAAAGGAAATTCTTTGCTTACAGACTCTGATCAAATTCTGCATTCATTATTAATATTTAGTATTAATTACAATATTTATTAATCATTGTTATAAAGTATCCATAACCATCAAAGATGCTTCACATATGCAGAAGACAGGTTCCCTTCCACAAAGGTTTTAAAATCTAAGTTAAAGCTATTTACAAATAAAGCTGAGCAGGAAGAAAGCCTGTGTAAAAGTGTACAACATGGCACACCTCTTGATCTTACACCATTTTTACTGCATCTTAAATATTTGCCACTGTTTTCTTTTAAATTGTCTTTCATCTTTTTCCTTTTGTGGCTTTGAGAGGTAAGTCCTTGCCTTGCCATATTTATTTTGCAAATTGATGTTCAGGCTGACATTCAGAAGGCGTATTTTATCAGGCTACAAACACATGTTTTTAGACATGTCTTAGATTCATGTTTACTGCCAAAGGTGGCTTCTCAGAGCTCAATTCATGTTATTCATCATCCAGTTCTACATCTCAGTTACAGAAGGCAGTATTGATGTATTCCTTTAACTAGTTTTCACTCGTCTCAGCTCTAATTTGGTTTATTGCTAATAGTTAATCGCCAAAGACTGGGGTTTTACTATGTTAGTACTTAAGAAGATAGTTTAATGTATTTAATGAATCAATAACTGCAGCTGCAGTGGATTGACTGCACAGATCAGTGACCTTCTTTTCTATGGCATGTATCAAGAAAAGGTTTTAAGACTTAAGAACCTGAAATGGAGTTGGAGCTGGAAATATACTCTTGTTGCTAAACACTCAGTACTGTGAAAGCCTGTGGGAGCAACTCAAGCCACTGCTTTCCACTAGAGATGCAAACTAAGCATTAAGAACTTGTGTGCTACATAAAACCTGTTTCACTAGTACCTGCTTAAAGAATCATCTGTTCTGCTAGATGTGCAGTCTGAGAATTTTGTATAGGGCTGGGTTCCTTTAAACTACACTCTTTGGCTTAATTCAGAACTAAAACTCTTCTGATCCCAAAATAAGCTGTGCTTGAATGAGAAGCTTTAATTCACTTTTTCTTCTGTCATTTGAAATGTTTTTTAGAACAGACCAGTATGCCAAACATAGTAGAATCCAAATTAAATTATACACTACATTTCAAGCTTCTAAATCAATCAGTCAATCTGGTCAGATTCTTGATAAATTATACAGTAATTTTAATGGAGCCCTTTCTTTTGCTTTCTAAATGAAGAAATAAAACGTTTCATTAAAGATGTTAGAAGACATTTTCCTTTCATGGTTCCTAGGCAATTTATGTGTGTAACTTAGAAGTAGCTCCTATAAAAAGGCATCATCATAGTATACCAAAAATGTTGTTCTTTGGGAGTGTATTTCATGCATTTTCATCCAGAATCCAAATTTCTGGTGCTATTTCTGTTAATACAGAAATATGGCATGCTCGCCATGGCATTTATAAATGCTAGATACTTTCATGCAGTTTTTATTTCTCTCTATAGAAACTATGGGCTCTGTGTATTAAACCTTATTTACAGATCTTGAATCTTGAAATACCTCTCAAATCAGCGTGAGTGATTAATTGTTTGGGTTCTATTCTTGATATGTTGCACAGGAGATGTAAAATTTTTGTGTTTACAGAATTGATTCATCATTATAGGGATATAATAGCAAATCTTACCAATGGTCCTCATAAGTTTGCCTTATGCATCAATATAAATTATGTGTTAGATCTTAAATTGCACATATTGAAGGCTACTGCTAATCAGCTGAAGTATGGCAGCTAAACTCTGCTGAACAAACCTGCTTTAGTGACAGCTGGAGTTTAATCAGGTCCCTACTAAGCGGGTTCCTTTCAATATCATTTACAGATATACATCAACATGAAAAAAGGACATTATGCAAGCATATAATGAGCTATATTAAACAAAACAGGAAACGGAACATGAAAAATTGCAGAGACATTGGCCTTTAATAGACTGCAAGCTGTGACATCCATCACAGCAGTGGGTTTGTGAGTGCTTGTAGGATGGTATATATGCAGGATGTCCCTTTAATTGCTAGAATTTAACACAGTTTGAAAATCAGCACTGTCATTTGAAGTGGACAAGCAATTCTGTTCTCAGCTTTCAAACTCGAGCACCAGCAGATTTGTGTGTGTTTGAATACATGCTAATGTACTCAAGTTACATGCCTGTGTACTTGAGGTACGATTCCCTTTCATTCCACTGAGGGACATCTATAACTGCAAGCAATCTAATGCCCTAAGAACCACATAATAGATGAAACCAGTTGGTTTGAGGCTCTTTCCATTCACATTATCTCTGGTTGGTGGGGGGTTACTTTGTGTTAGACTCACAGTCTTGGACTGCAAGTTCTGACCACTCACTCAGTGGTTTAAAGCTGTCAGAGGAGAGTGGCACTAATCCTCCTTGACTTCCTTGTATGTGAGGAAGATGTACAGACTCCCACCAGCTCAAAAGTTCCGTACATCCCCATCTCACACTGTGGTGATGGTGTAGCACACTGGGCTCTCAGCACTGGATTACAAATGATGGTGTGTTTGCCAAGATGGCAAAGCACTCCTTTCTCTCCCTGCCACTGCCAGTGCTCAAACCCCTCCCTGACGAGGGGCACTGACCACACACACTGAGGGGAGTGTGACCCTCTCTCTTGGCCTGAGCTGGGAAAGGGTGGGCATAGTGTGAAGGCAGCCAGATGAGGAAAAGAAGATGGAGAAGAAGGTAGAGGAGGAGAAAATGAGTACTTCACTATCGTTGAAACAGAAGGGGGAAATTTATCGGCAATGATGAATCAGAAACATGAAGATGTGAAGAGATGCTGTAAAAAAAAAACAAAGCCAGGCTTTTCTCAGTGGTGACCATTAAGACAATAAGAAGAGTATCAGGACACTTTTTACTGTGAAGATGATCACGCATTGGCACAGATTGTCCAGAGAGGTTGTGGAGTCTCCATTCTTGGAGGTGTTCAAAAGCCATCCGGACACAGACCTGGGCAACCGGCTCAAGGTGGCTCTGCTTAAGCAGATGGGAGTGGTCAAGATAACCCCCAGAGGTCCCTTTCAGCCTCAGCCATTCTGTGATTCAGTGACTGAACTTTGATTATACAGCTTCAAAATTTTTCCTTCAAATAAGTAAACCACTCTTATGAATAACAATCACTTCCCCACCTAAAATTAGGGGCTTAATAAGTTAATTGTTTTGAAAGGGAGTCAGATTTTGAGTGCTTAAATCACTCACATTAGTACAAAATAGTAATCAGTCTAATAGTATAGGTTTCTTAAATGTCAAAATAGTGACTGCCTTAATAGTTAATTAATTGTTAACAGTTAGGTACATTCACTTTGCTAACTGGAGTAACTTAAAATTATATGGTGAAGGACAGAAAGAGGCAAGGTACTGTGAAGTACAGACAGTTCTACTCACTGAGACTATGAGGAAATTTTTAAAAATTGTTTATTGCACTATTTAAAAAAATATTTGTGTTTATTGCACAAGACTCTTTTTTGTAAGGTGAGCTTATAAATACAGTCTACCTGCTTGATATTTTGGTGCCTAGAATGGTCAAGTGGTCCTTTTTTCTCCACCTCCTACAAGTATTGAGTCAGTTAAGAGCTGTCATACATCTACCTCTTTATACTTTTGATGCAAAACTGGAATTTGAAAATGTAAATGAAGAGCCAAATATAGATTATAGGAGGAAACCTATGCGCAAATCTTCAAATTCCCCATTTTTTAAATATAAAAAGCCGAGAAGAATTTTCATAAATTATCACATAATTTTCTATTGATCTGAAGAGGATTTTTCTATGTACTAGCCCATTCTGACTGGCTGTTACCTTACTTCCTTAGGAAATATGTGATATGACGTGACAGACATCATAAGAGGTCTTTCTATCCTGAGTCCTCAAAGTTATCAACTGACCACAGAAAACCAGAATTTTAAAATTTCTTTTTTCATTCCTTCCCCTCTTGGAGTTTCTGTTATGATACGGTGTGGCATCTGAAAATCTACGGGATTGGCAGCTTTTTGGAATAGTGTAGATGACTGACACAAGACTACATGTAGAAGAGGAATGAATATTACTCTGGGAATAAGCAACTATTTACAATGTTAATACAGAAGCAGCAGCTGCTGCTGCTTCATGATGTTAAACCTCTTGCTATATTTCCTTTAATTGTATTTACAAGAGTCTGGATTTGCATTTAAGGAAAGGTTTTGTTGTTTATTCCAACTGACAAGATTTAATCAAGTATTTACTTAAAACCTTACTGTCATATTCTCCTATATACTTTGGAATGCAACGCCTTGATACAGTGCAAATAGAAATAACCCGTGTCCTCAATTAGATTAAGTGATAGTACACAATTTTTAGATTTACAGTATGGTGTTAAAAATTAATCTCAGTGTAGCAGAGTATATCACAGTCTTAAAGAGGATAAGGAGATGTTATCCTAACCATATAGCATGATACAAGGAGCAGAGAGGTTCAGGAAGTGTCTCAGGAAAGCAATTGGAAATGAGAAGCCAAGCTTAACTGCCTCCGTTATTTAGAGTTCACAGTCACATTTCAGAATGTAAGACGGGTCATATTTCCCCTTCATCTAGTTCCTGAGGATTTGGGGATCTCTAGTCTGGAATGGCTTCACTGAAGAAAACCTGCTGTCACCAAGTTTCCTATAAGCAAAGATAAAGCTAACAAGGCAGGCAAAAGCCATCTCTCCCAAGATGAAAAAAGGGTTTGGATCCTTGGATTCTTAATACTGACACTTTTTAAAGGCAAATTGGTGGGTTTAGAATCAGAAGGAACTTCTTCCTTCTTCCCTATCTGCCATATTCTTGAGAATAGTGTGTCTTATACTGAAAACACCCGTGATATAAGGAAAGAGTTCAGTTGTAAAACACTTCTTTTCAAAAGGAAACTTGTCTGTGAAACTTGTCCTGCCACTGGCAGAATGACAGCTACAGAATCAGCTGGACAGTGCCCCTGTGCACTCTGCTCTGGGCTCTTTGGAGTCTTTATCTGGTTTCCAATAAAAGCAATTGTAATGTTGCGCCACTGCAACATAAAAAGACCTTTTATAAAACTATCTTTGCCAGCTGCACCTAGCAGATCTAACAAGGCTGTACAATTGTGTACATTCCTTGGGGGATCTGACATTTCCTTTAGCTCTGAATTTGGCCAGACAATCACAGCTTCTCATGACATAATATTGACTCTACGATTTGATCTTACTAAGCTAAATTCGAGACCAATGTTGAATAAAAGAGAAAGATGGATATTAAGTGAGTCACTATGTAACATGGTGTAACCTACATGGAGAAGTTGAGTAAATTGTGCCAGTTGGGTGAAAGTATGCAAAACCAGCTAAAATGTAAGTTCCAGAGGACAGAAAAGTGGCTACAATAGAAGAGGGGGAAAAAGGAAGGCTATCCAATAACCTCTCTGTTATGCCTTAATTTTATGCTGCACATGTTGCTATTAATTTATGCTCACACAGAGCAACTAACCTTAATTAATACATCACCATCCCATTGATTCTGTATCTGGGCATTGGGATTACACAGAAAAGAATATCTTTTATTTGCCAAGGAATACAGCCATCAAGATGAATACTAATGATCACATAAGGAAAATTCCATAGTTCGCACAAGCAAAGAGCTGCAGTATTATCCCAGGTTTTGCACTTTTTTTTCCCTAAAGAATGTCATGTCAGGCTTGAAATACTTCAGATATTGTCATCATGGTATCCTGTGGGAAA
This sequence comes from Eulacestoma nigropectus, assembly GCA_013397775.1. Taxonomy (NCBI): domain Eukaryota; kingdom Metazoa; phylum Chordata; class Aves; order Passeriformes; genus Eulacestoma; species Eulacestoma nigropectus. Next base: position 1,297,928 of record VZTE01003402.1, read on the forward strand.
AAATTATTCTATACGGTTTAGTAATGCTGTTCTGTAGACAACAAGAGGCAAGTTGTATCACATGCAAGTTATATGATTTAAATATATGATTTACATAATATAAGCCGAACTAGTTCTTAGAAGCAAGAGCAAATTCATTATTACCAAGGTAATACGTGCTCGCATGGACTTATTCTGTGGGATGATATTATTTTACCTTCTCATTGTTTCTTTTTGACTTTTCAGGCAAGAAGAAAAGAAAAAGTCCCAGTCTGGCGAAAGGCCCATGAAAGATGAACGCATTTTAAACCTGCAGAAGAAGATTGTAGAAAAAACAATGGAGCGTAAAAAGCAAGAAGGACTCTTAAAGATTATCCCCCAGAAAACTAGAGTCGTGTCAAGCAAGGTCTGGTTATTACATAAGGAGAAAAGCTCTGCAATAGACCTGCTGTTCACAGACCTTCGCTCAATTGCCAGCACTGGCAAGGGGGCAGAGGCAGATGGTGCCATACATGATTGGCAATAGCAACACCCTGCCTCCTGCCTAGGCACAATTTCTCCAGCCGTGGCCTTGACCTCACCTTTTTGTCACACATTCTGCTACCACAGAGCAGGGCTCATCCATTCAATGCCTGCCTTCCCACTCTTACCACCACATACTCATCCCATCAAGACACCATCTTACCCTGTCTCCAACTCTTGTCTTCCCCAGCTTCCTATCACACACATCCCATCATACCAAACTGGGATGTTCACCCCCTCTCTCACCCAAGGCATGTTACAGTTTATCGTTCCCATGGTTTTGTGGAGAGTTGCAGCAGTGCTTAAGTCATCCTAAACTGGGCAACCCACTCCGCTTACCTTTCTATTCATCATGCCAAGTTTGATGTTAACAAGTTTCCCCGTCGTTAGCAAACAAACCATGTTGTCAGCCAGCAGGTTTATCAAATAGGAGTTCAGTGTATTCTCTAAACAGAACCACTGTATCACCTGCAGTCTGATCATCTCTGTGTCTTTCCTGCAGGATTCTTTGCAATGGAAACATTGGAAAGAACTGGAAGAGAGTCGGGAAAGACAGTTCAGAATCCTTCAGCATGGCTTCATGGACAGGGAAGCAGCTCAGAAAAGGGAGCTCATTGAGGCAGCAAGAAGTGGAGCCAAAGCCTGTGTACTGCGCTCTGATCTAAAATAAAATACATTTGGAAAAAATTCAGGCCTGCTGGAAATATCCCAGTGTACCTATTTACTACAAGGTTGAGTTTTATTCTTTATTTCACCTTTACACTATGATTAGAAAAATGTGGGTCTTGCACGTACAATAGAATAAAAATGGGGGGGAAGGGGTTGTAATATAATTTAATTTATGTTCTTTTATAATGATGCAATGATTAATTACATAATGATTTTTTTCTGCTAGAATCAAAAGCTTTAAGAAACTGAAACTTTCTCATCAGAGCTCCTACAGCAAAATGGCAAATATCTGGGTAAGAATGTCAAGACCTGTATTTCTGGTTTTGTATGCTATGCCATGGTTTGCTACACTCAGTTTTCCAAAAGAAAAAAATGAGGGCAAACCCCAAGGAACATTTGTTTACACATGAATCTTTTCAGAAGGCAAGGCCAACCCAAGTTCCTAACGCATCTTCTTAGACTACATGACTAACCATGTAAGAGGATTGCCAGTTTCAATGCTGTTTTAGAGAATGAGGGAAAAACTGTTTAAAAGGTTTAGATGATGTGAAAGCCTCCAGGAGCCAATCTAGATTCAGTGACCCAGGCAGACCATCCTTCTATTTGCAGATGTAAATGTCTTCAGTCTTTAAACAGTGGAAGGAGAGCATAACATTGATTTCTTTAGGGAGCTGCTTCCAGAAAAAGTCAAAATTCTGTTACTCACCTAGAAGATAATTTGCCCTCTATGACAATTTCTATACTGTATAAAACAGCCTTTAAATCACAAAACTTATCCAGGCACAAAGCCAAGGAGGATATAAATCGGAATTAAAATCTGCCCAACAGTAAGACTATGTAATGTATTTCTATTTTAACTCAATGCCAGTTACTAAGTGTTTAATTATGTCTATTGCAAATATTTAAATTGCAGGAGACTGTCACTGACATTAGAGTCAGGCAGCTGCTTCTAATGCTCTCACAACATTGCATTTCTCACTTTTTATTGAAGGAGGTCTAATGGAATTCTTTTGTTGCCATCTAGCTGTGAAGATCACTTCCACAACCCGCAAGCTGATAAAATGTGCTGTATTTTTCACTCCAAGTAAACGCTATAGTAGTCCACAAAGGCCATGCAGGTAGGGCTCATGCTCCATAGCAAGAGTTAAGGAACACAGGAGAGAAAAGTAGAACTACACAGAAAAGGGGACGTTGATACACTTGGTGGCAGGGAGTTTGTCTTCCTTTGTGGTTGTTCAGCATTCTTTTGCACTGTATTCTAGAGTAACAAAGCTAAGTGGTGACTCTAACACCTCAATTTTCCAGAAGCCAGCAATTAACAGCTGACACTCATGGTCGAGTATATTGCATGGCTGAACAGTTCATCTTAAACTTTTTCATACTAATTAAAAAAAAAAAAAAAAGGCATCATAAAGGAGCTATGGAGGTAATGGAAATTTCAAAACCCCATCATACTGCAGGCTTCTTCCCCTGTGATTTTGGACCAAGTTTTCAAAATTCTTACTGAACTGCAATCAAGCTGATTCAGAATTATTTCCTTCTCCATATTTTCTTTGCTCTCAAATTAAAGGACTGACGAATAAAGGAAACTCAATAATCCAGATGTGGAGTTTTTCCTTCAGAGGTCACAAGTAGCCCTATTGCTACTTTGGGATCTGATGCAAAGTCATCTTCAGAATCAATGTTTTGAGGAATGTAGAAAAATGTGTTTTAAAGAAAATACCAATTCATTCCTATATTGGTATTTTTGTATCAATATTAGCCTATTGATTTTTCAGTGATGGCAGGTCTTGCAACAGCATATGCAGAATAACATAAAAAATACCACCTTCCTCCTGACAAAAGTGTGTAAGTTGATACTGGACACAGCAGAGCCTATCCAGAACCACTCTGCCTCTGGCTTCTAGAGCACATTCTCTAGTATTCCTGTGTGATACGTGGAAACCTGAGGTGACCAATGCTGAGCCATCAAAGGTCTGGTGGGACCTGTTAGCCTTGTGTTACAAAAGCAGCTGCAATGCCACTGGAACCAGGTGAGCTGTGAAGCCACACAGCTCATTGAGACTTGCTGCCTCAGCTGGTGCCTGTGGCAGGGACCATTTGCCACCTCGTGCAGCCACACACAGATAATGGAGTGAGCAATGCCTCTACACTTGCTTCATGGAAACACAGGTGGGTGAATAATTCATGATTCATTCATTTACACATTTGTGACACCATTTGCAGCCAAGGAGCCTGAGTGAACAAGGCTGACTCTGAAATCATCCATCAAAAGAGAGTAACAAAATCAGAAGTTGCACCTGTCTGATCATAGTGACAGACTCATAAGGAAACATTTATAGTGCTGGAAGCTGCACATTCCAGAGATCTCTCATGTCAGCGCAAACAGCCAGACTACAGAAGCCTTCACATGCCACTACAGTGTAAGGAGGTGTAACAAAGCCCAGATTACCTGAGGAAGACCAAGGGGTTTTGCCATATGACAGGCACTGGACACGGTGCTCACCACTCATGTAACACAGTCACTGCTTGTGGCATTTGGCTCCCTCTTCCCACGCTCAGTGACTGCTATGCCAGGTAATCCAACCTGCCCTAGAGAACACAGATGTTTTATTATTTAAATAAAATTAAAGACATAACATATGTTATGTTGGGATGGCAAGGAAAAAAAATACCTAGTACAAATCTCCAGCACTCCTTATCCAGAGGACGGAAAGGGAAGACAAATCACCAGGGAAAGCTACCGGTTCATATACAAACAGCCCAACTGCCAGGCACAGAGCAGTAAGAATCCAAAGAAAGATGCTCATTGCACTAAGGTAAAGCTGTTGGGGAAAACCCTCTTTGATAGTGGAGTGAAGGCCTTGAAACTCATGAACCTCTGCAAGTGTTTATGAGTTAGACATTGGATCTGGAGTAGTTGTTCCAAAGGTAACAGGTAACAGTCTCCCACATAGATGGCTCTGATGAATATTACTCAGTTTTTGGAAACACACTGAATAACATAATTTCTTCACAGAAAGGGTGATTAGCTATTGGAATGGACTGCCTAGGGAGGTGGTGGAGTCACCATGCCTGGAGGTGTTTAAGGAAAGACTGGATGTGGCCATGGTCTTGACACTGAAAATCAAGAATAAAACTCTTTAATACCAATGTAGTATTAAGAAGCAGGCAGTACTTTATTACGGCATCAGATGGTAACTTGGCCTAACATGCATGCCTGCCTCAGGATGATATACATATTTATTAGCCAGGGATCGCAGAATCACAGAATATGCTGAGTTGGAAGGGACCCACAAGGATCACTGAGTCCAACTCCTGGCCCTGCACAGTACGGTTAGATATAAACTAACTTTTATGTACAATTAAATGAGGACAAAGTCGTCGAAGCAAAAGAAAGCTGTTTGTTAGTAACGATTCAGCTGAGCCGGGTGTGTGTCCTCCTCCCCCAGAGCCGTACACACACACACCCTCCAACAAAGTGGCTACATTTTATACCCTTTCCCGGCCGGGGGTGGTCCCTGTCCCCTTTCCCATTGGCTGGGTACTCGGGAACTTACATTCTCTCCCGACCCCCTACTTGTAACTGCACTGAGGTCTCCCCGCAGTCTCCTGCAGGCTGAACAGACCAGGTGCCCTCAGCCGCTCCTCATACAGCTTCCCCTCAAGGCACTTCACCATCTTTGTCACCCTCCTTTGGACGCCCTCTATTAGGGCAATATCTTCCTTATACTGTGGAGTATACATTAATCAGAAAAGTGTTAGATATGAAGTTGCCTGGGTTTGCCCAGTGAGCCTCAGAAGGGCCTCTTGAGGGTCTTTAGGAACCCGTGGTGGTCTTCCATATATGGTGTTGTTTTTCACTCTTGGTGTAAAAGCTGCACAATGTTTCTGAAGGAACTGCATCGGGCTGACTTGGCCTGTTGCAATGTGCAGTAACCACCGCCTAGGGTTCCATTAACTGCTCCTTCTGCAAGAGCGCTTTATAACACTCTGGTTGACATGGTGGTGTTCAGTCATAGGTTGGATTTCATGATCTCAAAGGTCTTTTCCGACCTAATTGATTCCGTGATTCTGAGGTTCTGTGAAACATTTCCAGAAGACGGACGGGGTGCGTGGGGGGGAAGGGGGGGGAGGCGCGTGAACCACCCTAAAGCTTACACACACTCCACCTTCAGGTACAACAGCTCCGGAGAAGACAGCAAAAGCACGGTCTGGCTTCGGCCGCTCCTTTCAGGATCTGTCAGGGCCGAACTAACCCGAAGACCAGGAGACCCTTCCCGAGGAGCAGCGAGAGGAGGCAGCGGGCCCCGACAGCCCCACACAGGCCGCACGCCCGCGCGGAACTACGACTCCCAGCATACCCCGCGGCACCAGAGAAGGCGGGGCCGCCACTCTAACCGCTGTCTGATTGACGTGCACGCCGGCCACTCGGCGAGGCGCAAGCCCGCGGCTCCGCCAATGGTGAGCACGCGGGGGCGGGCGCTGCCGTGCGCCGCTGCCGGCCGGCTCTGAGGTGAGCGCGGCGGGCCGGGGGCTCGGCCGGGGGGAGCGGCGCTACTGGGTCCGGCCCTCCCGCTTGCCGGAGGGTCCGGGGCGGCAGGTGAGGGAGGGGAATGGGAAGGGAAGGAGGAAGGGAAGGGGAAGCGGAAGGGGAAGCAGGCGTTCCCGGCCGCAGTGGGGGGAGCGGAGGAGATGCGGCCGTTCCTGCCGGTGCGCGGGGCTGGGCCGGCGCCGCCCCGCTCCGGCCTGAGGACGGTGCCCGAGCTCCTTTTCTGGGTGCGGCCCTGTCCGAGGGGGTCCCCCGCAACCCCCGCCGAGAGCCGCGTGGCGGGTCCGCCCTCCCCGGCCCGGCCGGGTGCTCCGGGGCCGACTCCGCCGCCGCCCGGCTCGCGGGGGCGCCCCGCCGCTTCTGGCC
>VZTE01003402.1:1304049-1347863 GCA_013397775.1 Eulacestoma nigropectus
CGGCCCGGGGGGGCCGCCCCGCCGCTTCTGCCCTGCCCTGACCGGCGGGCGGTCGCAGCGCCGGGGTGCAGGTACGGCTGGGCTACGGCCAGTCCTGCCCCGTCTTCCAGGGAAGACGAGTCTCTTCTTCTCCGGAGGAACAGCCGGGGCTCGGTGGATGTAGCTGCATGAAGTTGTCGCTCTCCCCTCCCATTTTGTGTGACAGCAGGAGTGGGGGGAGCGTTCCTCTCCTACCTCAGCCCGCACCTCTACTTCATTACAGGATGTGGAAAGACTCAACTATTTTTTTTTGCGTTCTTCTGTGTTTGGGTTTTGGGACTATTGAAAGTGAGTTGTGGCGTCTCTCAGAGAAACTTGTGCAAGTAAGAGCAATGAGGAGCTTTTCCTCTGGCCAGTGCCCACTTTTCTTTGCTGTGTCTGAAATAGGACATGTGGCCGACGAAAAGGTTTAGTGTGTTGTTTTGTTCTGTGGGTGGGTTTAGGTGATTTTTTGGTCGTTTTTGGAACTGTTTTGGGTTTTTTAGGTTGTTCATGAAAGTGTCATATTTGTCTGTAGATGTAGCTGTGTGCTTAGAGCAGGCATACTGGTGTATCTCTGTGGTAAGGTGGTTCTCTCTCATCTTTACTCTTTTTATGCTGCCTCTCACCAGGCTCTTTTACTATGGGAACGTTTTACCTAATTTGGGTAACACAGACTCAAGTTTCTTTTTTCCCTGAAGTTAGCTGGTGTAGTGCATTTGAGAAAATGAGAGCATCTTTAAAGGTACTGGAAATACAGTATAGGAAGCTTTAAAAGAGTAAAAGATTAGTGTTTTCTGTGGTAAAAAAAAATTTGAGACTAGCACTTTTTGACTGGTATGTGCATTTTCTGAGGACAAAAATCTTGTTACGCAGATGCGTCTTTGATAGTGTTTCCTGTTGTTAGGGGTCCAAAGAGACATCTGAAGTAGAAATGAGAAGCAAAGTCTTAAAGGCATGGGATATCACATTTTGACAAATTCAACATATAATGGTGTTGTCGGCTGTGCCTTGCACATTCCCAGTGTTTGAATTGATATTATTGGTTTCTTTAAGTAGGTATTTCCAGTGTATTTGTCGTGTTCAGGATGAATATGAACTTAAGTCTTGTTTGTGTTAGTGAGACACAGGGAAAACGTCTGTCTCTTGCTTCAGACAGTTTGCCTCCATTCATGTGGGAGACCAAGACTTTGTTTTGAGAGTGATGCAAGAAAAGTTTTTAGTATTCTAGAGAATCAGTTGGTTTTAAGTGGTAATTCAAACATGTTTAATTAGTTCAGCTTGAACTCAGTGAAAATGTTGACTTTTTTGTAGAGGAAAAAACAAGAGACTTAAATGATTAATAGCGGTAGTTACCACTCTTAGTGTAAGCATTCTTAATTTAAATAGCTTGACCTTTTTTTTTTCTCAAGTAGAGAGAAAAGTTGGTACTTGCAGTCTTTGAAATGCCATTTGTTATGAGAACAACATTGTTTAGGAACAATTACTGCACGTGCAGAACTCTGCATATGACAGGAAGGGGAGTGGCCTTTTCTGGTACTGTACCGTCCTGCAGTGAAGCAACAGAAAGTCTGTAAGAGTTAGAAGTATTTATTGGCTTGCTAAGTAGATCTGCTAAGTTTTTACACAAAGAAAAGTCTTACTTTTTAAAAAGTCGTAATTTTAGAATTTCAAATTGATGTCTGAATGCATCTTGCTATAAGCTTCACAGATAACTGCAGCTAAAGCTGTGAGTGAGGTTACTGAATGTCTGTGGTGGGGGGGAGGTTGTTGCAGTAATTCGTTGTATTAGCCAGTCCTGGGAGTCTTGGTGCTGGGTGGTTTCATAGTGACTGCTGGAAGAGGAGCATTATAGGCCTTATCATTTAACTTGGGCTGTCCAGTCCTGTGTAACAAATTTTGTTATCAATTTAAGTGGTCCTGCAGTTTTGAAGATTTTTAAGGAGTTCTTCCTGATGAGTGTATCTCTTAACGTGCTATGTCTCTACCTCTGTTCCTGTACATTACTAAACTGGAACTGTGGTGTATTTAAGGAAGTAAGCTCTGCTTTGTTTTCAGAACGTTCGGGCAGTTGATGTTCCCAAGTAAACCAGTAACATGTGGAACTCTATAGCCCCACAGAAAAGGTTTGTTCTTAGAAAACATAAATGTTGCTGGATCATAAGACTCCTTCCATAGTCTTAATAAATTCCAGCAGTCCTATTTTCTTAGTAAACATGACTCTCCTGAGATGAGTCATGTTGATACTGATAAACCTGCCTGTGATGATTTGAGGTAGTTTTACAGTGATGAGCTTCCCTGTGGGTATCTGTTCTCAACTTAATTCTTCAGAAGCAGCTTCTGAAGAGGTTTAGATTTGAGCCATCGGCAGCTGGAACATTTGTGCCTTGTATGTACTCTCCGTGTTAACTATAAAGGAAGCCAATTGTCGATGTTCTAAGATTGTGAAAATTAAACCATCTAAATAGCAGCGGTGTGCTCTGTCACTTAGGTCAAAAGGTGGTTCTGTCCTCTACTGCAATTGAGGGCTGACACTAGATTCTCTGAGACATTTTATAGTAATTCTGTAAATAATCTGTTTCTTGGTATCTGGGTAAAGAAGTGTGTGAGTATTTAAAGTGGGTAGGATGATCTTACCATGTCTTCTATTGTGTGTTACTTCAGTTTTCACTATAACTTTAAAATTTAAGTTGGTTGATTGGCTTCATTTTTTTCTTCTGTTACAGCTCTTCTTTGGCATTTAAACCACTCATAGCCAAAGAAAATCTGTGCAACATTTTTTGTTTGGAGTCATCACAGGTGTTCCCCCCACGTTTTTAACCCTTTCTAAAGATACTTTGTCAACAAACCATTGCACTGGGTTGTATTCAGTGTTAAGTCCGAAAAGCACCAGGTCTTGTGAAACCTTCTGGGTGTTTTGCATTCAAACCTGTGCTGCCTGATGAATACAATAGGCTTATTTTTTGCTGTCTTTCAGCAGTGCAGATATGGATCAAGTTGTTCTGAAAGGTTCTATTTAAAAACAGTTTTCACAACTTGTAATTTACAATAAGCTTATATAAAGTTCATTTCTTTATATTTCTCAGGTGTGTGCACCAACTAACATTTCCCAGCTTTTTAATGTCCAGGTATTTTTTCCAATTCAGTATCTGAGAAGAATCAAGGAAAATGTCTCTTGGCTTTCTTGAGGAAGTAAAACTTATAAAGAATCTAATGGCCTAACTTCTTAATATACCTCATGTGTTGCTCACTCTTGTTCATCCTCTCGCTTTTTGCAGAAAACTGCTTTACCTAAGTAATTTTTCATTTGTAGCCGGTCAATGAAGATGGTAACTTGTCTTAAGGCAATTATTTTGAAAGAGCAGATGTGTAAGGTTTAGGGATGGTTCTCTCCCTTGCCCCCATCCCTCATCTCTTGTGCTGTCTCCTCTTTCCTCTCCCTCTTCCCCATGTCTCCTAAAACCTCCAAACATCAACAATAGTCATATGGAACTAGAAAATTGTATAGCACCTAGAAAATGTGCTCACAGAACAGTCTCTCTGTTCTTTTAGTTTTTGTTTGGTTGGGTTTTTGTACGAGTGTGCCATTAGGCATGATCTTGTTTTAAAAGTTCTCATGCCCTATCCCAGAAACTCAGTAAAATGAGTACAATAGGATCTTCCCAAGAATGTTGGTAAGGCTCACAGAGAAGCTTTCTTTCTTAACAAGTGAAATGAAATCTAGACCTTAAGAACAGTGGGATGAAGTGTTCAAAGAGAATTCTCGTTACCTGGACACAGAATGTTATGGAAGTGATTGTGTAGGTGAGTCCTGCATTGAGGAAGCAAGAGACTGAAGTCAGTCAGCTTTCTCTGTTAGCAAGCTCTGAGCCTGAGTCTTCAACATCCCAGGTGACAACGTAAGATTATTTCTTATCTACTAAAAAAACTGAACGTGTCAGTTTAGATTCCTAAAAAAAAGCGGGAGAGGGTGTTATACATAACAGTTCCAAACATGAGATCTGTCGTGCCTGTGGACTCACTGAGCATTCAGTCTAGCATATGTACTTCAACTGGGGGAAAAAAAAATGTGTTGATTTTCATTTTGGCTTTTGTGCCAGTTTTAAAATGAAAAACTGTGAGAAAATTGATGAGTGGTGTATTGTGCTGCTTAAAACTATATATGAATGTATCTTTGGGCTTAGTAATAAGTACCAAATTCAGTGTAAGCATTTTTCTCAAGCATGTTTTGTTTTAATAATGTCACAATTCAGTGTAAATGGGTCTCTTCAGAAAGTGGTTTAAGAAATGGAGTAAGTTGAAGCAGAGAAAGATCAGTCAAGTTTCCTTTAATTGAAGGCTAGGATTGACTACCAGTGCTGTTCCATCCCACTGCATGTTCACATGTTTCCTCATCTGGGAGTAGGCTACAGCGTGTGTGCTGGCCTTCATGGCAAAACCCAGTCAGCTTTGGAAGACAGTTCAGCAGTTCTTGTTTAACATAGTTGTTGTTTTCCTGGTCCCTCCACTGCATCCCCTCACGCCCAGCCCCAGCTCTGCACTGTGTGTTGGACATGTGGTAGCTGTACCACAGCCAGGCTCTAAGATGGGACCTTCAGTACCCTGTCAGTTACTCAGAGCTGCCTTTATGCTTTTCACCTCTCTCCCTTGGCAGGTGGCTGGGCATGCACATGTGCAGGTAACAGAGCAGCTACAGTGAACTCATCTTCTCCTGCACATCAGCAAGTATTTTGAAACTGAAATTGTCTGCTTCACTTGCTTTAGATTCCTCTCAAGCTGTTTGGCTCCCAGCTGTTGGAATCTGGAGATGGGTTGCAGAAGAGAGCTGCCTACCTGGAGTTTTAGGTTCTCTGAAGATGGCTGCTTATGACAGAAGTCCCACTGATTCCTGCCCACAGACACTGCCTCAAGCATCAATTGGTTGCTTTTCAGTTCATTGTCATTGGGATTTCTTAATATTCTTCAAATTAGCTGTCAAACTCACTTACTCAGGTGTTTAGTTCATGGGTGAGAATGACTGAGGCTTCAGGCCCAGCTGCAGGTGTCTGAGGCTCACATACTGAACTTAGGGACTTCCCTCCCCTCTGGCTTTGGGCAGAAACTGGTGACTCAGGAACAGGAATCTCGGTGCAGGGGGTATTGGGGAGTACAAGCATTGCAGACAGGTAACCTCCTCTCTTCTCTTTGATAGGTTTGGAAGAACATTGTCCTCTGACCTTCAGAAACCTGGAGTTTCTGTCAGTGAGCTACCTAAAGGAATCTAAGGAAATTATAGCTGTAGCTTCCTTGCCATTACTTTTTTGGTGTTTGTACCTCTTTTTCAGTGGTTTTAGATCAAGAAACACTATGAGCACAGTAAGTATTTTACTATTCAATGCAAACCTGATTCTTGAAACATGTTTTCCATTGTACTTCTGCAAACATTTTTAAGAGTTTGTAGCTAATACACAGGAACATAACTATATTGAATCTTCATGTAAGTTCAGTAAAGATTTTTAATCACTCTTGGTGCTAGCAGTAGTTCAGAAATGCTCACAATGTGATCAGAACCTGATAAATTGTGAATTAGTTTCTCATTTGCAAACCATGATGATAGGCTTTTCTTGGTGAGGCAGCTGGTACGAGATCTGAATTTGGAGTTACGTCTTTTCCTTGCTGCAATCAGTTCAGGTAGGAATAACCCATAAACCACCTTTTGATGAATATTACAGCCATTCCAGGAGTGTTTTCTGTATCCTTGTGTGCTTTCATTGGTGTTGCAAAACTGAGGGCTGTGTTAATATTGTACAGAAAATGCTAAGTCTTTGTTTTCTCTTAGACTCAACGGAAGCGCCGTGGAGGAGCAGTTAATTCTAGGCAAGCTCGAAAAAGAAACAGGCTCATGGCTTCTACTGCTGAAATGGCTTCAGAAGCAGAACCAATAGAACTTGAAGAAAGTGGTAAGCTTTCTTTTGAACTGGTAAGAACAGAAACTGCTTCTGGAAGGTTTGGGTCCAACTGAACATGTGGTCTTGCCAGTTTCTAGGCAGTTTACCGGAGAAGAAGGGAAACCTGATTTTAGGAAGTGCCTACTATGGCATTGCTAAACAACAAACCTACTGAAAACTGATTTGGTTTGTTACTGAGCTACAGTGCATTTGCCACTAGTGATAGATGAATTGCACAGGAAAGGTCCTCAAGAGCTGCTTGAACATCTGGATGTCTATTCAGATGGGAAGTAGAGCAGCTGCCACTATGCAGAGTGGCAAACTAAATTTGGAAACTCTCAAATTTGAAGAAGATAAGGAAAATCTTCTGTCATTAATTGTGCCCCATCCCTCAAGGGAACATGCACAGCACAGTACTGTTATATCCTATTATTATATCCTGTATGATTTATGTTATTTTTCTGTGTGATAAACATTCTGCTGTGTGAGATGAATTGTCTGTTGCTGTGTACCTGCAAGCTGTTGTCATCCAACAGAACTGCGTGAGGAGCTTACCTGCTCTTTAGCATTGCAGCTTGCTGAAGACAGGGCTGGTAAAGCTCTCTGTGAATTGCTGAGGGCAAAGCTTGAGTGAAATGTTGGATCCGTTCCTGAAGAGAACATGGACAGGAGATGGTTGAATCTTAGGCTGTTACACAGTGGCAGGCAAATTTCCTCCTTTGCAATATCTGACCTTGATTCTAACTGTGTTTTTCAGCTGGTGAAGAAGTAGTAGATCTCACATGTGAATCTTCCGATCCTGTAGTCGTTGATCTAACTCACAATGATTCCATTGTGGTAAGAAGTGAATAGCACACTTGCCTAAATATTGTAGTTAAATTAGTTTTCTCTTGTGTGGCCTGATAGAATCTGACTTGAAGGGTAAGTTGTAAGTTCAGAGTTGACTTGTCTGGGCATGAAGGTCCTGTGTTACAGATCACAGAGAAGCTGCTCTGGAGGTGCTCTTGCAGTTAGTGATAGGGTAGTATAACATAAAGAGATGCAGTTGATAGTTGAAGTTCTTGATAGAATCATAGAATTGTTCGGGTTGGAAAGGACCTCTAAGATCATCGAGTCCAACCGTTCACCCAGCACTGCCAAGTCTGCAGCTAAGCATGTCCATAAGCACCACATCTACATGCCTTGGAAATACCTCCAGGGATGGTGACTTCAAGCCAATGCCACTGGGCTGCCCTGGGCAGCCCCTTCCAGTGCTTGACAGCTCTTGGTGACGAATTTTTTCTAATATCTCTATAGGCCAATGATTTAAAGAAAAAGCCAAGGGAGAGAAGAGTAAGTAAAATAAGTTCAGCTTAATACTCCAAGAAGTCCTTAAAAAACTTTGTTTTTTCTGCTCTTTTGAAAGCTAGAATAGTCTTTGATCCAGCTGACAGTGTTGTTTATCCCCTCAGGTTTGGGATGCCACTGCTGCTGTGCCAAGCAGAAACAAGCAACAGGAATAGCATAGGGAGTATTTCTTGCTGGGGTTGTTCCTGAGCCTTTGCAAAGGAAAGGCTTCAAACTTAACAACAGAACCTGTGCTTACCCTGCTCCCGTTCCACCAGCTGCCATAATATGAAGCATTTATGGACATCATTGCTGAATTGGCCTATTTGAGGAGAAAGAGGGAAAGATTCACCTGCAGCCTGAAATCCTAAAGGATGGAACTGATAAGGGGGAGCAGGAAGGAGTGGGTTCAGATGGTTCATAAGCTGCCTCTATTTCTGCTCCATTGGGAGCAGTGGGAGCAGAACCATCAGCATCCACATAGTTGTTTACAGAGAAGCATTTAATATACTTTTTTTAATATTCTAAATCAAAATAAGAGTAATAGCCTACCATTCTTAGCTTGTTTTGTTGGAATTGCTGTACTTAGCTGGTGTTTGTATGTAACACCAGGGGTGCACAACAAAGTCTAATTGTATTTTCTTTTCTCTCCCTTCCCTTATGTATTGATGCAAGATTGTTGAAGGTGAGTTGACATTTTAAAATTGATAATGGAATTCTCCTAAAAATAATTATTACTATTTTTTGTTTGCCTTTTCCAGTGAATTTGACCAGCATTTATTGAAACTGCAAAAGGCCAAGGACATTGCTAAAACATCTGGCCAGTGCCTTAGAGAGTTAATCCAGTCTCTGTTAGTCACTATCAGAGCTTGTAGAAAGTATATGGAATAAAATACATCAAAAGCTGCTCTAAATACTTTTTCTTGTTTTCTGAATACAGAATTTCTTTAAGCCTCAAGTTGACCGTAATTTTAATTAGCTGTAGAATATTGATTGTGAATTTAAAAATGTCAGAAGGTTTGTTTAACCTGTATTGCAGTGAAGGAACTAAAGAAAGTGATTTGTGCTCATAGTATTCACTAGTCTAACTTGCCTCAAATTTTGTAGTGAGAAGTATTAACTGTTTTTCTGCTTTTGATGTTAAAATAGTTACAGGTCTAAAGACAGTCTTTTACATCTTTCAGACCTGGTTTTGATTACATTATTGGAGATGTATTAGTATGTTGTCAGCTGCTTATCTAGAATGTAATCTGTTCTGTGCTCTGCATGAAGCAAGAGGAAGTGAAAAATTCCTGCATTGAAAGTTGTAGATGAACACTTAGGCGGCTTTAGTTTCGTGACTTTTTATGTCATTTAAATTGATTATTTTATTGGTGCTTGATTATTTTTACATGGATACAGATAAACTTGAGTTCAGTCCTCTCTCTCCCAGAACACACAGCAGTTGTTGCAGTTCCTCACCATAGGACTGTAGTAGTTTCTGACAGTAAGGACTGGGAGAGCGTATCTTCCCTTTATAGGGGAGATTGATTCACAGGTAGTGTGATTACATGGAACGTGTGACGCTGAGGGTCTTCAAGGTTAAGTTTTAGCTGCTGGTAGGGTGAAGAGAGCAAATACGTTGTGTCAGTATGTAGCAGAATATTCACGTCTGAACATGTTCAGCCTTACTATTTGGAAAACAGTTTGTTTAAGATTGTTTTTAATCCAGCTGAATATGGTCTAATCTTGCATTTCCAGGGTAGTTCCAGGGAGAGAGAGCGAGCTAATAGTATAGCTAACTTAACAAAATTAAATTACAGAGAACCAGCGACAACGGAGAAATCTGAGACTAAGAAGCCAGCGACAGTCAGACAGCTGTGTACTGAGCAGTGATGATGAAGATGAAACAAGAGATAACGATGTGTATGTGACTGATAAAGCGTCTCGAGATCTGGGACCCCTGGAAGAGGAAACTGCAAGTTCAAAGTACGTATGCCTCATGACCTACCAAACATTGAGTTGTGCTTCTTTTAAGACACAGGACTAAGTAGTGTTTGTCATCACCTAAATTATCTTTGAAGCCTTCACTTACTCATTAAAAGAGGGAACTGAGTATGACATCATTGATACCATTGATACCAGTGAAATGATACCATTTTCACTTTAGGGTGAAAAGCCAGCCCAAAACAGATCTACAACTTTGTATACAGCCTTAAAGATGAGTGTGGGGTATGGCAAGGAAGTGGGGATTAGTCACAGGCCGGAGCTCATAATGTATTGCTTTTCCTTTTCCTACAAAGCTCCAGTAGTTATGTTAGATATAAAATACTTGTGTTGATGTCCATGAGGTTTGGTATCACAAGACTGGCGGGCAGCAGACTGGCAAATGCCAGTAAAAATGCTTATGCATTCCCTGCTTTTTTTTACATACGGTGCCAGGTGCTGTCTTCCTCAAAGCAGCAGCTGTCCTTCCCAAGATATATTTGCAAGGTCATCCTGGAGGTCATGCTCTTATGGCCAATTCTTGTCCTGTCCCATGGATGTCCTGGAGCCCTGATATGTTTGCATGTGGGATGGGGATCTTGCTGTTTGAGTCAGTAAAGACCCCATTCTTCAGAGAAAGAGTAAATCCTACTGTAGTGTGTTAGACTAAGGAAATGAAATCAGGTGTCTATGTGACTGGGCAAGTTGAAGGACATAAGAATTGTGGTATAAACTTCTTTTAAAGTGTTTTTTTGTGGGGAGTGGGGGAAATACAGGGTTGAATGAAGCTGATGTGCTTTGAGCCTTTTGGATTACTGAAAGGCAGTGTAGGAGAGAACTTGAGTATGTAGCTTTTGGGTGCCAGGTCATAAGTATGCCACCCAAAGGTTCTATGCTGTTCTAATCTGTAGTGCATTTTGCCAATGGAGTTGTAGATGTTTAAATCTTGGTTGTTAAGTACTTCAGAGAACAAATACCACTAACTCGATTATACAAAAAAGTAATAATTTGTTCTTCAGCCTTCTCTGTTAAAGAGTGCACCTTCCTGCTCTGTGTAGATAAGGCTGAAAAAACTCAGTGCTGCAGCATTTAACATTGACAAAAGGGTCCTTCCTGGTGCTGGGGATTGCCAGAGCCATCTGCATTGTTGGACTCCTCATCCTTCTAAGAGTATCATATTGTAGTTTATTACTGAAGTGTTATTAATAGCTGCTGCCTCAAGAATCTGAGGAGTGAAAATGTGAGAGTTAGTGGAATTAAATTCTGTAGGTGAAACTAGGGGTAGATGTTAGTAGTGCTCCCTGCTTGAATTGAAGATAATGACATAAAGGCTATCTCATGCTTTCTATTCTTGTTTGATTAATAAATTAGAACTGTGGTTCAGCATGGGCAGTGACATAAGAAAGCCAAGTGTTTAGGGTAAAGAGTTCTGAAGATTTAAACTAGAGATTAGTTTGTAAAGAAAAGTGTCAGGAAGCTCTTTTTGTTTCTGCTAGCTGATACTATTCATCACTTGGGCTGGGACATGTTCCCTCGGCAGCTGAGCTGTGTCTTGCTAAGTGTATGTGCAGTACTGCTGTCCTGGAGGCTGAAGGCAGCAGAGGCACATCTGTAACCACAGCACAGTAACAGACACTGAGTTGGTCTTTCCGCCTTGGAACTAGAAATTTGGGCTTGAGTATTTCCTCACGTTAGCGTGTTCCTGACCTACATTTTGTAAGGAGGAGTTCTTGGAATGCGTATGTTACTGGGCTGTTGCTAAATCAGAACAGGGGATTTTTGAACTTGTGACAGCCTCTCCCCTTTCTGGAATGACTTGTTTCCAAGGCACAGCTCGGTGCTTTTGTTACAGAGCTGTCATTGACGGCCTGTTGGAGATCAGTGCAGAACAGAGCAAGAGACTGCTGTTAGTTCTTGTGCTAGACCAGGGTGAGTTAGTTCTTGTGCTAGACCAGGGTGACTGACTGCATCTTCCCCCTAGGGAAAACCTTTCCTTTAGGACAGGGAGACCTAATCTTGTTATTACATGCCACAAACTGAGGAGTTAAAGATACAGAGGAATCTTGAAAAGGAATGCATCATGGCTAGTTGGTGCACTCAGATGGTGACGTGACATTTTGTGTGTGGGTAACCCTTGATTTGCAGTGGAATTAATGGCTGCATGTTCTTTCTTGTTCTGTTCTCTGTACCACAAGGCCGTCTGGTACTGTTAGCTGTCCAATTTGCATGGATGTCTACTCAGAGGTAAGGATCCACATGCTGTCATCCTTTATATTCTGTGTGAGGGAGAAAGGGGCAGAGGGGGAGCTGCACAACTCAGTTGCCGATGTGGGATGTTACAGAGAGCTGGCTTGAAGCACAGAGCTTGCCCTGAAGCTCATAGTAACTTGTCAGTCCAAGTCACTTCTTGGTGGTGAGGGAAGAGGGAGGAACCCTTGCCAGGATGGCACTGAAAGATCTTCAGGTTCCTTTCTATTCTAAGAGTAAAGGACCATTCCAGGTATTCTAAGTCCTGTTTGCCTGATGGCAGTAGACCAGCAAAGTTGAATTCTTTACTCCCAGTGCCTGTTGTGGTTTCTTTCTTCCAGATTGTGCAAAGTGGACGACAGCTTGTGTCAACAAAATGTGGCCATGTCTTCTGCAGTCAGTGCCTCCGTGATTCCCTTAGGAATGCCAACTCTTGCCCAACCTGCAGGAAGAAACTCACTCACAGACAATATCATCCCATTTATATATGAGTACTTTTGTTTCTCAGGACAGACTCAACTGGATTTTGGGGGAAATGTCATGTTTTCAGTGCTCTGAAGATTTAAAGAGCAGCAGGTTGTGCACAAATCCAAATAAAACTGGTTTTTTTGGAGAACAACTTGTATGTATCTAGACAGCTTTTTTATGGTCCAAGTTGCTTCTTGTTATGTTCCTGGTTATCATGTTACATCAATGACTGTCTCTAAACTAGACCAGCAGCCTAGACCAGGAAGGAAGCAGTTAATCCATTTCCTTCTACTTTTTTTAGTGCTTAAATGAGGGGGTGTGAATATTTTGTTCTTTCTTACTCTCTGAATTATTCCTACCATCACATACAGGTATGGAATAGTTTCCTTTCAGAAGACAGATTAGCAATTTAGAATTCCATTACACCTTTTTTTTTTATCCTTTAAGAAGCTCATGACTCTTTGCTTTCTTGCATATCATCTTTGCCCAAGTAGAGTGAATTCTGTACTGATGGGTTGTTTTTTTTTCATAAATCAGTCTTAAATTGACCACAAAGGTTATGCAATAAAGTAACCTGCTGTTAACCAGCAGTAAAGTGTTTTGAGCAGAAGGTTTGAACATGCAGATGTTTTTATGAACTCCATGAGATCCCAAGTACATAAACACATTGCAGCATGTACAATGTGAAAATAATTCCTTGATTGTTTTAACTGCCAAGAATTCCTGTATTTTAATCCCAACACTGAATTTATTTTCTAACATGATGAGATGGTCCCTTGGGTTTACTTGTGCTGTAACACTCTCTCCTAACAACTAACAAGAATATAGTCTTCTCTAGGCTTCCTAGTGATGAATAAGAAGCAAATTCATCTGTATGCTGTCCTCTTGCCAGCTGAACACCAAACTACCTACAGATCTTCTTGCTGTATCAACTGTTCCAGTGTAAGGCTTTAAGTTCAGTGTGTTTACTTTGCTGTTCTCGCTGGTTGTTACACTGACACTTGACTGGATGTAGCCTGGTGAATAGGACTGAAAATTAAATAACTGTACTGCCTTTATTGAGTGGAGGCTTTAAAATGTATTTGGTAGCAATGTTGACAGCTTTTTAGAGAATAGTTCAATCTCCCTTTGCCCTGAGGTTTGTCCAGTTTGTTTTAAATGCAGTTTTAGAAAAGAAGTCAGATATATCTCCTAGGAAGGACAATTTCTCTAATTGAGAAGGCAGGAATACACCAGTTTATGCACTCTTATCCAGTCACTTTTTCCTCAGGACTGAATTCTAAATGTCTATTTCACACTTATTTTAGAGCTAAAATGTCCAGGCTGATCTGGAATCCAAACAAGATTCCAGATACAAACAGGTTTATGTAGACAAGATGATTAAAATGAGTGTTTTATGATCCACAGCGGTGGTAGGTGCATCTATGAAAAACGCGAGAATTAAGCTTGGACACCTCTTGGCAGTTGGTTGCTTATAGAAACCATTATAAGAACCATTCTGTGCCCTGGTGCAGCACAACTGTAGGATGTTTAGTTAATGTTGGTATCGCCTGTGTCTTTGCTAACCTGTCCTTGGGATCTGTAGGAAGCCTTTAATTAAAGAAGCTCTTCTAAATTAGCTGTCTCAAGGTCTGCCTTGCAACCCAAAGTAAAGTTGATTTTTTTTTTAATTAGGATGATTCTGGACATAGTAATAGAGAGTTTTGTTACAGAAAGGCTGGCTCAAGAAATGCAGCACATTCCCCACCCTGGTTTGGACTAGCTTTAGTTCAGTGCTGTTAGCAGGAATATGCAGTTTCTGTATTGTGGCAATAGGGTGACTCCTACAAAGTTACACACGTAGTTCCTGTGTGCTCCCATGGGTAGGATAAACTACAAGCAAGGACTACAGCTATCTCAGGATAGTGCAGTGGCAGTGGTGGCTGCATTTGTGTCCCAAAAAGCAGAGAGTTGATGCTTAAAGCATTAATTGTGTGAAGAGAAGTAGCCCAACATTAAAACTGTAGAGCCGCTTAAGGGTCACAGAAACTACTTTCTCCCCGTAGCTTAACAAAGAATAAATTATGACTGTTTTTCCTGGGGTGGCTGCTGTGTGAAAGGAATCAGCAGAAGAGGATTTGAGGGATTACTACTGAGGATGAGGGTGAGTCACTTAACCGTGCATCTTTCACAGTCTCCTAGCCATAGCCTAAATGATTTTGCACAACTTCCTCCATGTAAATACCACTTTAGAGTTAGTGTCTCAATAAATAGATCTAATCAAAATTTAGATATCATAAACTATATTAAAAAGTTTTTAGCTTTTGTGTACCCTGTGAAGTGCCACAAATTTTGTGCATCTCAAAACGGATATTACATCTCAGTACGTGGGAAAAAATAGGAAATTCCTTACATGCTTTTTTCTTTAAGGGAAAAAAAGTCTGATATATTTCAGTTCCAGTAATGTTTCACATTGGCAAGAACTCATAGATAAAGAAAAAAATCTTTATATTATGTAGATGTCTGTCTTGTTGTATATAGTTCAATTTTTCCTGTATTTAATTGTATTCAAGTCTGTCAGTCCATCTCTGTTGAACTCTGCTGGCAGGCAGAGGGTTCTCTTAACAGGTGGAAATAAAACGATTGGATTGATCAATCACAAGTGCTTGTTCTTTTCATTGCGCTGTAGTTGTTGATTGGAGCGAAAAAATCCTGGAGACCAAAGCCTTTCAGATGCTGGGACCAGTGTGTGTTGTGTGGGGCAAAGGAGAAAGGCGCTGCCTGGGGCGGGAGGGATGTTGGGGACGAGAGGGTGAAGTCCTACTCGGGGCAGGGGGAATGGGGCGATGCAGAGGTGGGCTTGTGAGTGGGGGGAGCCCGGCAGCCAGTGCCAAGGAGAGAGAGCAGGGAAGAGGGCGGGAGAGTGTTGAGCCACCTCCCTGGGGGTTCCCATTGCCTGCTGGGTGTGAAGCAGCTGCTGGAGAGAGGATGAGGAGGAATGCTGAGGAGAGGACTGGGTACGGCGCGGTTTCAAAGTCACACTAAAGCTCACTTGATTTTTTTTCTCCAAAGAAACTAAAGAGATGCTGTTTCCTGAAGGTCTTGGCTTATCCCTCCCAGGCAACCAGTGACAGCACAAGAGGACACAGTCCTAAGCTATGCCAATGGAGGTTTAGGCTGGACATTGGGAAGAAGTCCTTCACAGTGAGATTGGGCATTGGAGGGGGTTCCGCCAGGAGGTGGTGGTGTCACCATCCCTGCAGGAGTTGAAGAAAAGACTGGATGTGGCACTAACTGGCATGGTCTATTTGACTATGTGGTGTTAGGTCATAGGTTGGACTCTATGATCTCAAAGGTCTTTTCCAACCTAGTTAATTCTGTGATTTTCCTTCCTCTTTTTTTATTAAGTTCCTCCTAAAAAACGAAGGGAATAAAAGTTCCCATTAAGGCCAGCTGTTCCTCAGACTCAGAGAATGGTTATGGTGGGAAGGGAGCACTGGAGGTCTGCTCGCTAACCCCCAAGGCAAACTGCTCCGGCAGACGTACTGTGAGCATGGGTTTGCCCAGGAGACTGTGGGGAGCTTCCCAAAAACTGGCAAAGGTTTCTCAGGAGGGGCCCAGCTGTGCCAGCAGCCTGGACAGAGAGGTGGCAGAAGAAGCAGCCAGTGACCTGCCCAGCACATGTTCTGCCCCAGCGGCTCCCATGGACACCCAGTCCTTCGTGCTGCGGGGCCTCCCTGTGCCCAGAGGCCATTGAGACACGGTGGGGCCGTGCCCTGAGCAGGAGGGTGTAAAAGAGCCCTAAGCCCTGGGGTGCGCTCTCCCAGGTGAGCACCTCTCCCAGGAGGCAGCATCGCCCTGGAGTACCTCTGTGTCAGAGGAAGTCCGAGACGGCTACAGACAAGAAGACCACAGCAGCAGCAGCAAGAGGCGTCCTGGCAGAGCTGCGGAGCAAGGAGGGGAGCTGGTGCGACAGTCTGTGCCTCGACAGAGTCCTGACACCGCCACAGGTCGAGGAAGGCCCCTGGTCCAAGGATCACCAAAGTGCGAGCAGTGGGGAAGAGAGCAACTCAGTGTCCTTTCTTATGACCTGAACCCACAGCAGTCTTACGATGGCACAAGACAGCTGCTATCACTTTCTTCCCAAGAGGAAGAAAACACGGACCAGTCACTGTTCCACAAGGACACAGAGTCATCGCAGGAGGACTGGAATGACAGCGCTATCAACACTATCTGGGTCAAGCCCTTCTTCCCGTCAGTCGTGCTGGACCTCTGCTCGCTGCTGGCAGAAGAGGCAGACGCTGAACTGCCCAGCACATCTCCTGCCCTGGCAGGTCCCAAGGCCACCCAGCCAGCAGCTGCTGCCCTGGACAGAGCTCCTGAGGAGGAGGAAGAGGACCGTGTGCCTCCCACTGCCAAGGCACAAGAGGAGGCATAGACAGGAGCTTCTGCTGCCTTTGGTGAGCAGGCGGCAGCAGCAGAGGCAGAGAGCCGGGCAGCTGCCCCACACAGCCCCTGCTGCCCCCCCTAGCCCTTGCCCAGCCACCTGAAAGCTTGCAGTGGGCAGTGGGCAGGGGCAGAAGCAGGACGGGGTCCTGCTCGTGCTTGGTGCTGCCCACCAAGGGAGGAGGGGTCCTGCTCCCAGGAAGTCAGGTCGGTCTGCAGCATGGCAGGGCTGTCCACAGAGTGGGCAGAAATCAAACATCGAAGCTTCAGCACTGGCAGATGGTGCCTCAGTGTCCCTCCCATACGAGTCATGGGCAGAGAGCTGGGGCTCTGGAGCGTGCACACCCACAGACGATGGTCTGGATCGGCTGGTGGCAGCCCAGATGTGTCCCTACCACATGAAGCCACCGCTTTTTCACAGGGTTACAGGCATGGAGTCAGAGGCAGAAGTCTGGAAAGTGCAGGTGTAGGGAGGGATTGCAGGGAAATGCAGGCTGACATGGGGCCACTTGGTGGGAGGAAACCTTGCTGGAGTGGGACAGGCGGTCATTTGAGCGCTGAGAGGCAAGTGCTCGGCTACAGCTGTCCCCATGCAGTGGCCTTCCCCCTTCAGGAGGGCGCTCAGGGCACTGCGCAGGGCATTTGGGAGACAAAAAACCCTCCCTCCATTGTTCTAGTCGTAGGAGCCTTCCCACCATGTCTCTGTGATGCCAACAGAGGAATGTACACGTTTGTACTTCCTCTTGTTTGCTCCCCATACCACGTGTTTGTGTAGAGTCATCCGAGGCAGGCCCTGGAGAAAGCGGATGCCTTGGCTGCAGTACCTGGAATGCCTTTGCATTGTTGCAGGCATCCATTACAGGTGTTGGTATCTTACTGGCAGCCTTGGGATGGTGTGGGAGACTGAAATATTACAGTTTATGACTTAAACATTTTCATGAAGGACCTTTTGCCTATTGTAGCAAATCTGTATTACAAAAGCTGCAGAGAAAACCACCACACCCTGAATGGGGCCCTGACTGAGCCCCTACACCGCTCGCTGATGAAGAAAAGATAAAGTAACAACTCAGGGCTGGGGAGAAAGGGTACATTCACAGAGCACAAGCCTAACACCTTCGGAGTGGAGACCACAGCCCCAGGGCTATCAGCTGCCAGGCTCGCACAGACCCTCTCACCACAGCGTGGGGAGAGAGGTTTTGGGTGTGTGCTGGAAAAGCCTCTGGTGAGAGGCACAGTGACCGCCCATCCTCCGCTGTGCAGAGGAGCCCAGCTGAGGGTCCCTTCACCTCCGGGAAAAAGCTCGTCCACAGCAGAGGGGCTTTCCTGGCCCATTGAAGGCCCCCCCAAAGGGGTCCCCAGACCCTGCACCGGAGCAATGCAGATGGTGCAAAAGATCCATAGTATTGCAAGGGACAGTGTCAAACAGGTCCCCTGCAAGGGAGGCACCTGGGCGTTCCCACCTGGCTCAAAACATGTATTAATCCACTGGATTCTGTACTCTTTGGCATGTGGTGGGGCCGATGGGGGACCCTCACCAGCAGAAGACCAGATGGAGGGGAGCAACGAGACATCATTGGGAGCCTCAGAAGGGTGACATGTTTCTACCTAACCCCTGTCACTCTCTCCCTGTCCCCTCACCCCCCACGCACACTTCTTTCTCTCTTTTTTCTTTCTCGTCTCTTTCTTTCTCTTTGCCTCTTTTACTATGAAATAAAATAGATCAGTTTTTTGGCACCAACATATAACTTTGTTTGGTTTTAATCAGGTTTTTTGGGTATATTTTGAACCTTCAAAGTTCTTTCTGTTTTATACACAGACACTTAATTTTCTTTGCTCTTCTGGGTTTAAACCAGATTGTAACAGATGGATAGGATTTCCCCAACAAATCTAGTTTAAAGCCCTCTTCACCCGTCTGGCAAGTCCCCAGCCAAAGATCCTGTTTCCCATCTTGATCACATGGACCCTGATCACATGGATCAGTAAACCAGGCCTGGCAAAGAGAGTCCCACAGTCTGAGAAACCAAAAGCCCTAGTATGGCATTGATAACTTCAGTAATGAGCTGGACAAGGTGATTGAAAGCACCCTCAGACATTTTGCAGATAACACCAAGTTGGATGGGAGTGTCAATCTGCTGGAGGGCTGGAGGGCTCATTACTGAGATTTTATTGTAGGTGCTGCCTCAAGAATTTGAGGCTTAAAGACGGGAGAGTTAGTGGAGGAGTTCTGTAGGTAAATTCTGTAGGTAAAACTAGGGGTAGATATTAGTAGTCCTTTTTGCTTGAATTTAAGGGCCATCTCAAGCTTTCTATTCCTGTTTGGTTAATAAATTACCAAGTGAGGTTTAGCATGGGTGATGACATAGGAAAGTCAAGTGTTTAAGGTAGAGAGTTTTGAAGGTTTAAACTAGAGAAGGTCTTGGCTTATCCCTCTTAGTTGCTTTTTTTGTATTTTGTTCTTTTTTACTCTTTATATTGTACACATATGGAGTAGCTGCCTTTCCAAACACTGATGAGCAATTTGCTGTTTTATTTACACTTTTGTTTGTATCCTAAAATAAGCTTATTACATTTTTGCTTTCTGCTGTGCTATGTTTGCCTTATTAGAGTGCATCCTGTAATAACAGATCTTTTTTTACAAGTCAGGATTAAAGTGACAACCTCCATCATGCAATAAAATAACCTGCTGTTCAACAGCTGTCAGGTGTTTTAAACAGAGGGCTGTGTGGACAGGAAGGCTGTTGTTATGGGGGAGTCCTTGCTGCTTCAGTTAATCCCTTGATCTGCTTCTGCTGGAATATTGGATCCATCAGATCTGCTCTCTGATTTGCAGCCAGATTTGGCACTTCGATTGGATGAACCATGCAGCAACTGCAGAAGGCTGTTCTCACTTGGGGTTTGATTCTGCATCACATTTTTGGAAAGCAGAAGGGGTAAATATAAAACATGGGCCAGATAGAAGACCAGGTCCAGGGCAGACCAGCCCTCTCTAGGGAGATAGGTATGAACCATGGCCCAGTGGCTGGGCTGAACATGTAATCTGGGCAATGTTTGCAGGGCTGCAGTGTCTGAAATGAAGGCTGAGATTGGGAGGATGGAGTGGAGACCACGGCTATGGAGTGGGGACCAGTGCAGGAATATCGTGAGCTAGAAATTGGAACTACAGAGGAAAGAGTACCGATGTGTTTGCAGCTGCTTTGTGTGTGAGCAGACAGTCGGCAAAGGGGAATTGCCACGGGTAAGTGTTGGTATATGGCAGGTGAAACAGATTAGCAGGGCCATAGCTGCATTCTGGTTGCAGAGCTCAAACCTCAACTTGCCTGGATTAGGATGGTGACACAGGTCTGGGGCAATGCTGACAGGTGACACGATGCCATCTAAGAAGTTTTTGTTAACTGTAGAGAAGTGTCCTTGCATTGTGTCTGATCTACACTTGGTGGCAGCGAATGCTAATTTCATATGTTCTGTTAAAATCTGTTTCATATGTTCTGTAAAAATCTATTTTATTTTCTAGGTTAAGAGCATGCAGTTGAGCCCTTGGGCTTGTGAGGATGGTTTAACCTCCAAATATTTTATGTCTTTTTTATGTCTATGTAGCCTGATGATGTAAAATCCAGCTTGGTTTTTTGTGTTTCATCTAAAGACCAAATTCATTGTGGTTTCTACAGTTGACTTAGGGCCTGATAACAATGAGATGCTTTAGAGCTGCTTCATATTCTTTCTGAAATCCTAAGTCCTCCTACAATTTCTCTTTGAGGGTTCTGGGAAGGTAAAAGGAACAGCAATATCTGGTCTGGGGCTTCCCAGAGGAGAGGATTGCCATCTCTGTCGAGGAGAGTTGTTGGCGCTGTGTCCAAATACAGTCCAAGAGTCTGACATGTCCCTTCAGAGAGGGGTCCCACCCATGCCAGTGGTGCAGGATGAATGCAGAGGTGATGTGATATATCCTGGTTTTGTTACGAATGAGATGGAGGTCTCAAAGACCATTTAAAAAGTATTTTGAATAGTTGCCACATCTTTCATTCAGTAAAGCCCTTGATTACACCAGCAATGTAAATCTGAAGGCCTCACTTCCCCGTAGTAACTCTGCTACCCACAGATTGTAGACTCGGAATTTGTGTGGTTTTATTTTTCATGGTAGATGTTACCTTAAGGTTTTAGGTAAGCAGTTAAAAGCAGATACATTAGGAATGAAAATGAGAATGGAGAGCTGCTTATTTCTAATCCTGTTTCCTCTCTCATATTTCATAAAGAAGATATTAGAATTAAAAGTCTTACACAGAAAAATAACAGGTTAAGATATTGATTTAATACAGAGGTTGCAGAGGTCAAGGGATTAATGGTCTTAGAGGTGTGTCTATATGAGCACTTGCAGGTGTCCATTTAAAATACATTCTAATTCTTTATGTAGGAACGTTTTTCACAGGGAGTACATCAAATATATTCATATTAGTGAGGGATTTTCCTTGCTTCTTGGGGAAGGAGAAGGGCTTCTGCTTTCTCTAGCAGTAGTTTCTCACATAGTGCCTTATGGCTCTGTGGGATGGGATAGATAGACCAGCATTATTTTTTTGTGTAAAATTCTGTGTAGCTCTTTTTGCACATCTTGATTTGCAGCATCATCACAAGTAGGCATTTCATAATTAGTGTGATTAAAAGCACACATATTGCAGAGGAAGGGAACATGAAAGTTAGTCATTAAAACTGTGCTGCAAGGAGGTGGTGTGCTGTGGCTTCTTTCCTTTGCCATAAATTCCTCCATAAATCTCATTTCAAGCCTTGCTCAGTAGAGAAAGGGTATGAAACTGGCTATTTCCATGACCAGTGTTACAACATCATTTCCCCAAATCATTTATTAGTTGCCACAAAGACTGAAGCATATTTCTAACTAATTCAGAAATCAAAATTTTAGACATGGATCATGCATATATTTGTGCCTTCCTTCTTGCTGGAGTGCAGACGAATGAATTTTAAAAATAGCCTGGGGTGAAGGTTTAAGTTATTCGTTTTACAAGGCTCTTTAAAAGCTTCTTTTCTAACCTGCCAAATTATAGGATGGCTATAATTTGTTTTAGTCTTTCAACATTTAAGAAAATGCCTGCTGCATATTGAAGCATTAACACCCCTTAGCTGAGCAAATGGAGCGCGGGGCTGCAGGAGCAGCCAGGACTCCGCTGGGAAGGGAGCTGTCTGCTCAATGCGAGGCCTCATGAATTGCAAAGAGCTAATTAGGAGAAATGCTCACAAAAGACTGATTTTCTGACACTTCTGCCTAAAAAAATATTTGAAGTGCTTTGGGCATTCCGAAGGTTCTCTGTCTGTAGAGACTGTTTATTAGACTTGCCATCAGTGTTCCTTTTATTTTTGCCTTCTCCCACCTCTCATATCTGAAGGCAGAGAGCATTGCATGGAACAAAGTGCTGCTCAGCCACTGTCACCATCACTCAGAAAGAAAGGGGACTTCCAGCTTGAGGTGCTTAGACACTAAAATCGATTTTTATTATTAATTTTATTTGATCAGCAAAAATCAGCCAGTTCCATAAACTTCTACAGCCATGTGCAGGAGCTGCCAACTGTCCCCCAAAGCTGTTTTCGGAGGGGAGCGGATAGGAGCAATTCAAGTGGTGCTAGAGGCTGGTGATTTATTTAATGCCACCAGGTTCCCAGGCATGAAGTCAGGCAGAGCCTTCATTTTGGAGCCTCCTTCCCTGAGAAAGCAAGGCTGATGTTTGCCATGTGTTCAGGGATGCCAAGGGAAAAGGCTGACGCCCTGTTTGCTGGATCTGCTGTGAACCTACCACTCCCTCTGGCAGCAATGGGGTTTCACAGAGCCAGAGCAGGGCAGTACCTATTAACCTGAAGAGATGAATGAAATAATTGTGTCGTGTGCACAGCAGCTCCTTGGAAATGCAAGGGAAGTAGAAACGGTTTGCTATTACAGAAGTGGAAAGGAAAGCTGTGTATACTCTTGTTGCACCTCAACATTGCTACCTAGATATTTTATAGGATTTTATTGGTTTTAGTGTTGTTTCATATCTGTTAGGATGCCTAGAAAAAGCTTTTTTTGACATTATTTTTAAAACAAATGTTTATGTATTTATATACACACTGATTTTACAGCTGGGCTTGCAATGCTTGGATATTCTGGAGAGGAGTGAGACTGTCAACTCTAACCTCCTCAGTCATCCCTCTGGGCTTCCACATCTGAATTTGCAAATATCCACAGGCCTGCACCCTTAATATCTGAGACATCCCTTGGGTAAGGTGTTGTGTTCATAGGCTGGGAAAAGCCTTGTGATCCTGGGCTTGTGTCCTGCATCCCCCATTCCATTCCACAGTGATGCCCAGTCAGAGCCATGGCAAGCCAGACCAGGACCCAAGGCAGTTCACTAGGGTAGAAAACTCTGTGTCTGATTTAGGTTAGGTCCACCACACAGGAAGAGTTTGAGGCTGTTGCTAGGACATGCCTGGTGTTTGACAGCGCAGCTTTGGCTGGTTCCTGGACAGGCAGGATCTCACCTCCCCAAACTGAGTTATGTTGCTCCTACCTCGTCCTGCAGCCAAGATCCCATGGGAGAGACCATCCAGCACTGACAAGCCCAGAGTGACTTGTGAAGCTGCCCCCTGCTGCCAGATTTCTTCTGGAAAAGGGTTTTGTCCCAGATAGGAACATGTGGGAAACGTCCTCTCGGATGCACTGACCTCAGTGACAGGAGGAAGTGACAGCGCAAAGGAGACTTGGGTTTATGCCAATCCTTTGGGTGGGGGTTTGTGCCATATCTCCCTAATTTCTGGTTGTGGGATTAATCAAAACATACAAATAGCATAAACCAAGGTGAGGAAATACAATGTTGGCTGGTACTGCACCATCTTGGTCTGGGCACACACCCTGACAGAGGTCTGGGATAAGTGTTTCTAGCCAAAGTCCAAAGCACATGTGCATGTAGGCCACCATTAGCTTTATTCTTCTTATGGTGTAGTGCCAGCTTGGAAGGAACCCTGATCCAACCTTTCTTGGCAAAAGCATGGTCTAGACCAGGTGGCCTAGCACCCAGTGCAGCTGAATCTTAAAAATGTCCAATATTGGGATGTCCACCATATCCTTGGGGAGTTTATCCCAATGACTGACTGTTCTCTCTGTGAAAAATTTTCCTCTTTTGTCCAGTCTCACCAGGAGTAACTTGTACCTCTTACCTCTCCTCTTTTCCATGTGACTCTTTGTAAAAAGGGAGTCTCCATCTTTTTTGTAGCCATCCTTTAAATACTGAGACATGGCAATAAAGTCTCCCCTAAGCCTTCTTTTCCCAAGGCTGTACAAACCCAGTTCTCCCAGCGTTTTCTGTTATGGCTGGCTTCCCAATCCTCTGGTCACCTTTCTGACCCTTCTCTGGACCCTCTCCAGCCTGTCCACATCTTTTTTGCGTAGTGGGGACCAAAACTGAACATTGTATTCCAGGTGTGGCCTGACAAGCGGATAATGACATCTTTATCCCTGCTGGTGATGCCCTTGTTGATGCAACCCAGAATCCTGTTGGCTTTCTTTTTGTATTATGTTGAAATATTGTTGGAACGCTGAGTTGCAGATTTTGTTCATCAAACAACAGTAATGAAAATGATTAAAAATGAATGCCTTTCTAACTAGTCTATTTTTGCTTCATGCTTTCAGTAATTTGAAGAAATTAGTGGTGAATAGCAAATTTTGTCAGTGCTGTGAATAATTATACCTGCAATTATTAAACACTTGTTATTAAAGTTGATGAGGAAGCTGGCAGTTCCTGTTTAAACTGCATACTGTTAATATTAAGGAAGCCAAGAGAAAAACAATGGAGATGATTAGGGATCTTGGTGGGACATATTGAAGAAATCTGACTTTTATTCAGCCTAACAAGGGAACTGTTAGAGAGGATTTAACATAAGTATTTAGTATATTGAAATTTATTGCAGAGACAGGCCTAGTAAGAGGGAAGTGATTACTCAAGGTTAATGGCAAACATTAAAATGTGTAGTTGTGGTTCTTCCCTTCAGCACTAAGGAGTGAGCCAGGCACCTCACCAATATCTTACCTTAGGTTTTACACGTGAGACGAGAGGAGAAACCTCTGACCAACACACGGGTGGATGGATGAACAGAAAAAGGATACAAGTCACAGAAGGGCAGTTTGAATTTAGTAACAGAGTCTGCTGGGACCCTGTCAGGAGCTTCCCAGCTCTTGGAAGTATCCGATGCTGGAAAGGGAGAAGTGCTGCAGTGAAGGAGTAAAAAGCACACAGTGTTTCTCCATTGCCTCTTTGAAGATTGAGGTTTAAAAGTTAAAGCTTTGAACTGCTTCGTTTCAGAAAATGAAGCATGCTATGTGAAGGTCATTAAAAGGCCTTGTAGTTGAGAGTTCAGGCAAACAAGCAACAAACAGCTGGATACATCAGGCGAACTTAGCTCGGATACCAAGGAGCAGTCAGTGAACTTTGAGGGAGCAAAGAAGTTCTCCACTGACACTCTGTTGCTACAAGGGAGACATGAGGCTGTCACTCTCAAAACCCTCCATAAGCAAGTGCCCAACCTGCCACAGGGGCTGCTGCAAAATCTACAAAGTGTCAGAGTCTTTGGTGTCTGTGCTGCTCGTACCAGGCTGCCGTGCCTCACCCCGCTGGTCTGGCTGCGTGGGATCACACCCGACACACATCTTCCCCATCGCACTCTGAGCCGGTGCTGGACCCGCGGTGGTGGTAACCCCTTTCCTGTGCTTCTTGTAATTACGCCTGGCATTTTCCTACCTTACCATTTTCTCTCTTTCCTTCCTCTTTCATGAAAAAATAAAGTTGAATTATCACCTAGAACACCAACATTTAACCTTGTTTGTGTTTTAATCTCGCTTTCAGGTATGTTTAGAACCTGATTCCTTTCTGCAGCTGTGGATCAAGGCAAAACTCACCTCTCCTCATCTTAAGCAGATTAGAATAAGTGCAGCCTGGTGCAAGCCCTGAAGGGACATTCAGGGTTGGCAACCTCGTGGCATAGTGGCGGTCACTCTGCTCTTAAGGCTGCCCCTCTTGGTTGGAAACCCTGCTCACCAAAGAGGAAAAGAACTTCCTCCCTCTTGTTGAAGAAAAAATCATAACAATATTTCTATGGAAAGTAAATAAAGCCCCTCTCATAGTTTTCTGGGCAGCCTAGAAATTAAGAATTACACAGAATCATCAGAAAACAGAAAATATTTTTCTTCAAGAGCTAAGCATTTTCTTGAAAAACATTTATACTTATGATTGTGATCACAAATCAGTGCAGGACACTGATACACAACATGCAGCTCTTGCTGACTTCCGCACACCAAAGTACATGGGGCTTTGTGAGCTCCTGTGCTGAGCCAAGAGAGGAATCCCTCCCCTCCTAGCTCAAATATGTTTCAATTCATGCTGATTTTAATTCATATTAATTTTGTTGTCAGAGTAATTTCTCTGTCAGGCAGCTGAGCACCCTTCAAGGTGGTGACTGGTGAGAAGCAGTGTCTCCCACTGGGGCTGCTCCCTTGCCGTGGCGTGCTGGCAGCTTGGCCACTCGGGAGATAATTGTGGCTTTGCCAGGTGCACTTCAGTGTGGACCAGTCCAGGAGCAAAGGCCAGACGAGCCATTTTTCTCATTTTCTGGCTGGAGAAAGGAAAAGAGTCTGCCAACAGCTTAAAATATTGGCACTGCTACTTGGAGAGGCAAAGACCAGACTCTATTCTGAACAGTGGACCACCTCAAAAGCTATTTTTTCCAGGAAACCTGACAACTGCTAGCACATTTGGTTGGCACAAGGCCAACTGATATTGTAAAAGGGTCAAAAGGTAGGAAGGTATTGATTTTCCTGACACAGAGGGCGGTCACTGGTGCTGTGGTGCACGCCACCACATCGGTCACCTGTGGACCAGTGAGGAATTGAGGATCCCTGAGTTATGAATTCGCATCATATTTTTTCCCTGGAGGAAAGGTGCCAGATGTGCCTCAACAATGATCATCCCTGTATGCTCCAGGGTCTGTGAGGAAAAAGAAATTATGCCTCAGATTAGAGAGGTGAACAAAGTAAACACTCATATTTTTCAAATGACCTCAGCTCCAGAGGAGAGATTAACAGGCAGATTGGGATGCCTCCATTACACAGATCTCCACCTAATGGTTCCAGCTAGACAGAAATATTTTTTTTCTACTGCTGTAGAGCAGATGAAACTACTAGAGGAAAATAATGGATATTAGCTTTCAAAAGCATGGTGATTTGGACTGAAATAAAATTCCTGTGGTTGACACTATGTGCTTGAGTTATAAGATCAAGTAGTGATTTACTTATGAAATTGCTATGGGGAGGTCTTTGAAGTGGTAAAATGGGGTAAAGCATGCCATAATATATTTTGCAACTGATAATGCAAATTGCAGAAGAAGAGGAGAGGAAAATAAATTAACTCTTTAAAATGTTGTTGAGTATTTATGGGGAGGTAATAGGTTTCATGTGAACCTGATCATTAATCCTGGAGTCTTGGAGA
Source organism: Eulacestoma nigropectus (assembly GCA_013397775.1). Taxonomy (NCBI): domain Eukaryota; kingdom Metazoa; phylum Chordata; class Aves; order Passeriformes; genus Eulacestoma; species Eulacestoma nigropectus. The sequence goes on from VZTE01003402.1 coordinate 1,330,937, forward strand.
AATGCCAGTTCCAGTAATTGCATTTTGTCAGCCCAAGCCACGTCCACAGCAAGGTGCTGCTGGCTTGCACCTACTCCAAGCCCCTCCACCACACAGGGAAATACTTCCACCTCTCTCATGCCCTCCTCAGGGCTCCCAAGCCCCCTCCGAGGTTATGCTGATGTTTCAAGACCCTTAAAGATGAAGAGTAAAGTGTTTGTATGCTCACAGGAAATGTGTCACTGTTGCTACCTGGGCTCCCTGCCAGCAGCGACGGTCTGTCCCTGTGCACAGCTGGAACCTGGTGATGGCCACAGAGGAGGCGTCAGGTTCTTTCGCTGGCCTGACTTGGCCAATCAGGTGATGGGCTGAACAGCCCCAGTTCCAACAGTCGCTCCTTACGGGACTTGTGCTCCAGACCCTTCTCCAGCTTCCTTCCCCTCCTCTGGACACACTTCAGCATCTCAGTGTCTTTCTCATGATGGGCCCAAAACTGAACACAGGATTTGAGGTCTCACGCTTCCCAGGGATACAGGTACACCCCACTCCTGAGTGGGCAGCCAGGTGCCCAAGGGAGACTGGCAACAGCCCCCCAGGAACAGGGCAGGGCATCGTCTCATCCCCTTAGCTGCTGCATGAGCACAGCCCACAGCATTTTGTGATGTACCCCAAGCTGGAGACAGTGACTGCTTCTAGGCAGGGGACTGCAGCCCTTGCTTGCAGCAGCCTCTTTCCCTTCGCCCTTGTCTGCCTTGTTGGACGTTTTTGTGGGTCCTGAATGCACTTCGAAGGACTGTAAATCAGTAACAACGAGCACGTTGCAGAAATTCAGTACGTCAGAGACAGATTAAACGACCATAACTTTCATGAGCAGACGTAAATGTTAAGAGAGATTTATTTTGAAACAGCTTTCAAGCTCTTTGGTGCTCCCTGTGCCAGCAGGAAAAAAAGTCTAGTAAGTCTATAATCTGCCAGTGGCTATATGCACAAAATGTGCTGAACTGATGCTTGTAGCCTAATTGAGATGCCTATTGTGCCCTCTGGATGTACCACAGTGCTGCCTGGAACTCAGCACAGTAAATAGATATGCATATTCTTACACAGATAGAAAGCAGAGCTGCTGTTTGCCAAGGATTTGCACAGCATAGGTGTCAGCGTGCCTTTGATTTTCCATGTGGCTTTCATCGATTTCCATGGAAAATAAACTTTCACTATTTCCCTACCACGCCCTAGCCCAATTTCTCTGGGTATGAATAACAAATACATGACCTAATGCAGAGCTGTGCCGCTGATGTGGCGCAGAGGATTTGCAGCATCCCATGCCGATGCTCAGGCATCATTCTGCAGCCACCAGCAGCTCTTGCATGGTTGCCATCCTGCTGTTGGGACGGCCAGGGTGGGGACAGCCCTGAGCTCGAGAGGGGCAGTCAAGCCCTGCCACACTGTCTCTGCTCTGTGCCAGGCTAAGCAGTGCTGACAGAGTTAATCCTGAACTGCTAAATTGGCTCCGAGGTGTCTCTCTTGCAATACAGGTCATGCCCTGCATCTTGCCTACAAAGCAGGGGAGTCCCCCTGGTCTTCCCTCTGCAAAGCAAATCCTGCTGTGGGAATGGTGGTGCTCCCATGGGATTGTGCCTGAGAAGGAGGAGAATAAACCACCCATCTCACGCAGACACCAAAACATTTGTAATCTATCACATGTTAACATCCAAAGAAAGTGCTTCTGTGGTGGATGATTTACTTATTTCTTTTACTTCCTGAACAACCACAGACACCAGTCCAGCCTCTACAGGTCTCCATTGCATCAGAGACCATGGCTGAAAAGATTTCCAGCTCAGTGGGTGCTTGTTTGCGTGACCAGAACTGTATTACACTCCTGGTGAGGACTGGAGGGAGGAGGGGAGATGACTAGGCTCTCTTCATCTCCATCCATCCTCCTCTAACCCAGTTTTCTGGACTTGGGGACTTTCTTGGTGAGGCTGGGGCAGACCCTGCTTTGCTCCCACCACCAGCGCATTTCGATGTGCTGACAAGAGCGATTCAAATGTCCATGATGTATTTACTGCTCACCATCTCCCTGCCTTCATTTTGTAGAATCATAGAATATCCTGAGTTGGAAGGGACCCACAAGGATCACCAAGTACAGTTCCTGGCCCTGCACAGGACAGCCCCAAGAATCACACCATGGGCCTGAGAGCATTACCCACATTCCAGGCCCAGGACTGGCTTTATCAATTATCCTTTAAAATGTCTGGCATTGATTTCTCAGTGGCAGACAGCAGCCTGGACGAGGTATTGGTCTCCTTGCTGGACATCAACACTATCCTGCAAGAATAGACTTTAATGTTTTGTAGAAATGCCCATTATATCCAAGTGTGTATGGTGTACGCTTATGGTTTCCACATGGAGCTACTAGAAGGAAAACCAGAAAGAAAACAAGCATCTTCCGGAGTCACCTTTTTGTTTTCTTAGCACATGGACTGAAATGCATCTATTAAACTACTGCTTGCAAAACCACAGGGTACTGTGAAATTTTGAGCTGAAGGAGATCAGTAGAAACACCCCAGGGAATGTAAATCAGGTTTAAAATAATGTAATTTTTGGATTGTGGCAAAACTCTGAGAAGAAATTCCAGAAAGATATTTTAAAGTTTAAAAAGTGTTGCCTAAGATTTCAGGAGGTCCCAGAGGCAGTGAGGAATGAAGTGCTGCACCCACAGCCAACCCTCCCTCTAAGCAGACCTCTGGAAGGAACATATACCTTCTGATTTATAAAGGCAGTCTTCCTCAGGCAACTCAAGACTTAATATTAGGCATAAACAACATTTGTAACCATTATCTTACAGGACAAAGCTAAACCAGGATCAAATGATTTATTTTGTTGTTTACAACGTAGATACAATGCTATTTCCTAGGTGCAAGAACTTGAACTGCATTTGAAAACACTTACACATCTCATAAAATAAATGCCCTTATTTTTCTATTTTTTTTTTTTCTTACCAGTCTTTAAAAATTGGTTACAAATAGATCTTTTCTTTCTGTCTTTTTCCTACCTCCTTTCAAACAATGGCCCATCCAAGGGCATCTCTCAGCTACAGCTGCTGTTACCTGCAAGAGAATACATAACAGGCTTCACCTCCAGGCATCACCTTGGAAACGGCAGAGCGGCTTTGTGCAGTGTCCAGAGGAGAGTGGAGGCTTTGCAGAGAAATGAAAAAGGCACTGCCTTTCTCCAAAGAGCTCTCAATCTGTTGTTTATGGTAGGAACAGTACCCAGGTGGAGGCAGATTGATGTGGCCTGATGCTGGCAGTTGTCAGCCTTGACTCCACAGCCCTGGGCACGGTGGGGCAGCGGGGTCAGTACAGTTTGGTGCACACTCGTGGGACCCAGGCCTGGGACACTGTTTCCAAGACTTGTGTTAATATCAGTGGTGGAGGTCTGGCGAGCACATCTCTCAATGTCTCTTTTGTTATCGCAAGGAGGAGTCTTTGCACTGCGTCAAAATGTTCTGCATTGTGGAGGGAGCCTCTGGCCACTGCAGCAACATTACTCTGATTACAAGGAGTTGCATCGTGCTAAAATAAATCACATCCTCCACTGGCTGATGTCATTGTGGAAAGGAATGGCCTCACTGCCTGCAATTCTAAGGCTGTTCACAGACAAAATGCATGATATATTCACAAAAGACAAAAGCAGAAAACCAGTAGCATTCCCTGTAGAAAAAAAATGAGTGACACAGACACTTACAGAGCTGTAGAATTAAGTCGAGCTGTTGTTTCTATCTTTTTTTAATCACATTTTATCCCAACAGCCCAGTATTGTCACACACCCTCACCCTGTGCACATAGAATAGCTCTGCTGGCTGCTACAGAGCCAGCTCCAAAGTCTCTTCTGGTGTTTTGGCCACCCCAGAGATCCCTTCCAACGCACTGCCATAAATAAAACAAAGTAAAGGCCTGGGAAGGCATCTATGGCATAGGTCAGCATTTGTCCTGCTACAAACCAAGGACATCCTGCTTGTTTTATCTAATTACTAGGGAATTTGGCAAGAGCTATCCTGTACAAAAGCATGGAGTGCTGGGAGAGATGCCTTGTGCTAAGGGAATGTTGCAGCCTGCAGTGACATGAAAGCTACATGTGCTCCCAACTGCACTGTGTTTATCATGAACTGAGCTGCTCTTCGTAATTTTTACACTGCAAAACACAGTATTGGGGATTCTGGTGAGACTGAAACTGGAAAAAAGGCAGAAGGTCAGCAGAGAGTGTGTGACTGAGGTTCTGAAGGAGCAAGCAATAATTGTATTCAGCTTGTCAGCTACCTGTGATATTTGTATGCACCTTTATTTCTGGAGGTGATACAGGGATCCTGTAAGAATAATGATCTCTTAGGCTTGCAGGCAGAAGGATGCTTTTACTAAAGGTGAGACATATTGAGAACACTCTTGACACTGAAAAGACATTTACCTTCATGCTTGGTCTTGATGAGACAGAGAAGTCACCTAGGTCAAAGGTGGAGAGGCTGCACCTGGAGTGGAAATCAAGCTTTTTCCTGCTTACTGCTTTCACTGTCCACCTTGGGAGCTCACATCATGCAGCCTTCAACACTCAGCACTGCCAGCTGCCCAAAGAGGAAGGCAACGCCTCCTGGTGCCAGTGGCCACACAAAACCCAATGCACAGTTTTTAACCATGGATGGAGGCAAACGGGACTCAGGATTCCGGGCACAATTTTGTGGAGATAAAACCAGGAAAATCTGTCACCAGCTGATGTACCAGGGCTGTGTTTGTGTGGGTGGTCCCTCTGGATCTCCATCAGCCTCAGAGGAAAGATGCAGCCACGCAGAGCAATTTGGCAGCCAGGCAGGATGGCTACAAACCATGAAGCAGACAGGTTCATTTACAACCGTAACTCTTGAAGGCTGCCTCAGGCTGAGAAAATCAAATGATCCACAGAGAGAGAAGAAAATGACAAAAACACAAACATCTGTCTTTGGTGCTGGCTGAGAGTCTGGGAAAAGAAGCTCACCTGCATCTCAATATGATGGAGGCACCAACAGGGCCTCAGGCTTTGGGAAGTGATTGCTTGTCACTGTGGGAATGAAGTGAAAACCATTAATTAGCATCGTAATTGGGGAAAACAGAACTCTATTCTATGAACAAGGGGGAAACAAACTTTTTATTTACAAATGTTTAGCTTTTTCACTGAAGGCCTGAGCTGGAAGACGTGCAGCCATGCAAAGCCTCCCCAGTGCTGTGGCAAAGCCAGGATTTCCTTCCCTTACAGTGATCATAACTGGGAGGGGGGGGAAGAGAAAATGGGTGCTTACAATTGCCTGGACTTGCTGAGGAAGAACAGGAGGTTACAGTAATTGGTATGTACCCAAAGCATTAATTTTTAAGAAAATAGCTGGGTTTTTTTTAAGAAAGAGTTTTCATCCCTTGTGCGGTGGGAACATGGATGAGCTCACACGCCTTGCAGTGTGGCGTTTTTAGATTGCCACTACACTTAACTACAGTGCACAGACCTGCAAAGGTGCTTTGCTTGTGGTCTGATTTTGCATCTGGGCCTGATACAGTGAAAGAAAGGGTGACTCAAAACCTCAATATTTTTCCTAGTCCCCTTTGCCTTTTGTTTTCTGTTTGAACTGCATTTTCTGTGCCATCTTCTCCTGGTTTCTGCTAGCACACCCTCACCCCTTCCCTTCTTGGCTGCTGAAGAAGCTTGCTGGAGGCTTTTCAGGAGAACCTCACCACAGCTGACGTCCCAGAAGCATCTCCAAAAATCCATGTCTTCCTGTCTTGCCTCCAGTCACTACCTCTCTTCCTGTGACACTCGTGGGACACTCGCTCTCCCTGCCCACGTCCTAGCTGTTCTTGACTTGCAGCTCTGTGAGGTCAAGTTTCCTGGCCTTTTTTTGGGATATGTCTCCCACAGCCACTGTGTTTCCTTCATTTACTCCTCACCACCTCCAAGGCCGCTTTGCACTCCTGGCCCAGCAACAGCTGGGGACCTGGCAGGTGTTTGCTCCCACTGCTGCCAGGTAGAAACAGCTTCTTTCCTTATTTCTTCTGATATGGGACAGCTTTGATCTCACCACCTCCCTCTCCTTCTCCTTCTCCTTTGATCTCACCCTCTCCTTCTTCCCTCCTATCTCTGATATGAGACAGAAAGCAAATCCAAACCTGATCCACAACCAGCAGCTATTTGACACCACATCCTACATGTCACAGTGGGACTCTGCCCTAAGGAATGTGCTTCTCTTCTCTCTTCCACTTTCCCTCTTATTTCTGTTCTTACCAATAATTACAGCTGGGGTTAGACCAAGTCTTTGTTGCATCAGACCTCCAAGGATAAGAGGAGGAAAACACTGTAAAAACTCACCCATGTTAACTAGGCCAAGCAGATGAGACTTCTTGCAGTTTAACAGTACCAGGGGAAGCCTTTTCCAATTTTAGGCAGAACTTAAAAAACAGTCAGTGATTTGTTCTATGCCATTGTAATTTCACTGACTTTTTATATGATGTTACTGATGTGTTTTTTAAGAGAAAATGAGGGTTTAGTTCAACCATGGCAGATTTTTTTACAGATCAATCTACTTTATAGATCAGGTTTATATGGTCCTTGCAGTAAGGTATCATGCCAGGAAGGCTCAGAAAGAAGACTTGCACCATGAGTTTTATTTCCATTTAATACTTGGGAAACTGAGCCCAAGGAGGTCAAATAGAGAGTCAGAATAATGGAGGGCATTGGGCAGAAAGGAAATTCCACCCAGACCCTGTACTTCCTAAACCAGAGCACGAGCAGCATCTGTGGGTAACCCGGGTTAGATCAATTTCTAAAGGGTATCCTCAATAGAATCTCTCCTTCCAAGAAACACATTTCTGGCAGCCCTTCCCCTACCAGCTTTCTAAGCTTTCAAGCTGCCAAAAATGAATTGCTCTCTTTGACAAAGCTTTAGAATTAATTCAGGCTGAATCTGCTGCCCCTTCTGGATTTGAGTTATTATCCATTATTTTCATCTACAATGCATTTGGCTACCACATACTCTTAAATAAAAACATTTTTCCACTTTTTTTGCTTTTGCACTTTGAAGTAAATAAAATCACTTGGAATGTAGAGAGGTAACCCTTCTTTGAGAAGTGCGGGATCTTCAAGTAAATCTTTAGCAGAGAGTATTTCTCACAGCAGCAAGTTATTTTACTGAGGCATAAGATGTAGTGGTTTTATATATAATTTATTTGCAGTCATGTAATGAAATATCTCTTCTTTGTTCAGTCTGTTTCCCATTTAGTTACCAAGAAATAAAAGAATTAGGAAAATACACCCATATCTTATCTGGCACAACAGCAATGTCGTATTTTTAATTTTGAATGAGATGACTAGAAGTGCTTCATTAGCCAAAGACAGGGAGCTGTTATATGGCCTGTGGAAGCTGAAATGTGATAGAAATAAGTATAAATAAAGTTATCATAACCAAACCCAACTATAGCCTGTATCCCTTGACTTCAGTTGGCATGAATTATCTACAATAACGTAGACATTTTAAAAGCGGGAAGAGAAAATTTATCATTTCTCAGTCAGCCTTCACTCAATTAGCCAGGATGGGAAGAATTTATGCTTGAAAAATTATTTTTGACTACTTAAAGTTGCAGGGCTTCTCACTGTCGTTCTAAATCATTTGGACACCATCCTGGAGGGATTTGGAACAAGTGGGAAGAGGACTTGTGCAGAAGAGGCAGGAAGGCAGGAAGGCAGGAAAACAGGAAGGAAGGCAGGAACTGCTTTTGTGCCCCATTTGTGGTTACATGCTGTCTGTTGATGCTCACTGTAACTGGTAGGGCTGTGTGAGGTGCAATGTTTGCAATGCCCAGCTTTTCCTTGTTTCACCCTTTTCACAAACAAATGGCACATGGCTGATGGTACGATGCACTCTCTGAAAGTGGATGCTTTAAAAGTCCTGGTTTCTTTCTGAGATTAAAAATAATGGTATGCTTAAATATGTGTGCTGAATGTTCCTTTTTCTTTCATGTACAAGTCAGTTCACATGCAATTTCTACTACTTCAAAATAAATAAATAAATAGATCAATAGATAGACTAGCAAAAGCCCTGAAACCCAGCAACTGTAGCCTTCTGCTAATGGTTTGTGCCCTGAAACAGTGTACATTAACAAGCCCATTTCTGCTGAAGCTTCTGATAGTGCACTTGACAACTCTGATACTGAAATGGCACAGAAAATGCCTCTGCCAGCCTTGCTAATGCACAAACTGCTTCCTTGCACTTACAAAAATGCCTCTTGCATGCACATACTGTGCAAACATGTCAGTGTTTATTAAATCTGGGGCTGAGATGTAAAGCGGCCTCAGTCTCCTCTGATACCAAGGCAGATATGTTCCACTCCCTGCAGGATCAGCTCTTAGCTGGTAAATAATGCTATATTCTCATTCTTCCTCAAGTAAATTCCCTTTCTCTAGCAATCTCACACTCTTGGAGTGACGCCAGCCTTATCCAAATGTGACTTGCCCTTTGGGGAATTTCCTTGAATAATTTCTCTTGTAGGGATGAGAGAAGCTGAGAATTATGGCACCCTGTATTCATATAAATACCATGAAATGGTTGTTTACAGAGAACTACTTATCAATCCAGAAAAAAGCCCCACTGTGCAAATGATGTGAATTGGTTAGAATAACAGGTACCTCTTAAAGGACCTGCAGCTGAAACCCAGATGTATTTATACTTGCTGCTATGAGATTTCTGGTGCTCGGCATACTCTTTTTGGAACACATCATTATATTAACTGTTCATTTTCTGAGGATTAAAAGACCAGGTTTGGACTTTAGGGGACAAGATGGAAATGATTCAGCAATGCAGGGGCAAGCCCAGTCAGTTGCAATAATCTCATCAAGCAAACAAAATATTTAAGTTGAAGTACAGATGCTTATTGTGGTGAGGAATTTGGTCTGGACTGGAATTTCACAGCTGGTTTTGGTATCTTTGATCTTGGACCAAAATGAGCCCTCAACACCCCAGGCCTGGAGACATCTCCATGAGGCCACCTCTAAATCTCAGTCTTCATGGAAATATGCTGCTCTATGAAGGGTGGAAATGAAGTTTCCCATCAGGTTGGACTCTGCATCTTCACAGTCCTTCCCTACCCTTCCCAGCTCTCTCATTTCCTCTCTGCCTGGCCAGGCAAGGGGCAGCATCCTTTATGCTGTGCTGACATGGGCTGATTGGCCAGTGAGTTCTTGCCTCCCTGATAAGAGAACTGGAAGTGTTTTTCCCTTTGTGGGACTACCCTGGGATGTGAAAGCTAATATCTATGTAAAACTCATAGGATGGCATACCTGTGGGATCACTGCCTCTGTCAAATGGGAGTGAAAGTGATTGGTGGATTAAAAAAATTCTTAATCAGGTCACTGAGACAAGGTGGTAGCATTGGTTTGGTTTCCTTTGCACACTACAGCTATAAACAGCTTGTAGAAATTACTTTCCTAGTTTATTTCTTTTTTAGTGGGGACAGAAATGGGGACTGCCACATTGCAGAAGACTTGGGGAAGAGAGGCAGAGGTCAAGAACAGGAAACACAGGATTATCAGCTTCATCTGAGTTCCTGCTACTCTGTTTGAGCAGGGCACCATAAAAACCAGTGCCATAATAAACAGTGCCATGTGACCAGATGTCCTCTGTTACTTGGTATTTTTAAGGCTGGGACCAGACATCTTCTGGAAAACATTGTCATCCAGAAACTGACTGGGGGGGATCCCAATAATAAGTGAAATTTTAAGGATTATGTTGAAGGTGGTCTGGTAAACTTGGTTTGCCTAGGCTTAAAAGTTACACCTACAGCATCCTAGGGCCCAGTTCTCCACCTTGTTGTGTCAGGATGGACAAAAGATGCTGACTGAGACTGCTGTTAATTCTCCAGTGTCTTGCTGGTGTGGAGATGTTCCTATCTAGGACTTCCTCTCTCCTGACATCCAAGAAGAATGATGCAAACCCATAAACCCCCTCACTGTTACTCTGGGTTCAACTACTTTACAAATGTCAATTAAAATTCATCAACTTGATTGCTCAGAGATGAGCAATGAGATGAAACAGGAAATTTTTATCCCTTTTCTCTGCTGGGTTTCTTAGACATAGAGTGGAAACCTGGGTAATCCATGAGCTCTGTTGAGCATCCTCACGTTGTGAAGAGATCTGCTGCTAAAATGACAATTCAGTGATAGGGAAAAATAAATTATTGAAGAAACAGCTGACAGAAGAGCAGTGGGATACTCTTTTTTCCTCCGTGATCATAAATTTTAAAGCCAAAGCAGAAAGATAAACAATAAGAAAGATTCATAAGCTGCATTGTTCATTTTGATAATGTTAAAAAGCTCCAGATGAAAAGAGTGCAAAAGCAGAACATGTTTCTGTTGGTACAACTCACAAAGAAATTGGACATGTGCTTGTAGGTGCTAATGGTTGGCAGGAGGCAGGTTCTGATCTTTCAGCTCTCATACTCTGGATTAAAACTGATGGATGGATTTGGCATCTGTTAAAAGGTGAAATGAAAGGGTCAAAAGATGCTCAAACCTTGTTATGCAGCAGTAGCTGGAAACAGGAGGAACACTACTAGAATAACTTGAACCTGACATGCAGAACCAACCAAAAATGAAAGAGACCTCTCAGTGAATGGCTGCCAATCCTTCATTTTAAGGGTTAATGGCAATAACAATGGAAGGAAAAGGCAGGGAAATTGAACATCCCTGGTGACTGTGGCCTTCAGAGGGAGCAGAGAGCCTGGACTCCTGAAGGCAGGGAGCTGGCTGGGCAGGCAGGATTGGAAACTGTGAACAAGGAAACTGCTGCTGTATTTTCTTCCTGGGCAGGACTGTGAATAGAGAAGATCACACTATGGAAATCTCCTCTTCACTCCCCCAGTACACCATCAAAGCTCTGAATGTGTAGGTTAACACCTATTCTGAAAGGTGGAAATTGGATTTTCTTCCAAAACACTAGCTGAGAGACTAAACATCATTCCTTGTACACTTTATTTCGAGGGTTTGAAAGCATCTGAGGGCAGACTTGTCCGAGCTGCTCTGCTTCATTTCGAACTGCTGCTGGAATTGCTGCTAGGAGGACATCCTCCAGCTGTGTGCCAGTAACCTGCAGACATAGCCTTTCCCTCATACAGGGAGAACCTCATGCTCTAGTTAGGAAAAACTGGAACCAGTACAGTCTTACCTGCTGTTCTAGTAATGATGTGCAAAATGTTTCTTTGCTTCACAAGGGCAACAAGGGGACAGCAATGTTGCTTTTTAATGCAGAAAAGGCACCATATTTCATTATGTAAAATGCCAGCTGGCAGGGAATCAACATTACATGACATAACCTGTACTTCAGTGGCCAGAATTAGGTAATTCTTTATAAAATGCAGGTTATGTTTCAAAAGACATTCTTCAGAATAGTCTGAAAGAGTCTACTCTAAATGGGGAAAAATTGAGAATCAAAGGAATGTTTGGAAAAAAGTTGCAGAATTAAGATCAGTTCAGTAAACATATACATTCTAGCATTCCCATTATGAGAAACTGTCCTTCGTTCCGTTTTTTACTGTTGTTTGGAAGGAAAAAATTATTTTCTTGCTTTTCTGCTTCTGCATTTATTGTTTATAAGTTCAGCACAACACAAGAGTCTTTCAGCACACGCACTGTGAACAAGAAGCCAGGAATCACACATCTTCCCAGCTACAGCAAGCACCAAGTCAAGGTTTCTCTGAGATACTGTTCTCATGGTGGATGCCCTGGAGTAAGTCTGACTTTCTGCAAGAGTTCTGTGTTTAGGGCTTTAAAAAACACATAGTTTAAGGACTAGTGAAGGTTGTCTAGGAAAAACCTCAAGAACCATAAAATCAAAGGGGTCATAAAGTTCCTGAAATGAAGTTTTATTATCCAACATGTGAGATTCCTTTTATTTTGCTCTAAACCTCTTCAGCATTAGATAAAATCTTCTCAGCTGAGGCATCTGGCTGGGAAACAAATTGCAGAGGAGATTAGGTGAAATTAATTTTGGCCATCTATAGGAAAACCTGCAGCCTTTTGCTTTAGAGAAAGCCTTGCTAGAAGAATGATGCTGCTTTTATTATTCTTCAGTTTAGTCCCACCAAGCAACCAGAAACTCAACCAAAGCCAATAAATCAATAACCTCACCCTGAGAACATTTACTTTCTTTGAAAAGGAGGGAGTGCCTAGACTCCATGAAGGCCATCCAGGAACTTGCTGTCAGTATCTATCATATGTGGAAGGAGCTAAGATACTCTGGAATTGGGTGTGAGAACTCGAGGTAAGGTGATTAAAAGGCAGCCAGTATACATATATGCTGTGATGCTGCACACTTATGTGTAAATACATCCTTCCCTATACCTACGCACCTGCATGTTCACTCTCCTGTAGAGGAAAATGAACTTCTATTAAAATGGCAGCTTTTTGGACAGCAAAGATGAATTAGTGCTAGTTGCTGAAGTTGTCCAGACTGGACCCAACTCACAGAGAAGTCTACTGTCTCCCAGGGGCTTGGGCAAGGGACATTACTGGAAAATTCTCCAGCCTAGTAAGGCTCTCTGATATTGATTGTTTGAGCTGGCAGCAATGAAAAAACAAAGGGAAGTCTGAGGGCAATCAAAAGAGACTTCGGGGCCCTGGGACAATTGGTAGAGGGATCAGGAGCATGGGTACTGATTTCCTTGATCCTTCTGGTTATAAGGAATAATATTGATAGGAACAGGCAGATCCATCAGGTCAATGTGTGGCTCTGAGGTTGGTAGAATTGGAAAAAAATTATGTTTGTTGACCATGAGATGATCTACTCAACACTTGGTCTAGTGACCCCTGATGCAATGCACCTGTCTCAGAGAGGGAAAAGAGTTGTAGCACAGGAGCTAGTGGGGTTCCTTGACAGAGCTTCACACTAGCTTGAAAGGGAGAAAGGGATAAAACCAGGCTCACCAGTGCCCATGGGCCAAAAAATTGAGGAAATGAGCACTAATGGGATCCCTCAATCCCTTCATCTGCTTTACAAGTTATTGGCTACAATGTACCACACTTGAAATGTTTCTACAGTAATGCACACGGCATAAGGAACAAACCCAAGGAGCTTGAAGCTTTGGCCCAGTCTGAGAGATTTGACATCACTGGCATAAATAAAATCTGGTGGGATGAATCCTGTGACTGGAGTGCCCTTTTGGATGCTTCTAGGCACTTCAGGAGGGATAGGCAGTGCAGAAGAGGCAGAGGGGTGGCACTGTATGGAATAGAAGGGTTAGAATGTTTGGAGCTCACAGATGGCAATGGCACAGTTGAGAGCCTCTGGATTAGAATCAAGTGGCAAACAAATAATGTGGATGGCATCGTGGGAGTCGGCTATAGACCTATAGCCAGGATGATGATGCCAACGAATAAGTCTTTGAGGAACTAAGGGACACCTCCAAGTCAACTGCCCTTGTCCTTACTGGGGACTTCAACTTGCCAGACATTAAGTGGAAGCATCACACAGCTGTTACAACTCAGGCCAGAAGATTCCTCAAAAACTTCAACGTGCTTTAAACTTTTCATGGTGCTGCCTTGCGTGTGAGTTGCTCCTTTGAGTTCAGTCTATTACCAATGTCATCAAGTAGCACCTGCAAAATTGGGAACTAAATGCATAATTAAGAACCCCTTGAAACTAAAGAAACCATCAATTTTAACCTCCCTAGCACAGAGACTATTATTTCAGAAACACTAATGATTAACAGGTCTCTTAATTTTTACTTGAGGTTATAACAGCAGTTCAGTGTATAGACTTCTTACATCATTCTACGTGCAACAGGAGACGAGTACAAATATTCCAGTGAGGTGGTAAAATCATATTGAGTTTTTCCAGCCACCTTGACATCCCGAAGGCAGAACTCAAAGGTAACTGTGACCTGCACAGCTCTCTATTCAGCCTTTTATTGACTTAATGGCTCATAAGGGAAAATTACAATGCTGCTGAAATGGGCTGGTTCAAAGGAAGAGCATGGGAAAGCCCTGCAGTGATCTGCACTGTTTATGCAGTGAGTTTTTATATATGTAATTCCTGGAAAATGTGAAAAATTTTCAGAGTATAAATAATTTTTCCCCCAAAAGGATTTTGAAATGCCATGCCATGCTTTAGATTAACAATGAGGTAAATTAAAGTTAGTTTGTTCAAATGACTGAGTTTATATTCTTAGGGATGGGGTGGAATGCTGTAAGTAATTTAATTCAAGTAAGGACAAGAAATGTAGTTGTAGGTCTCCAAAGCAGTGAAATTAATTTCCTCTGCCTTTTGTTCTGGTTCATACAAACATTCAAATCCACCATCAAAGTAGCAAGTTCATTTCTAAAACAACCTACTGGCTCAGCAGCTAATTGTAAGTTAAAAACAAGGTGTGGTAGCTAAGTTCAGTGCAAAACTGTAAGAGTACTTCATTTCCCTGAGTATTTATCTACAGGTTTAAAAAAAGACTCTGGCCTGCACAGTTTATAAAAACTTACTGTCCTGCACTGTGAATTTTCTTTCCTATTGAAAGCTGGATTAAAGAAAAAATCATCAGGATGTTCCTTATTTTCTGAAGTGTAAGAGGAAAACATTTGTTTCTACAATAAGACTATCAGAATTAAATACTGTGATGTCAGGCTAAGGAGCATTACTTTAGCTCCTGTATGGTTGAGTGATTTTACTATAATAGTTTCTCATAATAATGCTTTTTATCTGTAATACATAGGGGATAGAGCGACTGACAGAGCTGTAATCTTTCTTTCAGAAGCATGGTGTTAAATGAACAGGGTTCAAGTGAAAATATAATTTTGAAAGGAAGATAAAGACAGCCCTATATAAGACTGTGTCACCATTTCAAGTGAAAGATGCTAGCTCTGAAAATAATGCCATATATTACGAAGATAAGTCAACTTCAAATTTGTACTACAACGTCTGGAATTTATTTGTTTGTGGCAAAAGGCTGTGTACAGCTTTGTGTACACAGCTACTTTTGCCACTGCTGTTTGCTGTTTATGCAGCATTGGGTGTGCTGAGCATTGAAGGCATTTATGAAGACCAGGGCCCTGCCTCAAAAAACCCTTTCCATTTACTAGACCACAGAACGAACAAACGTGTTCTCCTGGTTTCACAGCTGTCTGCATATACAAGCAAAGCTCCTCTAGGTCTACCGAGGCAAACTAAGCCTGGAACAGCTTCAGCACGGATGGCAGCTTCTACTGGCACTGCCAACCATTCATCAGGACACGCTGAAATTACTGCCTTCTTCCCTTGCTCTGCCAAAACTCTTGTGGCTATCTTTCTGTGATCTTTTAAGCGAGTATGGTCATTGGTGAATGAAAGGCAAATATGCCAGTGCTCCTGAACTATCCTCTGACCCACCATCACAACCATGCAATGCCTGCACAATTTTAATGCTGCAAAAGAGATTTTAGACTGCCCTAAGCAATCACCAGCTGTCTCACACCTATGATTTTGCATCACACCACCCAGAGTTAAAGTATTTCATTGCATCCAGAGAAGGGCAATGGAGCTGGTGAAGGGTCTGGAGCACAAGCCTGATGAGGAGCAGCTGAGGGAGCTGGGGTGTTCAGCCTGGAGGAAAGGAGGCTCAGGGGTGACCTTATTGATCTCTACAACTACAGGGAAGGATGTTGTAGCTAGGTGGTAGTTGGCCTCTTAGGAGAACGACAGGACAAGAGGACACAGCCACAAGCTGTGCCAGGGGAGGTTTAGGTTGGACATTAGGAGGAACTTCTTCACAGAAGGGGTGATTAGACATTGGAATGGGCTGCCCAGTGAGGTCATGGTGTCACTGTCCCTGGAGGTGTTTAAGGAAAGACTGGACCTGGCACTCAGTGCCATGGTCTAATTGACATGGTGGTGTTTGGTCATAGGTTGGACTCAATTGCAGAGGTCTTTTCTAACCTAATGGATTCCATGATCGTGTGAAGTTATCACCAGTTTTAATGTGCTCATATCTATGATTTTTGCATCTCTCCACCCAGTCACGTCAAAGCACAGAGCTACAGCATTTCACCACTTCTGGGCCTGCATGTGACTGTGCACTGTGAGGAAGGACATGGAATCACAGAATCTTTCAGGTTTTTAAAGGCCTCTGAGACCACTGGGTCCAACCATTAACCCAGCACTGCCAAGCCCACCCCTAGATCATGTGGCAAGCTACTAAACCATCACGAAGCACCACATCTGCACATTTCTTGAACACTTCCAGGGATGGTGACTCAAGCAGTAGCCTCAGGGCACTTCAGGGCACAGCAGTGCCCTCAGCCCCACTGTGCGTGGTGTGACCTCCATTTTCAGCTTGCTCTGTATGGGATTTGTGGATGGTGGTGCCTGTGTGGTTCTGAGGGATGGTTGCACAGAGGCAGGATGACAAAGAAGCCCTACACTCAAGGGCTGTGTTATGTCGGAGCGGCGAGCAGGCTGCGGCCCCTGACGCGGGGCTTTGCCTAAACCATCTCCTCATGCCTCATCCCCGAGCACTGCGGCCCCTTTAAGGAGTCACGTGGCTCTTGGGCGGTGCTGTAGTCCCTTGACCGGGGTGGCAACGCTGGCCGGCGCGGCTGACGGCAGCGCAAGAGACTACAACTCCCAGCAGCCACCGCGGAGACTGATGAGCTCACCCGCCGCGCCCAGGCGGGCGTCGCGATGCGCGCTGGGAACTGTAGTCCAATGTCAGGAGAGGGGATAGGTTATGGCGAGGCGTGGAACTACGCTTCCCAGCGTGCCGCGCGCGGCGGGTTCCCGTCAGCGCCGAGGGGGAGCCCCCCGACGTAAAGGGGGATCACTTTCCCCTTGTGTCCGCCATATTGGACGGTAACTCTGCCCAGCGGCGCCGGGGCCGAGCGAGTGCCCGCGGCCGTGACAGCCCCGCTCCGCCCGTGCCGCCCG
>VZTE01003402.1:1348620-1426258 GCA_013397775.1 Eulacestoma nigropectus
CCATTAAGCCTTTTTTTGCGGTAGCCAACTTCGTTTTTAAGCATAGGAGGTTCATTGTAGCTTGAACTGTGGTTGGCACTCTGGTGCCTCGGAATAATTCAAATTTGTTACATTATTTCATATTACAGTGAAATTTATTTGAAGCAGATTGTGTAGTTTAATTGATTTTTTTTTTTTCAAGAAAAAATACTCAAAGATTAAGCCCTTAAAAAGGTATCCTATTGGTTCAGGTAGCAAAAGAGCAAATAAGTTCATGTTCCTTTCTCTCGTAAAGGTTACCCCAAGTTTTTTGTTATCGACACAGAGCTTGTGTTCAGGTATCATATTTACAGCAGCATTTCCTGCTGACAGCATCTTCAGACTTCCATATGCGTGTCATACCACCTGCTCTGTTTCCTCTTGCTCTCATAAACTTGTTGAGCGTGTGAAGGGGAAGTTAAAGAATTGGCTTTTGTGATGTAGTGTGTCTGAAGTACGATGATATAACAGATGGGTTTATTTTGTTCTCCATGTAGTTTTGTGCCCATCTATTTTGCTGGGTCAACAATCTGGTGACTGTAGGTTGACTTCCCTCCCCCGCCTTTAAAACTTGGGTTCATGCACTTTCATACGTGGCTACCCAAAATCCACAGTACTTTAGATTAACTGTGTGTGTATGTCTGTCCTAATCTGATACGTATTTCAGGCATAATTTCCTTTTGAGACAGTAGCTTTTATGTGACTTAGATATCCAGAAGAATGATGTGCATAATGGCAAAGAAGTGTGCAAGTTTTTATTTGCAACTTTGTAAGTCATCACTCAATACTGTTCTAACTAAACCTCTATCAAGAAGATGCATCTTGTTTTGTATTGCGTGTTAGGTCACCAGCTTTTACAGGCACAGATCCCTAGGTATTGTTAAGCATCATCTTGCTGTGGGAAGTAAAACCAGCAGGGAAGTGATTCTCGGAATGGGACATTGATGCGGCTCCACTACCTCCAATATTTTGATGTTTGTGTCTTGTGATTATGTGTAGTCTAGAACTTCGGTTCTCATCAGACTGTATGGGATCTTTCTAAAATTTATCTTAAAAGCCAAAATCATTGCTAGTCTACGTACTTCGTGTTTCTTATTTCTTTCAGACTAGGTAGTTCCTAATAACATTTCTCAGTCTCTCTGAAAGTATATCATATCTTGAAAATTAAATACAGTGTTTCAGCACTAAATTTTTGGGAGAATACAGCTGTCTATTGCACTTCGTTACATTTTATTCATACTTTTGTAAGTGTACACAACGTGTGACTTAATGCATTTGTAACTTTGTCTTAATTGATCTTTTTTTTGCCTCTACTCTTAGATGTGTATGTGATTTGTCAAATGTTTCCATTTCACTTTGTAGCGTGGTACAAGTGGTTCTGAAGACTGATGGGCAGGTGGGGGGAGTTAAGTCAGTTAAACAAACAGCTCAGGTTTGATCCTGAACCTGCAGCAGAGACCTTGATCAATCAAACAGTAAGTATATTGGAATTAGGTTTTGAGGATAGGTAAATCCCTGTGCTCAGTTTTTTGAAAGGTAAATGCTTATACCCCATAATGCTCCTTAAAAGTCGGTGTTGCTTCCTCCATAGTGGTTTCAGTAACCTCTTTCTTGACACTTTCAATAGCTTTCCAATGGTTGTGACATGAAAATTGCCATTGCTTAAAAGTTCACTGATAATCTTGTTGCAAAGGTGAAATCTTAAAGCATCATTGCATGACTCTTGCTGATGTGAAAATACAATCGCCTTAATGGTATGTAAAAATTTGATAGTTAAGGGTACATGGTCAAAACAAGACTTGGTTTTTTAAGTGAAAGACTAGCAGATTTTTTTTGTGGATGAAGTTGAGAAAGATAACTGTATTTTATGTGACAGATCACTTCTAAATTAGGTGCAGTGTTTGTTTTGGCTGGATGGAGAGTAAGCAACACATTAATAGCTGTAAAGTAGCAACCAGACTTGCTTTACTTTCATCTTAGCCAGCATATTGTGAAGTTCCCTTTGGTGGGTAAGAGAAGTCATCAGCCCATTCTCTGCTGAACAAACTGAAATGTTTAATCTTTGAAAAGATGTAAAATATAACCACCAGCTCCCCCTGAATTTAGTGTTTGCTGCACAGCTTAGTGTGTTCTACTTGCTCTCGTGCTCTCATTGCTCTCATGTAGTTTCCAGCTTTTGTCACTTACCTGGTTTCAGGGCAGGCATTCTGGATGGGGTGGACACATCCTTCTACTAGTGTTCTATTAGGCGTTTCTTCCAAGACTTGTCTAAAAGACAGAATGAAACAGAATGTTAAAGGAATGATCCTGTGTGTGTTCCACATTTTTGTGTGTCAATAATCGTTCAGAATAATGTATACTTTGAACCTGCTTTATAAAACAGGTTGAATATAGTTTAAAAATATATGTATTTATGGTTCAAACTAAAAGCTCATGTGCCAGTATTGAAATTCTAGCTAACCCTGTTAGAACTAACAAATATATTTGAATTGAGGTTTTCATACATCTTATCTTGAGGTTTTTTAAGACGGTGGGCTAAATTCTGCGTTAGAGTACATGCTAAGTCTTGTTCTGGGATGCAAGTGGGCAACTCCTAATGGAATCTTCCTGGAAGGTATGTTATTCCATGCACATGCTTTATAGCATATGAATTTGTCCTTTGAAGCACTGTCAGATGTTTTGGAGTGATAGTGAAATTAAGGGTGCATTGACAGTCTATCACTGCAAGGGAGTCTCAGTTTGGAGACCTGTAACTGTGTCAACTTTAACTGGAAACCAAGTCACTTAGTTGTCCAGTGCTGCTGCAGGACTTCTCTAGGATTTTGTCTTTTTAATATGCGTATTTGTAGAAATAGATATTGCTTTCTGTTATGTTTGGATTAGGTTTTGTTTTAATTCAGTAACGCACTGCATCAGGCTTTCTTAATTTGTTCCTATAAATTTTTGACGGACAGTTGGATTATTGTTGTTGTGAGAGGCATTTGATTATCTTTAGCAACCACTGTATAATTCATACATACACTATAGTAAAATAGACTATTCTTTGCTATGTTCAGGTATTTTGGAGTGAAGAGTGGTATGTCAGTAGCTGATCAGCTGCAGAAATACTTTTTGTTAAGGGCCTGACCAATTCTGTGTTATTAAAGGGAGTAATTTAGTAGCCATTTTACAATTCTCTCACTTGCGTTTTTCGACGTATTGTATGTCAAGTGTAGTAATGTGTTAAGTCTTCTTACATTTGAGAGCTGTCTTAGAATTTCATAAAATACTTCAGTGGGCTATTTCTTTATTATGGGATGCTGGTTTTTAAATAGAGAGTCTACACATAGACTATCCATTGCCAATTTCTTCAGCAAGCTTTGTAGCTTGTTGCGTTTTACTGATATCTCTGTTTGATTTGTGATTTGAGATTTTCCTTGTTCTCTCTTGTCCTTCCATGATTCAAACATTCAAAAGGAAGGAAATATTCAAAAGAGGAGCTTTGTCAGGAGCTCAGAAGTTCAGCAAATAGTCAGCTTTTGTGCTTTTATGTAAGGCCTCCTCCTCTCCAAAAGCAAACTTATTTTGGCCAATTTTTGTCAAGGCTCAGGTAAACTAGGTAAAGGCTAGATAAACTAGATAAATTCCAATTAATAAAACAGTATTATAACCTCTGCTCCTCAGGCTGAGGAAGCAGGTACTTATAAACACTCTTTAACATTGAATTGAAGAAAAGTAAGCCTTTTTGACAGTCAGGTAGTAAATTTTGTTCCTCTGACTAAAGGTAATTCACTCATTCTTTAAAAATTTTTCTTTAATAGACATGCAGTGCCTGCCCTGAAGAGCTTATGCTCTGCTTTTTTTAATAAAAGGAGATGAAACAGAATAGGATAAAACTATTAGGATTTGCTTTAGATGGTATGGTTGAGTTAACTTGCTAATTTAGAAGGAGAATCTAAACAGAACATTTCAATCTTTAAAACAAGCTTAGTGGTTGCATAACATTCACATGATTAGCTCTTTCATAGCTTCTTCCCATGCTCAGTTAGGGCATTTTTCAGCTAATAGACCTGAGACCACAGGCACACGTACCGGTGATTGGGTCAGATCTCATAATGCTGCTCCTGGGAAGTGTGTGCCTGTGTGTACTCATGACCTTGATGTATATCCAATCCCTGAGCACTCCGTTTCTCCACCACCTCCTGCACCTGCAAAATCATGGTCAACTGATAATAATTGGTTGTGAATTGTTAAATGAAACATACCGAAAGTGTGTCTGAAAAAAATGGCATCTGGTTCGGTTGTATTTAATCCGTATGAGCTAGGGATCCTCCTTTCGCTTTGTTAGGAGACATTTGATTCTGGGTGTGAAGGCAGAGGCTTTTTTTTCCCATGCTGTATTGGTTGCAAAATGTTTGTGAGAGATTGAGAGACACTTTTTTTTAGTCTAAAATGCATAGTGACTCCCTTCCCCTCCTCCCTTTTCTTTCCTGACTGTGAAAGCAAAACCTTGTTGATTTAATTTGGAACTAGATTAGTTTGAAAAGTTAGTTCTGAAATAGGTGTATATTGACAAGAATATTCACGGTTCTTGTTCAGTTCTTCTCCTGCAAGTTTTTTGACCACAGACAGTACCTGAAGCTTTAGTTAGGTACTTAATAGTACGTTATTTTCTCGGTTATGGCCCTTATCCTGTTGTAGTGGTATCCCATCTTGAGGGGGAGTCTTTGGATCCTTTCTCCTTTACAGTGAGAGATCTGGTCAGCCTCTCTTCTGGCCTGGCAAGGAGAGCTGAGTGGATGTGGAAATTCGTTTTGGTGGTGCTTGGTGCCTAGAGACTAATGTTTAGACCCTGATATGTGTGTGTAGCAAGGCTGGTCCTGAACAAATACAGGTCTACTGAAGACCTGGTGTAGAGAAGTGATTGGGAGAAATAACTGGGAAATAAACTTGCTTTGCTTAGGATGTACAGGACTTCATGGATGTGCTAGGCAGTGTTCCGGGTTTACATGGATCTGAGTAATCAAAGAAGGTTTAATATTTATTGGGGCTCCTTCACTGATGGGAAAGGAGGTCATATATCCCCTTTTGTTAAGGTAATGAAAACAGTCCCTACATTTTACTTTCTTGTGGGGTTTTTTTAATTTTTATTTTAATAGTGACCAAGGTGGCTTTGGACTGGTCTGTTTTGAGAAAGAATATTCCATACGTGGAATTTTCTTAGGACAGTTAAACATAATGAAAAATTTGAGTTAAATGGTTAGAAGAATACTGCAGTTCAGTTCCTTCTTTGCTGCAAATGAAGAGTTCAACAGGGAAATGACATTTATGATGTCACTCTTAATGGTACTATGGGAACTGCCCAACTTGAGGCTTGTCTAAAAATGCAGTAGAATAAATACGCCCTTTTTTTTTTTTTGACACAACAGTTACTTAATTTTGTGTTGTAAAAATTCAAGGCAGCCTATGACATAACTGACCTTCACCTCCTTGCCTATGAGAAAGCACCAGAAATACTATTAAAGATAGATCTGAACAACATAGCATTTACCTGAAGTAAATATTTTTTCCTAAATATTTTCTTGATATTTACTTTTTTTAATAGTTAATGTACAGCTGCTTTAGTGATGCAGAAGTTAGTCCAGGCGCTGTTTTGCAAAGTGGATTTTAGGGGGAAAATTAATGGGGCTGCCTATGAGCCTGTTCCAAGCTGTTGAACTGAAGTTGTTCATGTTGGACTGGTGATAGCACTGGTAAAAAACTTCCTTGGGGTGGGAGCTTTAACCATGGTCTTAAATAATCAGCTCCCCTTCTTGTGCAAAAGCCACAAAGGTAGTTCTCTCCATCTCAGAATTCCTAGTGATGATAGAACCACTGAGGCATCTGAGAGGAAGGCATTCCTGTTCTGCATCACTCTGTAGAGTGGCCATCTCTCTCCACTCTTTATTAAAGGAAGCCTGGTGAGATTTTGGTACAAGCTGAGTGCCTAAAGTCAGATAAGGCGAAAAACCTGTGTAGGAGGCCATGCTTAGCCTCTACCTGCCTACTCAGTTATGGTTTCTTCCTCTTTAGAAACAAAAAACAGTTGGAGCTCAAAAAGGTTGTGGTAAGTGGCCCCTCGGGTCATATCTTAAGACTTAAAGAGTAACTTTGTTCTTTTATAAGGAGGAGACAGAAGAGTTACTCCATTGTACATTTTTCAGAAGAAAATCTTTGGCTACTTCCATGAAATATTCCTATGCACTGTCTCTCCTCAGGCCTAGAGGAATAAAACACAATAGGTTGTAGGTGCCTCTGTATTGTTACTTATGGTGGAACGTCACAAAGTTAAGTCCTCTTGCACAGTAGATCTTTACAATAGTCCTCCTTTCACACACTGATCTGTTGAACTGGCCTTGTGGTAGCTTTGTCAGGTGGTTACTTGTGAAGGATGTTCAAAAACATGAGACCACAATCATCCAGGTAAATAATTAAGTTTTTACAAGGTTACAGAAGTAATTATTTTGAAGTCCAGAACTGTGGACTGCCTGGATCTTGAGCAGACTTATCAGTTACAGCATCTGGACTTCAGGGCTTCTTTTATTGACTTATCTCTTCTTAGAACATGGCTGGGGGAGGCACATTGCTTGTGGTCCAGGAGGGGCCACAACAGGCAGTGAGGACTAATTTCTGGGAGGGTGCATGGATGGCAGTTGCTCTTAGGAAAAAGCTGCTAGCTTTTTTTTTTTTTTTCCTTAAACTGCTTTGGCAGAAGTTCAGTGGTCTGTGTTGAGCTGCAGACAGATGGAGGATATGATCAGCTGTTGGGGCAGTGTTTGCTGCTCTAAATAGCTGTTTCTTGTCTTCTCCAGGGAAAGGTAGCAGGCTGGATAGAAGTGTCTGGCTGGCAGCACAGGGGACTTCACTGTTCTAGATATAAATTTTGAGATGCCCATCTTTATTCTTCTAGATATTAATTATGCCTACAATATTAAAAGTGATTGTTTAGTCATGGCTTGCATTGCAATGTCAGCTTTGCTCACTTTGATTCCTAAGTCAGTTGTTGCTCTTTTTGGAAATAGTAGCTTCTCTACTTAAAGCAAGTGCAATCTGTATAGAGAACTGGGCAGTGGTTGGTTTATGTCACAAATCTGTACATGTGCTGTAGACATGAGCTTTCAAAAAATGAGGTATTAACACATGCCTGCATCACTAGCATATACAACTCTAGTGATTGATATCTGTTTATTAAACAATATGTGGTTGATAAGTTATCTGCAGTAATTGTCATTTAAAAATGTAAAGGGCTCCATGAACCCATAACTATTTGTAATTTTCTGAATTAGGAATAGAAACACTGGCAACTGAAGTCTGCACTAAGGGTTTTGCTACTTAGACTTCTGTGGACAACAATGAATTAATTGTGAGATATGTTTTTGTGTAGTTATCTTTTCCCTTCCCCCTTAAGGTTTCACCTCCTTTAGGAAATCTGTGGGCATAGCAGAAGTAACCTCTGAAATTAGTCCTCAGAAAGGGTACTGGAGAGTAAAGAGTATAGTAGTAGGCGTGTTTCTCTACAGCATCAGAAGCTGAAGGAGGTTTTACAATACTGGGAATCTCATTTAGTTATAACACTCATAAAGCTATTGAGAAGGGAGGAAATGCATATGGCATGTTGTGTTAGGACCATATATCTCCTGAGCCAGCTTTTATCAAAAATTGGTCATCTAAGCTAATATATGATCTGGATTTACAGTAGTAATCTGCCTCTCAGGTGGGCTTAGCGCAGCTATGTGCTGGCAGGGCTGGCTACTGCCAGAGCCTAATGCAGGGTAATTCAGTGTTAGTGTTGCGCTCTACCCATTGAATGTTCTTTCTGTACCACCAACAATCATTTAGGAGCTATAAACATGGATATTTGCCAGCTAGACTGACATCTGAACAAGGCCCTGAAGCAGTATCTTTTTATGTAAAAAACCACTGCTTTCTTGGGGACTGGTCTTTTTTGGTCTGCTTTTATTCTCCTCATATGTCAGAAGATACAGGTGGCAGTTACAAGTCTGGATTGTTAACAGAATTCTGTGGGTAGTGAATGAGGGTGGGGTCTTTGGAAGGATAGAATAAGAGTAAAATGGCTCTTTTTTTTCCATTTTCGATGAAGTAGGAGATGAGTTAATGTGAATGAGGGGAGAAAGCTGTAAAAGAGTAAGCATTATTGATGTTACATGAAATATACTTGGCCTTTTGAAATGGGCAAGTGAGTTCAAGAAAAAGAGACTCTTGAATGCACTAGCTAAGCATGGCATGATGTAGACTTGTTTTTTGAATTTGACTGGGAAATTTTGGTCATGTCCCTCAGGTTTTGAGTGTCTGTCATGATACCAGCATTGTAAAATGAGGGAAGGAAAAGAAGGCTGTCAGTTGAATCCTTTTCCTGAAAGTCTGTTAATTAATGCAAGCCATGACTCTAAAGTCTGTGTATTAGGACATATCTCATCATGTGTAGTGTTGGAATATGTTGGAAACCGTATTAAATGTAATGTACACGGAGTGTTCTAAAGTGCGGTAAGGCGCTACCTTGACTCCTGTTCTGCTTTCAGCTTTGTGCTGTCAAACTGCATCAATGATGGCTCCTTATAAGCGAAAGATGTGGCTTTAGGCAGGGGTGCCAGACTTGAATACGCTCTGCCACCCACTTCTTTCTTTGAGGCTCTTTTCAAAGAGAGAGAACTATTACAAACAGCTGTATGTTGATGTGGTTGAAGTCAGAACACTAACTGTGGGCACTGCAAATTGGTGATTTCTTCTGTATTTTGAGGCTAAAATAATTATGGTTTCAAACTAAAATTTTATATATATTTTTTATGCCAAAGCTTGTTTTCTGGTTTTTGGTGGTGGGATGTTTTTGGGTTTGTTTGTTTCTTTCTTTCCCTGTGTGCAGAAATAGAAACTTTAGCTCTCAGAGCAGAGATCTTCCTAAGCTGGGAAGGCGATGATACCATTGAACTGTACACAGAATTGCTGAAGTTGCATGGGACCACTGGTGGGGTCATCTAGTCCAACCTGCCTGCTTGAGTAGGGTTTTCCTAGAGCCCATTGCACCAGATTGTTTCCAGAGAGTTCTTGAATATCTCCAGTGAGGGAGACTCGACAGCCTCTCTGGGCAGCCTGTTCCAGGGCTTAGTAACCTGCACAGTGCAGAAGTTCTTTCTCATGTTCAGGTGGAACTTCCTATGCATCAGTTTCCACCTCTTGCCTCTTATCCTATTGCCTGGCACCACTGAGTAGAACCTGGCTCCATCTGTTTGACACCCTCCTTTCAGATACGTATAGACACTGATAAGATGTACCCTCTCAGTCTTCCCTTCTCAAGGCTGAACAGGTAGTTCAGGTATTTCTAATATTAGGTGTTTTTTTCCACTGAGATTAGTAGTTTAATTTAAAAATGCCTTGAGTAAAACATTGTCATAGGCAGACTTTTGTTAGTTTATAAATATAACAGCAAGTTAAGGAACCTCTTTCAAATTCTATAACCATATTAAACCCAACAGTTGACTATTTCAAACATGTTGTAGGGGATATTTCACAGAGATAGGTATGAGGCTCTGAATTTGGATAACCCTAATGGTGATGCAAGCCCAGAGACACTTACATGGACAGATGGAGTGAGTGAGAATGTGTGTGTGCATCTACTGAGGCTTTTTGAAAACATGATATTTTTGAATGTGGGTTAAAGAGGTTGCTATGTAAGTATAGGAATGAAGTAAATACTTTGTATGTGTGCATGGAAATTATTTTTGAGTAGGAGAGCCCACATGCATGTGGGCTAGCAATGGACAAAGAAGTAGCTGAGTAAATGTTTAAAGGTTCTTTGCCACATTGTGTCTTATCGTGAAACCAGTCATTGGGAACGGAAGAGTTTGCCTTAGAGTGCAGTCCTGAGCCACGGTATGGTTCTGCCAGCCTTTAGTGTTTAATTGGTGTGGAGTTAATGACCAAAAGATTTCTTAATTGCCATAATGCTTCCAGGCTGCTTATCTTCAATAAGCTGCTGCCACAACAGATGGCAAGCTAGTGGTTTAGCTGAGGTTCACTAGAAGTTTTTCACAATTTTGTTTTAATGGTCTTAACTTATCTATGTGGCTGTAGCTAATGTGTAGTTGAAACCCAAACCTTCACTGGAATAGGCTTCAGATTAATTAAGGTTTTACTTTGTCACCCAGCAAGAGATAGAACTCTCCTTTACTGTTGAAGAAACTTCTCAGTTTTATCTGTGTGATCATCTTTATTTTATCTTCACTTTTTTTCCTGGCTACTCCCAAGATTTGTCTCCACTATACTGTCATTCTCCACTTCTTGTAAGGGAGTCTGCAGGGAATTGTACTGGTGTCTGCTGTGATTTGGGACGGCTTCCAGCAGCAGCCTGAAGCTGACTAGGTTGGGGCTTCTTTAGCATCTTCAGAGTCTGAACCACAGGAATAAAAGTGGACAAACTTCAAGTTGCATAATTTTTAATATGAAAAAGCTTTCAAAAAAGATTCTTATGCTTTCAAAGGAAAAAAATTACAGCTACTTTTTTTCTGTCTGTAAAACAGGCTGCCATACTTACACAGTATCCACTAGTTACAGATTTGAAACCTTATGTAGAAGGATATGGAACTTTGTACTGAGAAACATTGCGTAGTAACTACATTAAATATTAATTATTATTTAATGTATTCAGAAGCACTATCATTGGTGACCTAGCTTACTGCTTTTCAGAATTATGCGGAAATTATGACAATCGCATATTGAATATTATTTAGACTGCTTGTTGTATGTTTTTTGTAAACTTGATGGCTGTAT
Organism: Eulacestoma nigropectus; assembly: GCA_013397775.1. Lineage (NCBI taxonomy): Eukaryota > Metazoa > Chordata > Aves > Passeriformes > Eulacestoma > Eulacestoma nigropectus. Next base: position 1,359,442 of record VZTE01003402.1, read on the forward strand.
CTTAAAAAATGAAAAGGAACATTCTTCTGTCAGTATTTAAAGTCATTCTGAGCCTATGTTTTCATTTTTAATGAGGTGAAAAATCTAGTGATTGTATAAGGTTTAGAGGATTCTTCTGATCCCTAGAAATTTGTTAAAACATTGGTAGTAATGGCCTGTGGTAATATGTTCTTTAAGTAGAACGTTCAAACAGAAGTCTGAATGTGTGCTTGGCTTTGTGGCTTTGGACTAAGGTCACAGAAATGAGCATTTGTCTAAATGTGAAGCCAGTTTTGAAACAAACTCTGAAGTCAGCGGGTTGCACCTGACGGTGTTACTTGTTGGTGAGATTGGCTTATCCTCTCAGTCAGTAAGGTGTTACTGATGATTTGACAGCTAAGCTGCAAAAGTCCACTGTAGTCTGTCTCCTCTGCTAAAGCCTAGAGGATCCTAACTGGTGTTAGACCTTCCTTGCACTGGAAACATTAAAAAAAAAATCAAAGAAAGTTACTCCCCACCCTGTCTATATTTGTGATAATCCTGAGAAAGTCAACCTCCTTATCGTTAGCTTTTTCCATGAAGTCTTGACTTGGTGAAATAACTTATAAATAGTGCACAATGTTACAAAAAGGAGAATACAGAATCACTGAGTCAGTTAGGTTGGAAAAGACCTCTGAGATCATCGAGTCCAGCCTTTGATCACCACCATGTCAGCTAAACCATAGCACTAAGTGCCATGTCCAGTCATTTCTTGAACACCCTCAGGGATGGTGACTCTATCACTTCCATGGCTAGTCCATTCCAATGTTTAACAACGCATTTTCATGAAGAAATTCCTCCTAATGTCCAACCTAAACCTCCCTGGCACAGCTTGAGGCCATTTCCTCTTGTCCTCTTGCTGGTTGTCTGGGAGAAGAGACTGACCCCCACCTGGCTACAGCCTCCGTTCAGGTAGCTGTAGAAAGCAGTACGGTCACCCCTGAGCCTCCTCCAGGCTAAACACCCCATCGCCCTCAGCCACTCTTGATGGGACTTGTCCTCTAGACCCATCACCAGCTCAGTGTCCCTTCTCTGGACCTCAGTGACTTTATTGTAGTGAGCGGCTGAGAACTGAACCCTAAGACTCGAGGTGAGGCCTCCTCACCAGTGCTGAGTACAAGGTGACAGTCACTGCTCTGGTCCTGCTGGACACGCTATTGCTGATCCAGGCCAGGTGCCATTGGCCTTCTCGGCCACCTGGGCACACCTGGCTCATGTTCAGCCGTTGTCAACCAGCACCCTCAGGTCCTTTTCCACCAGGCCCTTTCCAGCCACTCTGCCCCAGCCTGTAGCACTGCAGGGGTTGTTGTGACCCAGGGGCAGGACCCAGCACTTGGCCTTGTTGAACCTCAGACCCTTGGGCCCACTGATCCAGCCTGTCCAGATTCCTCTGCAGAGTCTTCCTACCTTCCAGCAGATCAACACTCCTGCTCCAACCCTCAGTATGTGAAGTATTGCCCTAATATTAAAAAATAATTCCCAAATAATTGTATTTTTATATTTTAATTGTTTTCTCAAGTTAGGGATGAATTCTTCTGATGGATAAAAATTTTTCTATGGTTTTTTTGTTACTCATGTATTTCCTTCTTTTTTGTAACAGGAAGTTAGTTTTCACTGTTTTATTTTGCTTGCATTGTCCTGTCTCTGACACTTCTGCCACAAATATATTATATTTTTTGTATAGTGTGCTTGAGTAATGTAACTTTTTGAAGTAACATGCAAAGTTTTTTTAGGGTTGGTATTAACTCATGATCAGCGAAAAATAGATGATGCAATGGACTGCCTTTATTGATGCTTTTAAGACTTTTTATTTATGACTAGTAAATTTTTAGTGTCCTTGTCTTAACCTTTTTCACCAAAATGGATATTGTGTAGGGGGATATTTGTGGCACAAGAGAGTTCGCATAACTATAGCAGTAATCTAATGATGAGGGTTATTACATGGTTGGAAAGGTGTTAGGTCTGATGATTATTTCTTTTGTAGGTGTCTCTGCTTAGTGGGCTTTACTGGGTTTAGTGGAGCACGAATCCCTATTGTTAAAGCATGAGAGGATCACTGGAAGATGATGTCTTTCTGGCACCTGTTGTGTCTGATCTTGTGATATGCTGTTGGGATTCTTTTCCTCTCAAGCAAAATTTGACTGACACTGTTGAATGGGGAGGATGTCAGTAGCTCCTCTTCGTGGAAAACCAGTCCTCGCTGTTAGTCGTCCTGAGCTGGTTGGCCTACTTGAAAGGAAATTATACTGGAGAGGCTTAGAACTCTACTATGTTGCCATAAATAGAGGTGGGAGAGGCAGAAAGGATGTCTGCCTTGTGTCCCACTGCTACTGTGTGGATTTATCCTCCTAATTAGGCTGTCCTTTTTTTTCCATTTTCTTAATCACATTTTTACTTGTGCATTTGTGAGAGAAGAGCACATGTATGGGTAACTGGTGAGCAGGCACTGAGCAGGCAGGTTGTCTGACTATCACAGTGTATCAGGAGCTGGGTAGCTTCCAGGGAAGTTGAGCTTTTTGGCCCTGTTTTTTCCTTTTGTGCATCATCTCAGGTGGACTCCACTAATTCTTGAGCTTTTCATCTTCTTTTGAAATATTAAAGCACATTAGTATATGTAATTATATACCTTGATACGTATTAAAAGGTGGATGATTTGTCTGAAAAATACAATTTATTTTCTTTAAGATCGTTTTGTGTTGGGGTTTTTTGTTGATTTTTTGTTGTTGTTATTGTGGGGTTTTTTAATTGCACTCTAGGAAGTAGACATAATTCCAAGCAACTATCTTTTTAAACCAGCTCTTTAAAACTGACATTGAAGTTGAATATAATACTCCAGAATCTCTTACCAGTGCTATAAAGTCTTAACTTCAAGGTTTTTTCCGTCCTTATTTTTATCTTATTCATCTCTCTGTCTTCTGGCCAGTGGAGACAGTACTGATTCTACTTTTGTTATGTATTTGTTTACCCTGCTCTTAAAATGACCTATTTGATGGAGACTCCACAACCTCACCAAGCAGCCTATTTTCACTTTTAACTGCTTTGCTGTTAATTTTCTATTGCATAGAAATCTCCCTTGCTGCAAGTCAAACATTTTATTGCTTATTCTGTTTGCTGTGGATAGAGAGAACTAACTTCCTCTCTCCCCTCAGTATTTTGATCTGTAAGGTTGATGTCTCCAGTTCTCTCAGCCTTTCCTGGCAGGTGATGATTGTCTGTGTCTGGTGGTAGTTCTGTTGTGGCATTTCTCCAGCTGTTCCTGTCTGGCTTGAAGACCTGTGTTCAGAATGAGTTGCAGTTGTCCCTCTGAGACTTACTGGAGCAGTATTAGGTGAAAGGATTATGTCCTGTGTCACATAAGCTATGCATCCCAAGGTAGCATTAGCTTTTTCCAACAGTCTGACCTTGTTGACTGCTCTTTTGCATACAGTCACTTAAGTCTATTTGGAAATTCATGGTAGTTGTCAAGATCTTACTATTTAGTTTGGTCATGAGAAAGTTTTAGTACTTAAGGCTGTCAAAAACATTAATCAAGTAAATCATGACATTTATTCTTCCTCCCCTGGTAACGCTTTCATTGAAGAAAATGTTACTGGTTTGACATAATCAAGGTGGCTGTTCCTCCTCTCCATATCATCTATGTGCTTAAAACAATTGTTTGGATATATTTAAACTTTCCTGGGAAGTGAAGACAAACCATTCCTCAGGTGTTTCTACCTTCACTATGCTTTTTTTTTCTCTGTCAGTTTTTGGGGGTTTTAAAAATTTTTCTTGGGCTCGAAGACTGGGTTTTCTTTGAGGAGTAAGGTTTATTCTTTGTTTTAATGAAAGGATTTAAATAGTTCACCTTTTTCTAAGCTTCTAATAATCTAAGGCATCCTCCATAAGTTTTCAAAGATAGGATTATTGATTTTGAGGTGGCTCAGAGGATTTCCTGAGGAAGTTTCTTGAATGTTATCAGATCTAGCCTACTTGGAAAAAATGTAAGTGTGGCTGTTTCCAATAGTCAGCTGATTCTGAGTGGATATTTTTACTCATTTACTTGTGCTAGTTGTGCTGGTCACCTGCTTGTAGTTGATTTCTTTAGTGAGGACTTGTTCTTCATCAGTATGTTTTCTCTCTTCATTTAGTAATGGAGAAATTCTAGTAGTAGCAGTAGTAGCAGCATACTGATAGAATGATTTCTTAGTAGCCTCAAGGTATTTTGTAAGAATATTTCATGTTGTGCCTTTAGCCTTTTATATTTGTCCATTTTATTCTCTTGCCATTGTTATGCTTGTTACTCCCTTTATGTGTGCTTTTTCTGAGTCGTTATTCTCTTGCTGTTTTCTGTTCTCTTGCTGTGCTTGGTTTTCTTGTATTTGTTTGTTTCTATTGTGTCATTTGAGAATTAGCTCTTCCTTGCTGTAGACTTGTCTTGTGTGAGCTCTTATTTAGTGATGTGAAATCTGTCTCTTGCTGTTCTTCCTTCCTTTCCCTCTTCAATAACCATTGAGTTGATGGTTCACTTCCAGCGAAACTGTCTCTTATTGTTTACTGTCAACTACTTTTTTCTTGCTGCTACAGCTAAAGGAAGTGTCTCCAGTTGCTTTCTGTGTTTTCAAAATGTAAGTTCCTTGAACCATTCCCAGTAGGTGCCTAGGTTCTTATTATCTCCTTGTAACAAGAAGTCTTATGGTTTTTTTCCCCTTTCAGAAAGAGTATCATCTGTCTGTTGGCCTTTTTTGATGGTTTGTAGTAAGCTTGCGGCTTGATAGCACTCGTGCTTTCCTCCTTTTATTGTTTGCAGACTTTCAAGATACCTCTTTCTGCATTTGTGATGCTTGTATCCTGTGGGTATAGGGCATAACACTCCTCAGCACTTGGATTTGCTTGGTTTGGGTTTTTGTTTGTGTGTTTAGGGTTTTGTTGTGGTTTTTTTCTGTGAACTGATTGGATCCTCTTTCTGTTAGTATTCCAGTGGGAAAGGGACTCTTATGAAGAAGATCATAGTCTTAATTGCATTCACAGAATTCTAGCTCCTTTCCTTATGCTTTATACATTAGTATGCATTTGTCTAAGACTGATGGATTGGTTACTTCGATTTTATGAACTATGGTGAATAATTACTTGTCCTTACTTCTAGGCTCTTGCCCTGGTATATCATCTTTGGACTCCTGATGTTTTGCTCACGATTCTAGTGAAAAATAGTCTTCCCTCAAGTTAACAACCAGGAAAGGCTTTTTTTCTATGTTAATTCCTTGTAGTCTTCTGCATTGACACCTACCAGCACATGAAACCTCACCACATGGTCAGAGAAGCCAAAGCTGTCCTTTGATAGCATTTTCAAACTCATGGGGTCATCTGCAAGGAGAGTTTGTTCCTGACAGTGTTAGGGTGGGGAGAGCTGATTGGGAGGGTCTTATTTGTTCCCAGTTGTTGTTAGTAGTATCCATAAAGAGTAGTTGGTGTGATGAATGAGCATTGAACAGCTTTTATTTTCTTGGGTCTGAAAGAGGCAAAGAACATCTGGAGCAGTATGTGCTCAAAAAGGGCCAGTATACAGCTTGTTCTCTATGGTTTTTTTTCTGATACAGCTGTTTACTTGGCTTTGTCTTTCACAGTCTCCTCTTGAATTGCCTTAAAGACACTGCAGTCACAGATGTCTCAGCTCAGCTGTCTCCTGCTTCTTCTTAATGCCTCACCCTCAAAACCACTTTCTAAGAATCTGTAATGTAGAACTTAGTGCACTGTATGTTTTCCTTGTAATCTTCCTTGGTATAGGAAATATAGGCAAGTGTTCCTACAAATCCAGTCCAAGACGTAAATTTGTCTCACTGTCTCATTATAACCTTTTCATTCTTGGGTCAGGGAACATTTCAGATGAAAGTTTTGGAGATGCCACTTTCTTATTTTGTTCCTTGTATGTGTGTTGGGATCATGGTTGTCTTCCTGCCATTTACACCCCTGCATTTTGGTGAGGGGTAGCTGAATCAACTCCTGGATTCTCTGATCTCTGCTTCTTAAGTTGCAGCAGTAAATTTGGGTAAAAGGACTTCAAGCTTTATACATTTCCTCATTTGATTCAGTAAATGATGGTCCCTCCCATAGTGGTACTTGAAGCAAAACATGTGTTGTGTTTCAGTAGTGTATTTCACATGGCCATAAGAAACTAATACGTGATGTGATGTATGTGTGTATGGTGAGCACTGAGAGCTCAGCAGTTTGAGGATAATGAGGTGCAAGGACTGAGGTAGTCTTTTGTGGATATTAGCTTAACTTGGGGTTTTATTAACTTTGTGGTGATTTGTTAGAAACACAGCCTTTGAATGCAGTTCTGATGTTAAAGCTTACTTTCTGCATCTTCTCCCATAATTTTGCTGATTGCTCTTAACTATTAAACTAGGATTCTGCTTCTTGCTGATGCTGATTCTTGCAGAATTGAAATGGCTTAGAAATAGAGAATTATTTCTCTGACTTGTACTCTGTGTCATATCCTAATACAGCATATGCAATTTGCCTGACATTTGTTTTTCTCTGCTGCGGGAAAAACATGGCTAGTTTTAGAAACTGCATTTGGTGGATCATTCTGAAAATGGCCTCTCCCATGTCCAGAATGTGGCTTTCCTTAATGCTTTATGAGATTTTGCTGCCAGGAGGGTGTATGTTTAACCCTTTAAGAGTTAACAGGTGGGGTCATTTTCTTGTAACATAATTCCTGGAATGGGGCATCTACAGTTGTTGCATTGAAGTTACACAGTCAGGTAGTTAATTCTTAAATGTTGTCTTACATATCTTAAGCTTGCCTTTGGACGAGTGCTTTCTACTGTTCATAAGGAAACTGCTGGCACGTTTTGGGGTTGAGTTGGTTTGGTTGTGTGTAATCCTATTAATTTTACGTATTTCTGTTCAGGATTGAAGTTGAAACAACAGATTAAAGCTCTAACAACTCTGACTAGGAAAAAAATTTATATGCATGGTTGTTACCTGTCAGGGCTAGTTGAGAGAATTTTGGGGCGTTTTAACTACCTGCTCAAAACACTTTGCTCATTGTACTTGGGAAAATGAATGCTTGAATTGTGTTCATTATTAGCTTTTGATATCTTTTTTTAGCACATGTGGCTGCAAAATCATTGGGAAAATGTTGAACATATTCCTGTAACAGAAAAGGCAAAATCCTGGTAGGAGGTGAATTGGCTGTGTTCTGCTGTGTCATATTTAGCTACAAAGAAGGAAAGTATTGCATGTGGGAAGGGATATGTGCTTCTAAAGAATTTGTAATGTGTGTAATTAAAACAAAATTTCCTTCCCTCCCTTTTCCACTGGAAAACCTGGGTTCTTGGTAGCTGCAAATGCAAGTGTTACAGATACAAGTATGTTTTCACTCAAGTCTGAGCTTGTCTGCACTTAAGTTAGTTCTGTTATTTTGCGTACTTGCTGCCATTTCACTTGTCAGCTAGGGGATAGCATTTAATGCTGTGCTGAAAACTCATTAAAAACGATTAATTCTTGCACATCCACTAGTAAAAGACCTGATTTCCTCCCCCTATGATTTTAATTTGGTTTCAGGTTTCCAAGTTTGCTTTACCTTGCAAATTGTCCATACCTTTACACAAAATACTAATTTGTTTTTGCTTTTTATTTTAAATGCAGTGTTAAAAGGTATGCAAGAGCTTTGTGAAAACTCTTGTAGACAAATTTCCCTTCCTCCCCACTGTTGCTGAAAAAAACCATCCAGAAGACAAAGGCAGCTCTTATGTTAAAATTGAGTTGCAGATGTATTTGGGTGGCTGCAAAGCTTTTTCATGTGAGCGGTGATAAAAATGTAAAGGGATCTGGGCAGCTGTTTTGATTTTGCCTATCTGTAGAAATATGTAAAATGCTTTTCACTAGCTGATTCAACTTCATTTGAAATAGATCTTCACTGTCCATATCTTCAGTTCTGCTTCATATCCTTCATGCTGTGACTGATAGTCTTGTCCTTCAGTTTGAGTGTATTCCAGCACACTTGACTCTGCTTCCCTGTGCTCAGTTTAATTGTTGTTTTCTGCCCATCCCCAGTACCCTTGCAGAGAGCAGCATTGCTTCGCTTAAGCTAAACGAGCCAGGCCTCTTGCTGACGACCCAGTTTGGCTGTCACCATGTCTGTTCCAGTTAGGCATTTCTTGAGGGTGGTTGATCAAATGAGGTCTCCTCCAGAGGGCTGTGAAGCAGCACTAATACTTCCTTCCCAGTGTCTCCTGAAAACAGTGTGATGAATCTTGGAATCGTGCTTCTTTTTCACAGTCGTAGTGATGAGCATCAGCCATTGGTATAACAAAATCCCTGTTCGTTTCCAATCTTGATAGAGAATTAGTCTGAGAAAGGCTCTTTCTTTGCAAATACAACATGAGATGCTTTTCAGTGTCAATGCACCTTTAAGATGTGCAAATTTTTGATTGGGAGATGGGAATTGAAAAATTCTGACAGTTGAAAATGTAAACTATGAATAATGAGTTGAATATAATGAAAGAGAAGAAATTATGGAATCATCAGTACAAATAATTAAGTATGCATGTGCATAATTATACTTCTTAAAAAATAACCCATTTCTAGTAATGTATTCTTAATTTACATGCAGTACCTCAGATCGATGCAATGCAAAATACAAAGAAGATAAGGATATTAATTCTACTGGCTTTAATCTAAATAAGTGGTCTTATTTAGCCAAGTAATTGGTTGCACAAGTATAAGCATGCCGTATTGTCTTGGTTTCACACAATTTAAGAGCTGATAGCCTCATGTGTATTGTAGTTTGTTGAGTTTTGTTCTGTTTAAAAACATTTTTTTTTGTGAAAAATTAAGATATAATTATAAAGAAGATGAACACAAGCTTATATTATGGTTTGCAGCTTTCTGACTTGTATTTAAATTTTTCTTCAAAATGTAGGGCTTTGATTCTTGCTATTTTCACCATTTCTTTGCTGAAGTGTCATTATTTATTATGCTAAGTAGACTGTAATATTTCTATGCTAAGTTCTGTTTTAACTTACTCAAGCTTAAATGTAGATTTTTAAAAATTATTTTTAATGACCAAAATAATTTTATTTTACTGTGGAAGTGAATTTTTCCTCTGTTTATGATGCTGTGAGGAAATGGCTCATCAGCTGCAGCTGCCATTTGTGCAAACAGTGATGCTGCAGTTTGCAAAGTAAAGCTTGACAGTTGGATGAAAGTGTAAGTTTAGGTTTTTCTTCCCCCTCCTGCCCCCCAAGGGCAGAATCTTTCATATCTTGCAATACAACATGCATTTCTGTATGGTAGATGTTGTATATTTTTCTAGTATATGTTTATAAATGTAAGCATGGTAGAAATTGAGATTCTGATACTTCTAGGTTTTTGTAAGATAACACAGATGGTTTTAGGTTCAAAGGAAGATAAAATGATAAGTTGGGATTTGCAAGCACAGGCACTTTTCCTGGCATCAGGGATTTGTTGCTTTCTCCTGTAGTGATCCTTCTCTGCTGGAAGGCAGTTAACCATTAACCACCAGAGACTGCAGTCAGATTCACTATGGCATTATTAACCCTTGCTTGGACACGTACATCTTCCTTGAGAAGGAACATGGGCAGGGCCATGGAGACAGCTGGGCAGTTTTATCTTCAGGGTGGGGCAGCACTGTGCCTACTGTTCACTGCCTTTGAAAAAGTATGGGGGACTTCAGCTTGTTAGATTTCAAATGCGATAGGAGTATTTTTATTCCCAGATGACATGGATCTTCCAGCTTTTTGTCATGGAAAACCTTCAGTAATGGGTTTGCTAGTGGCTTATAGGAAATTGTAATGCTGTTTTTGTTTTTGTGTTGTGTTGGAAAAAACCATAAAATTATATTGATAAAGCTTCTAGGGGATATAGCAATTTGGAAAGGGATAATCAGAAATCTGAGCTGATTGACAAAACCCAGTACTTGTTCATATGTTGCAAACAATATTCATGGAAGTGTTGCCAAATTTCAGCGACATAGATAGAGTAACCCTTAGGATGGCTATGCTATGGCCTCTGTCTGGCTGTATGATATTCTGTGAATTTGAAACAAACAAAAGAAAAAGACTATCCTAGTCCTTTAATCTCTTCACAGTGGTGTCAAATGGGAAATTATCAGGTATCCGGCAGGGATTTCTTCCAGAATTACCAGTTCTTGTGAGTACTTAGTAGGAAGGTTGATGTAATTTTCTGTGTCCCTGACTTCCAAGAACCTGTTGTCTAACCCTTTCCAATTTATTGGAATGTAAGGAGAAAATGGCTCATCAGATAAAAGCGTCTGAATGCATAACAGAAGAAAAGTGATGATGAAGGGCACTATTTATGTTTGATTCTGAGCCTAGATGAATTCTCTTACAGATTATTTGCTACTTGCAGTTTTTAAATAGGGGTTATCCCAGATCATATTTTATGGAAAAAGAACCCAACAGTAATTAGTTCAGGAAGGTCTTTCGCCTTTGTCAAGACAAATTCATGAGATCACGTGCCAGGCAGTGCTTAGATGTGTTTCTTAATTACAGTTTATGTATCTTTCATTTCAGTGGTGGAATTTAACTTAGAGTATCTACGGAACACAGCAGGGACTTCTGGTAGGGTCTGTACACTCCATTCTACAAAGCAACTGTTTATTTCTTAATTTTTTTTCCTTAGGGTATTATTTGATAGTGATCAGTTGTCACATGAGACTTTTTAAAATAAAAAAAACAGGGGAGGTGAATTCTATGGCAGTGGTTGAGGTAGGGGTGAATATACCCATCTGTAAGTTTTGTGGAATAAATACTTAAAGTTGACATCATTCAGATTAACGGCCAACGAAGTCATTTGACTTTGTTCAACAAAGCGAAATAGATAAACTTACTTGAGTACAACCTTGCTTTAACTTCCATTTGAAAAGTTACATGATTGTAGATTGTTCTGTATATATATATATATAAAACAAGATACAGATCAGAGTTTCATGCTTTTGATTTTGGATTCTAAATTCTTCCCAATTCCTGTACAGATCATGGCTTTTTTGTGTGTGCTGACATTTTCATATTGTGGCGCTATAACCTGTGAACTCCTTATTTCCTAACAGGTGCTCATTTCCTGAAGGATGTATTTTAGATTGATTCAGCTAAAAGAAAACGGAGTGTGCTATTGAAGAATGCGTGGGAGGAATGGCACAGAATATAGATGTTGCTTCCTTAAAACTCATTACAGAGTAACAGTATCTGTGTTCTTTTCAAAGTACTACTTCAAAGTTGTCTTTTTGAGGTACTGCTGAGAAAAAAACTTTCCCTGGGGAGTTTCATGAACCGTTCTTTGTAGCGTAGATCATGTCATTTAAGATGGCTCTGTTTCTGAGTATAGATTTTTGTCAGTCCAGGGTTGATGGGCTTGTGAATTTTAAATAGCTGTTTCGACTTCAGTCTGTTCTGATTACTGTGCTACAGTAGAATTGTTTTATTTTGGCACTGAGGATCCAAAGGAAAAATAAATGTAGCAGGTAAATAATCAGTTCTGTGTAAATCCACCAGAAGTGGTGATTTTACTTAGTTTTCAGAGGACTTGAGTCTTACAGAACTAGACATAGAGAGAAAACTGATTTTTCTTTCTCTTCTCCATTGTCTGGTGCTTTCTGATTTCCTTCCTCTCTGCTCTGTTTTTGAAGGTTTTGTGTATGTCTGGGCAAACAAAAACAAAACAAAAACTGAATTATATATATTTTTTGCGCAGACTTTTAGAAATCATCCATGTATTTGATCCGCCAGAAGCTGGCAGTGCATGATGAGCACTTTTACAAAATGTGGAGGAAAAGATGCCTTTAACTTTCTCAGACTACTAATATTATACCTCATTTTGAAAAACGGCTCTGCATACAGGTGATTTATTCTCCTTCTTCCCCCACCCCTGTGATGAGCCTATAAATATTTACTTCTTACAAAAATTCTTTGGGAAAAAGTTTTGTTGGCCAAATAGTTTACACTTGAGTTTTAGCAGGAGGTAGGCACTTGTCATCTTGGTTCTGTTTTAGGGTATCTCCCCAAATGGGTGAGATGGAGACAGCCTCCCCACCCACCCTGACCTCACTCTTAACTCGTAACTGTTGCTAAACCAGAAAGCACTGGTCTTTTTGAACAAGTCCTGTATATGCCTGCTACTTGTACTTTTATAATTCCTCTCCATAGATTGAACTTCTATAAAAACAAAGACTTAACTGGAAAAAGTATAATTTGAAATAATTTCAGTTTCTGTTGAAAACTCCATTGATATTTTGACTTAGTATCAAAAGTCTTAAAGGATTCCATTGTTGGAAAAGAAGCAATTCAGATTTGAGATCTTGGGGGTGTAGGAAGAGGAATAATTTTGGAGATTTGAGCCATTTATAGTACACTTGCTTTGTTACCTATATGCAAGGTAGATGGAGCTTTCTAGATTAAGCCTCCCCACCCTCAGCTTGTTGGCTTGCTTGACGCCAGCGGTTTACTTTAGGACTAACTTTTACTAAACTATGAAAATATTGTTATGTTTACTTAAAGCCAAGTGACAAGTTTTAATAATATGACTTGTTGAAGAAGGGAAGCCTTCAGAGAACCTATCTTGCAGGTTAGTCACATTCTATAATGGTGTGATTTTACTTAATAAAGAAAACACTGGAGCTCAATGTTACTACATAAAAAACATTAACATTGCAATAGAACTGTCACTAAAGTTACTGAAGTCCTGTAATGTTGATTTTATTTGTATTTTTCCTCATTATTCATGTAGGAAGAGTATTTGTTATATTGACTAAAGGGGATTTAACCTGGGATCTTACAGAGTTTATTTTGGCAGTAGCACAATTCAGAAGAGACAAAACCAGTTTTGCTCATAAGCATTTTCTGGGAAGATGCTTGGATAGAGAGCACCTAATTTTGATTTAAGATGATGGCTGTCTATTGCCAAGTAGATCTTTATCTTAATATATTGTCCCTAATATGAAGTAATATCATACTTCACCTGTTGGAGGGCTAATTTGAGTGGCCTCAACAACAGCCTTGTTAGCTCCTTGCAATTATTTGGGTTTGCAGTTGAGTGTAATGCTGTCTCTCTGCTCTACATGTTTCTGTCTCTTGCTTGTCTTTACAAAAAAAGTGAGTGTGAATTCTCAAGTTAGATGAAGAATCTTTTCTTAGAGCCAGCATTGTCTCTCTTCCTCCTTCCATCTTCGTGGGTCATTTCCTGTGTTTAGCCCTTTGCTGTGTAATTCCCTCTGGCGAAGCATGATGGAGGGAACATGGTGCAATTGGCTGGAGTGCTCTAATGAACCAGGATTTCCACCCTGCCCCATCCAAATGCATATACACAAGATGGTACATGAATCTGTAATGTGTTGGTTTTCAGAGCTAGTTGATGTATCTCACATGATGTTCTGCAGCAAATCTCTTCTTAATGATTTCTGTTAAGTACTATAGCTGTTGAACATAGATGTGCTTTGCACTAGGTACCAGTATAAGCAAGGGCTGAGCCAATGTGTTGGCTGTATTCATGTTCAGAGCTTTTGCCCTCTGGAGCCTGATAGGCTTCTCATGAATGCTTTACTCTTGACTGTTGTTCAGCTTCTGGCAACTTCTGTTTCTCCTGCGTCTGAATTATTTCAGGTCTAAAAGGTAGTTTATTTATATTTGAGAGTAATGTCAACATTTTTTAAAAATCTAAATATCAAGAGAGTCACAAAAGCCTTGTAACACTCCTTGGAATGCTTGTTCTTTCTCAGCTTTCACTTTTTTATATCCCTGATAATTGACATAAAGATTTAAAGGTTGTCTGAAATTATGTGTAGTCCAGTAGCTTTTCAAAGGAGCACCAAGGGACTGACTCATGGTATCACTGACTTGTTTGTGTATTTTTTTATTCATTGAAATGTTTTCTATCTCAAGAGCGTGGACTGCACTAGACTAATGCAGGCTAGGCTGGGAAAGGATAATTTAGGTGTTTGTGAATATTAATGCCAAGGATAGAATGCTTGGTAAAATTAATTGATAGTCTGCAAAGTTACTCAATTGGCCAGATCAAGTGTTGGCTGCCTTAATATGGATATTTGAACTTCAATTATTGTCACCTTGTCTTTGCTTGTGCTGGTTTTTATTTGGTATTTTGGCACCCTTAGTAAAATCAAGGATCATTTTGCATAGGAAACCTTCACAACTTTCCCTGTTGGTGACAGTTGCAGATAATCAATAACCACTTTATCTGTCAGTATCTCTCCTGTAATCCTGAGACTCCCTGGCAAGCAAGTCTGTGTTAGGATGTACAGCTACATTCTGTTCAGTGTCACTAGAAATGTGTGTGATTATGGCATGAAAAGTTTAGATATTTGTCAGTTTCTTAAGCAAAACACTCCTGCTTCTAGATCAGGGAGGGATACTATGGTAGTTTGTTCATCTTTTATCTTTATAGTTAGTGAAACTAATTGGCTTCTCTCTTTATACATTCCTCCCCCCACCAAGACATGTTTCACTACTGCTTCATGCTAAACCATAGCTACGCTGGGAGCAGGAACTTCCAAACTTTTCCCTTTTGCCCATCAAACATTTACCTATTTTAAAGCTACTGATTCAAAACTCTTTGAAATTAAATTTTGTATAACTGATGGCAAAAGACTTTTTTTTTCTCTCCAAACCAATAACAATAGACTCTAAAAGCTGCTTGAATATTGCTGTGCTAATGAACCTGTAAATGTGTTGCACATTACTGATTATTTTCCTGCCTGCTGTTGGGCATACTAATTTTGCATTCTCCTTGCTCAGTGCTAGGAAGAAAACTCTTACCTTTAATCTTTATAAAATATCATTTTAGTATTCTCTTCTTAGAGGTCATGCTCTCCTACTACAAAAGCTCTTGTATTTTGGGGGGTTCTTTAAAAATGAAAAGTAAGAACTCCACAGACTTCTATCTTCCCTTCTGTTAGAAAAGTTTCCTGTTCACCTCCACTTGGGTGTCAGACTTTCGTGACTGTGGACAGGGACAATCGGTGACCTTGGGCCAGCCCAGCTGGGGTGCAGCAGGCCCAGGCATGCTGTGATAGAGGGCACTTCTGCATTTCTTGGCCATCTTGTTATTGACCATAAGTATTTGGATGTGGTCATCATCTCCAAGAGGATTCCTGAGTGTAGTTCTGGGTAATCATTATCTGATTCCGAGACCTCCCTCGACTGTTTCTTTCAGTGTTAGACCACCCTTAACAACAAGTACTTCAATGAAAAAATGACAGAACACACTATTTTCTTGTGGAGTATGTTCTGCTTTGTTGGGCATATGCTTTGGTTTGCTTCAGCTTTGCAGTACTTGATATCTTGTAGGGCTTATGGTATTTTGGTGCAGGAGTTTGTTCTTGCTTTCAGGTGATGGGTGCATGTCACTGGCCTGTCCAGAGTATGGCAAAGACAACATTTTCTGTGAGAAACCAGGCAGTACTTTGCTTGGTCTCTTGGTAGTGTACTTCCAATGCCTTTAAAAATGCTTATGGGTTTCTTAATGCAGATGAAAAATAATCAGTATGTTGAAATAAATGAAATTCCATAGGCAAGAGTGATGACACTGGCAAGTAGAACTGTTTCAGTTTGCTCTTCCTCTGAAAAACTGGGTTGTACCAGATGTCAACTGCGTATAGTGAGGACTAGAAAAAGGATTAAGGAAGGGATAAAAGTTGATAGTTTACTTCTGTGTTTTACATCATAATATCTCTTCAGTGCTGTAATATATGTTTTGCAGAGACTACTGCCACTGCAGAGGCTGCAGTCACTCGTACCTGTGTTCAGGAGCAGTGTTTAAAGCAAACCACAAAGCCTTGTCGTGCTAGAGGTCTGGCCAGCATGTTGTCTGACAGTGCTTGCTACTAGATAATGGAGAGAACTGCAGTGCAGTGCATGTGTAGAATAATCCTTCTCCTGTGTGCCTTCACAGGTCTTACCAGTCCAGGAGTCTCCAGCATCAGATTTTGTTTGTTAACTACTGTTGAATGTCTCTCTGATGCATTTATCATCATTCTTTCCCCTCATCCACCAGGCATTTGACTTTTGCAATGGCTTATCATTAAATCAGTTTGAGGTAGGGGGGAAGGATCCTGAATTTTCACTTACTGAAATCAGATCGTTTGCTATCTGTTGAACTAAAGGCATAAAGAAATCATTCCTCATATCTGCAAGTCACTTAGGATTTTGTAAGCATCACTCATCTACCAGCAGCAGTTCTGTCACCAATTTAGCTGTGTCTGGGAGAGGAGAGGAACAGCTCAGGCTGCCACTGGAGCGTGCCCAAGTCAGAGCTTCACTGGGGCAGCAGGGAGGGAGGTCTTGAGCAGAGAGTGGGACTTGAGAGAGCTGCTGCCGAAGGGTGATGGGTGACAGCAGTGGGAGGTGAGACAGAGCTGCTCCGAGCGGTGTTGTGGCGGGCTTGCTGCTGGAAGTGGCTGAGACAAGGCTGAGCATGGACAGCCATGGCAAATGGGTTTTGGCTTTAAAAAGCAGGCAGGAGAACAAGTGGCATAGATGAGTCATTGGGGTGGGTTTTGGGAGGGATAGCAGGCTGAAGTTTCTTTAGTGTTACTCAGATACTTACAGATGTTTGAACAAACTTAATTTTTTCACCTCCCTATATAAAAATAAGGTAATTGATTGAAGTGGTATGGAATACAGTTATTATATTAGGACTTTGTAGAATTAAGTGTAGCTGTCATTATCTCTTGGTAACATTGTTTTTTTCTGGTCTGTCTTTCGTAATGCACCTGAGAAAATCAGTGCAATTTATCCTTGCTGTTTTTCTCTGGCAGAAATTTGATTCAATCTTCCTTTTTTTTTTCGTCTTTCTGAGTGTCACATTTCTTTTGAGCTGTTTAAGGTTCGGTGATGGTGAATTGAATCTAAATTTCTTTCCTGTGCTTTTCTTTTCCTGAGCTCTCCTGAGATCTTGCATCACTCTCACTTTCATGATGTTTGTGTGGCTTCACAAGGCTTCAGTTGCGAGAGATGGGGGTGTGTTGTCTAGTAATGTGTCACTCAGCCTCCTGAAGGTCTGATTTCAATAGTGACAGGCTATTAGAGCAAATTATGGCAGTCTCTGAGTGCTTATTTTCTGATTGCTCAACTCGTTCTTCAAGGTCATTGTGGTGTAATCAGGCAATATTGTTTAAACTGTGATTCTCTCTTTCTTCATGCTTTCTGGTATGAATTATGCTATGCCAAAATGTTGCATGCCTTATTCTCCAGAAAAATCGATGTTTTGGAGAAGGTGGGTTAGTGTGACAGTAACTTCCAAGAAACACAAGATATATTTCTCTATATATTTTCCATTGTAAATAACATTTATAGTAAGAACAGAAATACTTCACACAGACACATACACACCCTTTTCATTATGGCGAAAAGTGCTTGTGGAGATTCAAATGTTCCTGATGATCTGTGTCAGCCTTCCTTATGGCATTTACCTTCATAAAATAGCTTTTTAAAATACTAAACTTTAAGATCATTAAAGAGGATACTCAAGAATGAAAAAATAAGGCTTTTTCAATTAAATAAAAAAAGGGTTATCCAGAAATGACAGCTGTCTAGCTTGTCACTTCTGCTTGAGTTCTCTGCACACAGAATTATATCTGTCAACATATGGCACAGTAACTAGATCTTGGAAGGTTCTTCTGCCATTCTCCAGTCTCTTTAGTTACATGAAGAATTTAGTGCTATTAGCTAACTTTGTCATCTCAGGCACTTTCTTGTTACAGACTTTGGATAACTGCAATTTCTCTCTTGAAAGCTTAATAAATAATTTTAAAAATCATCTGCTCCTCTAGTACTAGTGGAGTACAAAGCAAGCATTAACATACTGAAATTATTAGTGCAACTCTGAGGTCCTTGAGCTTCTTTGGGACTCTTGGCTGAATGTAATCCACTCTTGGTGGTTTGCTAATTTTTCACTTGTCCATTTTCTCTGTACTGGCTTTTTTTTCTGCCAGTGCTTTGCTTTGAAACAGATCATCTAATGCATCTTCCATAAAGAAGCCTTTTACTGGGAGAATAAATTCCTCCATAATGAACATAAACATGCAAAAAATAATTCTGGTTGTTTTGCCCTGACCTTAGCTTATTTAAGCTTTTTTTTTAATGCTTCTGTTTGTTTACTTACTTTAGCCTTACCGATCCTGACAGGCTCCTTGCTTCTCATGTGCCTCAAGAAAGGATTTAGTTGTAGTTTTTATACTTTTTTTTTTTCTTCCCTAAATTATTTGTGAGACTCTCATTGTATTTTTTTCCTCTGTTTTTAGCTTGCTATTGTTTGAACCTCATTGGGACAACTTTTAACAAGATTTTTCTAATATTTTCTCTAAAATGTTATTTAGCTATCTTCTTCCTTGCCTGTCATGTCATTATTCATCCCCAATTAAGTCTTTTTTTTTGTGTGATTTTTATATTTCCTCTAGGCCTCACATACAATGTCTTATATCTCATTGCCTACAGACACTTAGTTTTTGATGATTCTCTGTTTCCTCCTATTTGTCTAATTCCTTTCTTTAAATTCCTTGTTGTTTGTTCCTCCTGCAGATACTTAGGTCACTATTAAATTCTGGGGGAGGGTTACACTAATATTTTTAAGCGAATTCTGCACAGTGCTTAGGATCAAGAGATGTATTTCTGACAAGTCATTCCGTGAAGCTATCTTTCCTGATGTTCAGTATTTTGTCTTGGCTTCATGTGACATTTAGTGGATAAGAAAAACCTCCCATTGTTTTTGTCTTTGCTTCCATAACATTTCTGAGTACCTTTAGCTTGGTCACTCAATGTCTGCATGTTTCAGTGTGATGGCTCATGTATTTCTCATTATCACTGTCCTGAATGTAAAGAAGGTAAATGTACTCCCTTAATGAATAAGTAATGTCTTTGGATAAACTTCTCTTTTCATTAATTTTCTCCAAAAAAGTGTTTTTAGCTGCAGATAACTATTTAATTCTAAACTTTCATACTGGTTTCTTTGTTTTTGAATGTATATGCTTGCCAATAACCAGTGGACCTCCAGACTGGAGGATAACTTTTCTTGATGAAGTGGACTTCTAATCAAAAAACCCTTATTTTTTCCATTTTTTGGAAAGTGTCTGAATAAAAATAGGGAACTTATTCCATATCAGCATTTTTGTTCCCATAATTTTAGACCTGAGATGCTTGACTTGCATATGAGGGTTTTTTCTTAAATATCTACTCTGGAAAGATAGCATAGGGTATGGAAGTGAAGTTGTGTGAGTTCTTATTTTTATTTTCTCTAGCAGTGATTTGACAATCCACCCCTTTGCCTTTGGAAAAATTCAGCTGAAGGCAGTGGCTTTGCAATAATCTCCCTGTCTCTAAACTGAGCCGTTGGTAATGCTGTGGATGTGTAAAACTGAAGGATGCTCCTTTGCACTGGGGATGGCTCCAGTTAGAGTTTATGGTTTGAGGACAGGGCAGAAATGTTTTCTGAATCCTGTCAATACGACACACAAGATGTGGGGGTTCTCGCATTAAACAGACTGGTTTTGCTGTGCTCTTTAGAGTAGTCTTAGAAACATTAATATGCAACAGCAGTAGGTGGGAAACTGGAGGGCAAAAAGAGTTTAGCAGAAACTGGTGAAAGGTGGAACAGAGGCATGCGGTAATCGATACCTGAAATTCAAATGCTCAATGAGAGAAAGACTAAAATAATTGACTGACTTTATTTCTCCTTTCCCATTATTCAAAAATGAAATGCCTTTTCTTCAAGTTGGTGTGATCTAGAGCTCTTCATTGTCACTGACTTGAATTCGTACATTGTCTTGACTTTACTCTTGATTTAGTGTCCTCTAATAATGCTGTGTGAGAACACTTGGGGCTTGTAAAAGGCACTTCATTGCTGTCTGGTGTAGTCTCTGTAGCACTTGTGTAGATGAGATCTTGGAGGTTTCTGTATGAGTTATAACCTGGGGCAGGAGGAAAGCTGCTGCAGTGGAATAGCTGAATGCCATTGGGAGGCTTGCTGTGGAATCCTCCTGGTTAACACTGCATATTTTTCTAAGCAGTACAGTATTCAGCTTTCAAAAGGCAAGAATCTTTGTTAATTGTTTTGATTTACAATATAAGTATAAAAGCTAAATGCAAACAATCAAATACTGAAGGAAAACTGTAGTTTTTCTTATGGCATTTCTGTTTTCCTCTATCAGTTCTTTCAGCTCGGAGTTGCTACTGAAACAGCTTTAGTGTGAAAGTTTAAAATCCAAACTTTTGCATCCATAGAACTTTTTTACAAAAGAAAAGGAGATTTCCATCTCTGCAGTAGAACAACTATTCAAATTTCAAAAGCTGCTATATCAATCTACAGATACTGAGAAAGATTTTGTTTAATTTTTATAAAGCTCTTTTAGCGATAAACTCAACTATTGTCACCAATCTGTTGTTACTTTTTCCCAGGTTTCACTAAATGGTACACAGTTTACAGACAGTTCTGTTGGATCAGAATTCACAAGTGTTTCTCAGGTATGTGCAGTCAAATTTTGTGGGTGTATATAAAAGCAGAATTATTTACTAATGGGAGGAGATATTAAGCAGTATTAAAGGTACTAAAGCAAACTGTTCAAAAGGTATGCTGTGTGAGACTGGGACTGCTAATTGAAGTCAGTTTCTAATGATTTCCTATTCAAGCTTTAAAAAGCAGTGGAAGCTTTTTTTTTGAAGTAAAATTTTATTGTTGTAGTACGCTTGAAATTGGCCATAGATGTTAAAAAAACTTACGCTGTTTTATGGTAATAGAGTTATTCTTGGAAATAAATCTAAATACATAGCAGAGATGCAGTTATTTCTGTTCCAACTTGTCCTACTTCCAGCTTTCATTTATGAACGTTATATCTGAACATGTTTCAGAGAGAAAGTGAGACTGGGTGTTTTCTTGTAGAGATGCATCCCACATTTTTTGAAGCTTCACTAGTGGAAAAATATCTTGCTTTTCACAAAATTTGCACTTTGCTCTGATGACACTGAAGAGCCGTACAAATGTGACCTAATTGCAAGCTCTCCTAATCCAGCAAGAGTTTACTGGTCCTGTTGAAATGGTCGCATGAACAGTCACTGCATTCATCATGTTTTAAATAAATAAGAAACTGCAATTTATAGCTTCGTTTTAGTAGGACAGAGTCATATCAGGTATCAGAGATGCTTATGGTCTAGATTTTGTCAAAGTTCCAACTTTCATTCTTGATTTGCATTGTGCCGTAGGAACCAAGGGCTTTAATTTGAGCTTCACATCTGTCGTAAATATGGGCCCAGTGGGGAGATGGTTAGGGTTTCATTGAGTCTGGCCAGAACAGAGATTGTTGTTCCTGCTGTGTTTGCCCTGGCTTTTTAATGATTGTGCTGCAGCTTTAAGCAAGTTACACAAACACAACTTCTAGAAGTCCCTGCAGAGTGGCTGAGGTGTGTTTGCCATGACCTTTACCTTTGCAAAAAAGTGTCAAGTTGTTTTAACTTCTGAACTTTTACATTTTTGTCCTCTTCTTTTCCTGCTTGTTGGAAGACGTCCTGCAAATGGTGTTTGTAAGGATTTGCCTGCAAAATAGCTATGAACATGTCATCATTCTGACAGGGACTTAATCTGGCTTTAAAAAAAATTTCCTTTAAGAAGGAAACTTTCAGCACTAAGGAATGAGCAGCCATGGCCTCTTGCATGCAGGGGTTTTAGGCATGAATGAGATCTTCAGTTGAGTGCTGGTCAGCCAAGAGGAATGTCTAACTTGAGAAATCTGTTGGTGCTTGTAGAGCCAATAAAGGAGTTGGTCAGTCCCAGCCTTTCAGATGGCAGAGGGAGTCTTCCTGCATGAGAAGGTTTCCTAAAAACCTGCAGTAGACTCCTGGAGAGTTTGTGTTCTTTTTCCTGCCTTAGTGCTTAGGTGCAAATTCTAGAAGTGGCAGCAGTGAGTGAAGGTTAGCTGTTCTTACTTTACTGAATCTGTTAAATTTCTCATGAACTTTTGAAAGACAGGAAGATACTTGTGGAGATGAATTCAGTGTGTCTTTTGGTTTTTATGTCTAGAATTCTTAATTAGTCTTTCCGTATTGCTGAGTCTGTCAGTTTTACAAATGTGAAGAACACAAAAATCAGAGTTTGTAATGCTCGGCTGTTTTTCTTTAGATGTCAGCAGTAGAGAATTGATTTGTTGTTGCTGTGAAGACAAGAAGAGAGTGAATTATGGTTTAGCTTGAACTGGTCCTTTGCCCTAAAGAACTGTTCACCTGTGCTTGTGCAGTTCAGCCTTACAAGATCATTAAAGCTCTATTTTTTGTTAGTATTGAGAATGGAGCAGCATCGAGAGCAATCCTTGAATTACTTAAAGTTTACTTTTTCTTTGAGAAAGAATTTAACTGTTTTGATGCACATTGAAGATGTTGCTAATTACGGCAGAGTTACTAGTTGTAATATAATTGGGCAAATCTGTGATTCTGCCATTACCTGATATTTTGTTCCAGTCATCTTCTCTTATGTCTCATAAGGTTGGGTTCTCTTTGTCTTGTGCTGCCTGACTTGTTTTTGACTATCAGTCTTGGTGAAGAATCACCATTTCATGGCTGAACCATAGTTTCATGCACTGTAGCATCTTGGGAAAGAATTTAGGTTTTGAGCTACCTCTGTCCTCCAATGTTGCCAAGTCTACTTTATTCAATAGCTGATAGTGGATTTTAGGACCCTAGTGACTTGTTTTGTTGAAACTGATTTAAACTTTTATTTTGTAATAAGCTGAAAGTTACTTTGTTTCAGGTAGTATTATAAAAGAAAGTGCCACAGAGCTTCAAAGAGGAATTACTTTTCTTTTTTGTCTGTAAAGGATGATAGTAAAAGGAATTTGTACTATCCTATATTATTTTTACTTACTAGATTCTTACATCTAGGCTGAAATAGTTTAGAGGGAAAGACTGTAGACTGTGCTCCCTGAAAACATTTCTTTCTAAATGGGAGTATATTAATAGTCAGAATTGTTTGCCCTATGGATATTGAGACTGCTGTGTTTGATTTTGGGACACTCCAAATATTCACTGTTTTATAATGACTAGTAAAATGTGTTGGTTTTTGGGGCTTTTTTTGTTTGTTTCAAATCTCAGAATAAGTTTGTCTGGTATGTATTCTGTAAATAACCAGTTATCTATCAAAACACTTGTTTGCAGACACCATTTACCTTTGGCTTGGGCCAAAGGGCACCATATACAACTGGCGAGCACTGTCTTCTTTGTAGAAGTGAACGAAAAGATACTTCGCTTTCAGAGAGCGGAATAAAAAATTCTAGCAAAACAGCACTTTCCACATCTCCAAAAGCAAACAATATGCTGCATCTTCCACTGTGGGTGTGTCCAGACTGTCGAAGAACAGTTGAAAAGGAGGAGAGGCACGCTACAATAGAGCAGTCTCTCGTGGTAAGTTCATGTACTTCAGTAGACTGAGAAGATGTTTAATAATGGGCTGCATGTCACTCTCTGCTTTGGAACCACTGGAACTGTAAGTGCTTAAAAAACGTTTTTAGGAGATTTTGAGTTGGTTTTCTTATGAGCTAAACTGAACAGGCAAGGTGTTCCAAAAGTGAGGAGTTCTGGTTCTAAGTTGCGGAGTTTTAAGTAGAGCAAGGTTTGGATCCATGTTTTACTGAGGTTTTTGCTTTTAATTCAGTTGATCTCAAATTTTGTTGTTATCCCCTTTACTTAAATTCAATTTCTTCTGCTCTTACCAACATGACCTTACTCATTACACATTTTTCTACTCTGTCTGCTCATGTTGTGTTTTCCTCTCTTTGTGATAGGTCAACTATCTGAATTTTCCATGTTCTTTCAGTAGATTTCTTGAGTCACTGCACCTCCCTGCACATTTCTGAGTTTCACTGTCTTTTCTTTCCTGTATTTTTTAATAAGGACGCCAAACTGTGCATAGCATGAATGTTAAAGTTTCCTAGTCTTGGTAGCACTGCAAGCAACAGTTTAATACGTGGTACTAATATTTCAAGTCATGAATTCAGCCTCATGTGAGAGCTGTGCTTAGTGTTGCAGGAAGATACTAAAAGTTCATTGACGGGTCCAGCAAAACCTCATTAGAAGTAAACTATGTTATACTGAAGAACCAAGTCTTCCGGACTGACCTGGGAAGTCACACACTTGGGAGAATTGGAAGTAGTGTAGATTACAGCTGACATCTCCTTGCAGAGAGATAACAGGCTGTGCACCCGTCCATAGGCACATACAGATTTTTATTTCAGTACATCACTGTGAAGAAAGATTGTATAGAGGGTGTCATTAAGCTCATGTTAAAAGCATAGTTAATGACGTTTTTTGTGAGGAAAATTTAAGAGTGTATCACTTGTATACAACTTGTATTTACAGATAATGTTGCTATTAACAAGGGTGGTAACACTAATCAAAAGAGGTTACATCTAAGGGAATTGTAGTGGTGATGTGGTGGTAAACACATCCTAGAGAGTTCAAAGCACAGAAAGGCACATTGTTATTCAGTTGAGTCAAAATTTTTGATACATTTAAGCTCTGTTTAAGGAACTAGTAAAGAAAATAAGTGTCCTAGATATGCAAGGAAGGCGAGGTTTGCTTCCTAAATGTTTTGTTAA
Organism: Eulacestoma nigropectus; assembly: GCA_013397775.1. Taxonomy (NCBI): domain Eukaryota; kingdom Metazoa; phylum Chordata; class Aves; order Passeriformes; genus Eulacestoma; species Eulacestoma nigropectus. Next base: position 1,384,064 of record VZTE01003402.1, read on the forward strand.
GTTATAGATTACTCCAGGTGTAAATAAAAATTTACATTTTTTTTTTTTTATTTTGGCAACTGTTTTCTTTTTTAAAGAGGAACTTTTAAAAGCAGACAGCCAATGGATTTTCCAAGATTGGAAGATTGACTTAAAAAGGCAACTATATGAATTAGGTGGCTAGTCAAATTAGAGAAGCCAGCTGGGAAAAAAGCCAAAATTAGCTTTAAAAAAAAAAAAAAAATATTGTTACCAGTGACTGCAAGTCAGAGTACAAGTGGTTTGCTGTAGATGTTCCTGTGCTCAGGTTGCTCTTGCTCTCGTTTGCTTCCTTGGTTTGTTCTTACCTATGTCTGCATCCTGATCCAGGATTTGGGGCACAAAAAAACCCACCTTCAGTCATGCTGCTGATGTGAGAGAGGTCTCTGCCTGGTGCCAGGGAAATCTGGTGGCAGACTTGGGAGGGTGCAGGAGAGAAGCGTGGCATGTGCTGGGGCTGGAGCACAGAGAAAGGAGAGAAACTGGAGACAAAAACAGCAGAAGTCTCAGGCGAGTGGTCTGTGTCATCTGCTAGAATTGAGCAGCGCTGTGCACAGGAGATTGCATCCATTTCCAATGGCAGCAGCTTTCTAACATCCATTGCTATGAAATACTATATCTGGCTGTACAAACAAGGAGATTTTATGATTTTTGCTGGAAGGGGTTGTTAAACTCTGAAAGCCAAACATACTGTTACATGGAGACTGAAGAGATAGTGCTGGTTTATGATTAAGTGTGGATGATGCAAGCCTTCCTTTAGCTTAGGCCATTGTTTATGCTGAAGTACATAAAGATGATAATTAGAACCAACATACTTGGGTCATTAGAAACAAAGCTCTGTGTGTATCGTTGGTCATCTCAGTCCATCTCTTGGATTTATTAGACTTTTGGAAGACTAATTCTTTGTGCCTGGTTGAGTGTCCTCCCAAAATATATGCAGCATTAAGAATTGCCACTTCAATATTTGCCTACGTAATAACATTTCAGACCTTACAAACTGAGGGCTACCTCTTTGGTTTTGGTTTGTTTTCAGAGCCAAGATTTCCTTTTGCACATGCCTCTTGGAAACAGTGGATCACAGCAGGAATCTGTAGGAGGAGGAAGAATAACTGTTGGTGCACAGACAGTGCCTGCTGCAGATCTTAGCAATTCCTCTCCTTCAGACATAGCATGCAACTGTGAGGCCTGTAATGAACGCAGGTGAGAACTGAACTCAACCTCAGCAGCACGGTCATTGTAGTCAGACTTTGGCAGTGTTGTAGCTTGTTTGTAGATGTGTGCTTAAACTCTTGAGACTGGTTGTCTGACAGTGACAGTAATTTCTGGTTTTCTGGCAGTATTTACCCAGTTTCATACTTTATTCTAGGCATTTTCAGATGTACTTTTTTTTATGGAATAGTAGGAATCAATACACATATGTGATGTATACAAATAGAGGGTAATTATTTTTGTCTTCACATGCAGAGAAAATTCAGCAGAGCCTGAACGTGAACCTCAGCAGCTTCAGAATTACTGGTCCGAAGTCAGATACATGGTTCGGTGTATTTATCGCCAAGCTGGGACCCCTCTGGCAGATGACCAAGACCAGTCGTTGGTACCAGATAAAGAAGGAATGAAAGAGCTGGTGGATAGGTATATCATTTCAAAGAATATTAATTCTATTTTTTTCAGGATTTTTCAATACTAGTTTGAATGCCTGGGAAGCTATTAAATTCTTACACTGTTTGCAATAGGAATATAAATGTATAATTATGAAAAGGTCCCAGAATCTTATTCTTCGAAAGACCTTATTTATAAGACAGTGTTAAGGTTTAATTGCCCCACGTGAAAATCTTACCTTGTGGAACTAGGCTGAATTAGTAGTAGTAGTTAGTGCTTGCACCTTGCTGTGATTGTATCACCTGGAAGAAATGTCATAAAAATAAAAAAAAGTTATGTTGGACATTGATCACTAGATGAGGTGGATTCCAAGAATTTCATTCTCATTTTAGAAGTCACAATTGTAACTTTTCTAGGTATTGAAGTGAACTTGAAGATGGGCTTAATGAGATTCTCAGTGATGGGTTTTTAGCTTTTAAGAATAGTGTGGCAAACCGTAAAGGGCTCCAGTAGGATCATCTCAGTTTCTGTCTAATTCAGTGTGTGATCAAGGAGTTCTTGTTCTCCTTGGTTCCACATGTTATTAATGTACTGAGATCTGACCAGCTGTAGTTCTCATGTGCAATTTCTAGTTGAACCTAAATTCTGGTGAGGTAGACACATTTGAAAGAGAAATTCACCTAGCACTGCTCTTAATATGACTGTACACCTGAACTGGCTTTAATAGATAGTTAAATAAGCATATTGCACATTGCTTATATGAAAACTGTTTGGTTTTGAACATGAGTTGTGTACAAGCAGAGTAATATAGTGTCCCTCCCTATTAGTCACACTTCGTTTATTAAGTGATCAAAACATGCAATATAGCCTTGGAAATCAAATAGGTTTAAATGTTGCATAGTGTGTTGGTAATTAAAACGGAATCACAGCTAAAATGGTTATTGATGCTATGCATTTTCTCCTTAATGGAAAAACTTTGGAAATCAGAACATATACTGTGTAACTTTCTTATGTGCTCAGGAGCTTTGATTACTCAGAACTGTTTTTCGCTTTTGAGAGAGATTTTTAAAATACAAAGACAGAAACAGGATCTCAAAGAGGGAAACCTTAAATGTCAGTTGGATTATTTTTCACTTGAGTTCCTTATGGTCTCTAAAGGGTAAAATAAAAAAAGGATACGGTTTGGGCAGGCACCAGTGTGTCCAGTCTCTGGTGCTAATGTCATGCAGAATTTTTTCACAAAGCTAGTCAATGTAGGTATTGAACGCATAAAAAACCCCCAGAAAAATCCTCCATTTAGGTAGTGTGCGGAAGACCATGCTGTGGCTGAGTAGCTGTGTTTAAAAGGCAGAAATTCCCACTTCCATGCTCGGCTCTTGTTAGACACAGCTGGCATAAATGGAGTGTCTGGTCATCTTTGTTGGAATAAGTAGTGGTGCCAAGTAATGTCCCTATTGTATGTTGGAATACTTGATGGCAATATGATAGGACTGTTTTTTGAGTGGTGAGGGAAAAGTATGGATTAGATAGCTGCAGACTTGTATTCACCTAACTCTTAAGTACTAACCCCATTCATTTCTTCTTCCCCACCTCCCTGTACTGTAAAAAACCCGAAGCATTCTGTGCGTGCTTAAACTCCGTGCACAGAAATTTAGAATGAAATTGAATTATTTAAAGTGGTTCAAAGCAGCCATCATGTTCAGTTTTCTTCTGTAGACACAAATTTGTCACATGTTAAGAAGAACATGGAACAGTTGTGAAGAACCTTATCTGAAAAGTCTGTGTGCCTGTAGGGTTGGATGCAAATGAAGTTAAGATTTTGAGGTCATAAATTGAAATGAAATTGTAAAGTCCTAAATCACTTTGCTCCTCAGGTGTGCAAGCATCCTAGTCCTAAAGGAGCTCAGTTCCATAGTGTTGAAGTAGGAGACTGGACTGTGTTCTCTGAAGTTTACAGTAGTTCTCTAAACCTGAGCCACTGAGGTTATTTTGATGATGATAATGGTAACTATTAAGTATTTCTAGGTAAGTATTTCTAGGAAAACAAAAACTGTTGATTACATGCTCTCTTTTTTTTTTTTTCTTTTTTGTCACAAATATTCTAAAAATAAAGGCTCTGTGAAAGAGATCCGTACCAGCTTTACCAACGGTTGGAACAGCAAGCTAGGGAATATGTGCTTGAAATGAAGGTTCGTCTGCTCAGACACTTGTCCCTGGGATCTAAGGTTGCATCAACGTTAGCGACAGAAGGGCCACCCCAGGCACAGCAGTTCATCTCACTCCTACTTGAAGAATACAGTGCACTCTGTCAGGCAGCGTGTACAATCAGCGCCTTCCTAGTTACTCTGGTAAGACTGAAAAAACAGCCTGTGTGCTCCTGCTTGCCACAGCTAATGCTGACAGAGTTGTTTTCTGGGCTCTTTCAGGTGTCTTCTGTGGTTGTAAATTGTAAGGTTCTTTTTTTCATCCTTAGAGACAGGGAGATTCTAAAAAAGCAAATTAAATATTCAGAAGTGTGGAGTGGCCATCTCTTAGAGTGGCTTGATGAAATTATTTTTTTCCGCAGAGAAAAAGGTGGGATGTTGTTTGTGGCACTTACTCTGAAGCTAATCTGTAAGCAGATTTACAAAATATTAGATATCCTAATGTGGAACACGCTTCTCTGTTAATTTTTAATGGTTTCTTGACAGCCATGATTAGGTCACGCCAACTTCTGTGTGTAGCACTAACTTAAATTGTTCAACTTCTCACAATCTAGGATGGCTACTTGAAAAGATTATGTGTTGCCTCGGACTTAAACTGCTGTGGAATTTATTATTTCTAAAGTTTGTCCTTAAATGGTTTTTTTGTCAACTAATTGTGATGTTAGACTTGGGATTACATTTTCGGGTATAAAAGAGGTAGTAGCCTTAAAAATTTCTTCTTGAGTAACTGTCCATTGAGTGAATAATACAGTAAACAAGTTTCGTAATTCTATTTGTTTAAAGTCTTAGAAGGTTATTAATCCTATTTTGTTATTAATCCTTTCTTGTGCATCCTTTGTTAATGTCCTTATCCTGTCCATCCCTTTTGTTGTGTAAGCTTTCTGCACGTAGAAAAAAAAGGTGGATAAAATGGGGAATTTGGATTTTATTGCCACTTAGGTGAAAGTGACTGTCTAGATGGGTAAAGAGAGGAAAAAATAGATACTACATAGATTATGATGGCCGCAGGTGAGGATATAAAGTGGAGAGGAAGCAGAGTTTCATTACCGAGGTAGGACTGTTAATAAAATTATACTGGCAAAGCAGGAAGATGTTTCTTTTAAGAAACTTGAGCATATCTGATGCTTTTTTTTTTCTGTTGTCAGTGCTCTGTATTTGCTGTTGTCTGTATTATCTTCCCTGGCTTTATCACATAGATACAGAGGTGAGGTCACTGCTATCTCCTGTTTATTGGCTGCTTTTACCAGTCATTAAGTTTCTAATAAGGTGCTTGAGAGAGGATTGCTCTTCAGGTTGATTAGCGTTGCAGCTTGTTCAGCTGTAAAGTGAATGGTTTGCAGTACCCCTTAGCTTTCTCAAGGTGGATCTGCCGATAATGAACCCATTTGTGCCAGAATTACGCAGCTGATCAGAAAATAACCATTTTTTACCTTTTCCCTGGCAATTTCTGTGAGCTAGTAATCATGAAAACTTGGTAGGTATGGGAGATTGAAATAATAGCCGTGAGAATACAGAAGATGCTTGAACTTGCTAGTCAGCCCTTTTTCTGACAAAACTAAAAGTAAAGTAAAATTCCTCTCCTCTTTTAAAAAACAAAGCATAAGAAAACACAAAATGTGCCAGATTTTTCTTGTCTTTTTCCTTCTGCAACCCAGTAAGTACTGAAAACTTCTTTCAACTGAGCTGTGACATTGAGAAACTGAAATGTGAGAATGTAGGATACTGTCTCTTGTCATACATTTCTTAGATTTATTAAATAACCTTTTTATTAAATGGAGTGGTATGTCACAGCTTTCAGTACAGGTGGTAGGGTCACTAGCTTTTTCAGTGTGCATGGATGTCTCCTCTCAAGATACCAGTGCACTATGGAAGAAGGAATCTTTTCAGCTAAAATACATGAAAGGCAGCCAGGATCTCTAAACTTAGTGCTGCCTTCCTTTTAAAGATAAAAGCTTTGCATGTAGTGTACTGTAGAAAGGCATATAATGCTATGAACCTCCACCTGTGAGAAACTAATTTCTCAGTGAAATTATGAACAGTTGTTCTTCCTTTCAAAGGACTTCAAGAGCAGGAACTAAAGCCTTGTCCCAATGTAGGGAATGACAGATTTTACTGACAGCAATTTGGAAAGACTGTGGTCAGTACAGAAGGGCCCTCAAGTCCACAGCATAACAAACTAGAGAGGAAAACTTGCCTGGTATTTCTTTGTGAGAAATACCATAATCTGTGCAAACATACACAAGATTTTGTAGATAAGTGTTGGCAGTTTTGTTCACAGCATAGTATAGAAATTCCTTAAGAAATCAACCTGTCTTAGTGACTCTTGAGAAATTATTAGCGTTTCATAGAAATATAAAGTATTTTGAAGACATAATACTCAAAATGAAAAAGTACACATGGCTTGTGCAACTCAAAAATACCCCACCACCCACCCTTCTGAATAATAATACTTTGAACTTAATTTTTTTTTTCATACTGATAGTCTTGTCTTCAGGTCTGATATAAATATGTTTGGTTGGTTTATTTTTTAACCCACTATGATTAACAAAACTATAAAATTCCAGAGTATAATGGTGTTTCTGGGTGCTTAGGGTTATAGTGCTTAAGGCACACTTGCTGATCTGAGAGCCAGAACGCTTGCCTTTAATTCTGCTGTGTGGGTGAGTCCTGGTATAGAAAACGTGCATACTGCTGGCTATATGTGGGAAAAATTGCTGCCTTGAAAAATATATTATACGTGTTTTGAATTCTTGTTTTAATGATAATAGTTTTAAGGTTTAGCTCTTGAAATTATATACAATTATGTGTTAAATAACCTCAAATACAAATATGTTTTGCTTACTAGAGAAGTAAGCTGTTGGTCTCATCTGTTTAGAGAACTTCATTTTTTAAGCTGTAGTCGAGGAGAACTGTTTATTTGATTTTTATGACAGTTTTGAATAAAGATTATAGGTTGACATTGCATATGTGTCTTACTAGATAAGTTCAAAAAACTGAAAAATAATCAGAAATGACAATTGTTTGACAAGAAAACCTGAAAATTACAGGTTCAGATTGTAAAATATGTCTTTTGGTGCAGAAATGAATAGGAACTTTGAATAATGTAGACTGATTTTTTTAAATTCATGACAATTTAGAAGGAATGATCCTATGGTTATTTAAGTCATTAAAAATTGCTTAAATTCTGAGGTTTTGGATATTAAAACTGCATAAGAACTGAGCTGGTTCATCCAGCCTTTAGGTTGGAAATTAGACTTCTAAAAAAATTCTTGCCTTGGACAAAATTTATCTTTTTTCCCTAACCCTGGCTTATTTCTGGTCGTTTTATCATTATAGGAAAATGAACATTTGAAGAAATTTCAGGTGACATGGGAGTTGCACAACAAGCATCTGTTTGAAAATCTGGTGTTTTCTGAGCCACTCTTGCAGAATAGCTTGCCAACGTTGGTGTCACAGCTAAGGTAGAGTTTAACTTTTGTTTTGTGGTTTCAAGAAGAATTGAAACCCCATGTTTGCAACCACGGCATTAAAAAAACCCTGCTGCTACAACTGAATTGATAAAAGTCTTTGTGGGTCTCTCTTGAAAAGAGTGTTGTTGATTGAGCAGGCTGCTGTCATAACTTGCTTGTCAGAAGAATTACAACTCTAATTTGCGTAGTTGTAGGTTACCCAGTAAAATGACAGCATCCTATGTAAATACTGAATAGTACCGAATAGTACTGTTTTCAGTTATCAGGCATTGCTGCTGTTTTTACAGCTCTTGAAGTAAATTAAAGCCTCACTGTCTTCTACTTCCCATAGTGCACAGAACTGAATTTGGAGTTTTAAGCCTTTTTTTTCATTGGAGAAAGCAAAAGAAACACACCCCCTTGCTGTATGCTTGTGGATCTCATGGCTTTAAAGCTCCCAAGGCATTAAATTACATATTTTCTTAGTAGGGTTGCTTTGCTTGTAATTTGTGTACTGCCAAAATGTTTGGGTTTTCTAGGGAAGAGGTATTAATAAAAATTTTCTTTACCCTAAATCTGAACATTTTTAACATACGGTCATGGGTGGTTCATGTTGACCTCTCAGTCTTGTTTGTGATGAAGACACATTTATGATCTGTGTACATGTGTTTTAAAAGTATTGTCTTGGGTAATTTTCCATGGTACAAGAGCAGTTTGACTAATTCTGTCCCAAGAGATGTTGCTCACAGTGAATAAAGAAATTTATTTTGAGTCCTCCTTTTGCTAGTAGATGCTAGAAAAGAAAACAAAAAAAGACAAGTTTAATTGTTGCCAGGCTCAGCAAGAAGTCTAAGGTCTCTCATAAGTTACCCCAATTCATGTAGATGAAACTGGGTTGATACTGAAAACCTTTCTTAGCACCTCCACCCCCAGCAGCTAATTTTGTTGCTGTGTTCAACAACATGTTGTTTGATTGTGTATTTTTCCAGTGGTCTGTGGCTTCTTTTTCTGTCACTATCCTTCATCATGTCCATGCTTTTTGACAAGGCCTCTCTGCATCTCTTTACTCCAGCAATCCTAACTATATAAAAATGTTTATATTGCCTTAATCTGCAGAGCTGAGAATGGCCTTAGTGAACTTTATGGTTGTTTCTTAACAAAAGCATTTTTCATTTCATTTACCTGTTCTTCTCAACTACTACTGCAATTAAAGTCAGAGCAACAGAAGTTTTTCTGCTGTCACTATGGTGACAGCCACCTTCAAATCTTACAAATACGTTGAAATTAGAGTCTCTTCCTGCAGAAGTTTCTTTTCCAGTGCATTTGTGTTTGCTACGTAGTTTATGTGAAACACCCTTAAACTTACCGCTTTGCCTAGTTTGATTCACATGAATCATGTTTTGATAGGAAAGGTTCAGCACAAGCTTCCCATTTCTAGGTTATATAGTGTATGTCTTGTTTTTCTTTGATAAACATAATCTATGTTTGTATTCATGGACTCTCAGAATTATACTGTTGAGTTGTCTGTGTCTTGAAGTGACAGAGTGACAGAGTTAGATTTCTCTGAGAAGGATACGTTTCTGCCTTCCACTGGAAATTGATGGAGAAATGTTCCATCACAGATGCCTCAGACAGAAAAGCAGGGATCAGCCTAGTCCTCTGGACATTTGGTCAACAGAGAATTACTTATGTGCAGTAGAGAAAGTGTTGCCAGAGTTTCTTTACAAAAGAGCATTGGCCTCATTATTTTCTCTTCCTGAAGAGAAATGTGAAATGGCTTTTTGACATCTCAGCTTTATTTAGATTTTGGGTGTTCATCCTTTCTTTCATCCTTTGCTTAAGTCACTTGATTTTTTTGTGTTATCTCTGGCTTTTTCGACATACGTAGTTGGTGTTCTGTGGTTTGTTCCAAGGATGCTTATCAGATGTCAGACTAGAAAAGGTATTCACATAGGGAGGTTTAAACAGCAGCCTTTTGGGAATGCAGATTGCTTAGCTGATACAGTGTCAGTATTCCACAGCTGACACTGGACATCTGGGGTAAACTACCAGGGTCTTAATGTATTGTATCTTGTTTGGCTGCATAGTCAGCATCTGTGGCTTGTTTAGGAGGCAGCTCAGCTGCACAGTCTGCAGACCAGCTGTAAGGGCTGTCCTGGCTTAGCAAGAGTTAATTAGTCAGCAGGGCTTCTAGGTCAGACACAGCACTTCATAAGATGTATTTTTATGATGAGTATTTAAGGAAATCCAGTCCTTTCAAAGGTGAGTGGGTAGTACTTCCTGATGAAGGTGTCGATATGAAGAGTTTACAGGTTAAATAAGTTAAGATGCTTCTGATTACATGCAGCCTCTGACATGCCTCCTGCATTCACCAGATTGCTTTGTTGGGGTGTGGTAATGAAGTGACCAATACCTGGGGCTTCTCTGTCCCCTTTGCTTTGCCAGCATGGGATGGGACAGTGGTGAGGTTATTTGCAGAGCTTTGGTTAAATGCTGTTGTCCAAAAAAGTTATGTGTTCCTGATCAAAATATGTAGGCATACAGTTAGTCAACAGGTATGGCTTGGAAGTGTCAGTTACTTTAAAGTGAGCAATTCTTGTTAAGTTTTATGTATGTGTTATTCTTTTTATTACCTTTTTTTTTACTGCAGTCATGGAATATATTCTACCTCTATCTAGAGGGCTGAAATGTTACCTAGATTGCTACTTTATACTTGCCTTGGGGGGTGAAAGTGTATTTACTAGTACCATGTTAGCTTTACTCAGAGTCACAATAAAAAAGTAAAGTGTAAATGCTATTGCATTGCTAATACAGATTTTTTTAAATTGAGTTATTTTGCTTCTAACTTAAGAGCATATTTTTAAAAAGATTCTGTGCACAACTACTGCTTGAAAGACTAGTACTACTCAGGAGCAGATATGAGAACAAATTACTGATTTCTGTACAGTAGGGATCTGATTCTCACATAATTACATAATACTGGAAACAGAGGTTCCAAAAAAAGCAGTAAATTGTGCTCTAGTAACAGGAGTTGCCAGTGTTTGCACTGATAGTAAGGAAGTGTTGTATCCTAAAGGCACTGTATCCCTTGAAACTTCTTTTTGTACTCTTCAAACCATGGACATCCCAAGTTTTAATGTGCAGAGTTGCTTGTGCACCCTTCTTAAGTGGTTGTGTTGCAGGTTCTGGGCAAAAACAAAACAAATTTGAATTTATTGGCAAAGTCACACTAGCAGCAGTAACTTGGTGCTTACTGAGTTGTCTGTTTGCTCAGCTCTTCATTATGCTTAATTGCCAAGGTAAAATTAAGGGCTTAGTTCTTTGCCAGGTGACAGGCAGGACTATGTGGTTCTGAGGTTGGGTTGGCATCCTGTTGCAGTGAAAATCTATAACAAACCTCCCTGAAATGCTGGAACTGGGCTTAAATATCACATTTTGAGATGCTTCAATTTTGGTTTTTTGGTAGTAGCTTTGACTTGCTTCACAACCTCTGTGACTAATTAATTATCACAGTTTCTCCTTAATTACTAAGCAGAAAAATGTTGTAAAGCTTCAGTTTATTTGTGCCAGTTGACAGGTCATTACAGTTCAGTGTGGTTTATACACATGTAACTGAGTAGAATTTTGTCTTTGGTATTTCTAAAGTCAATGTATTGAGAGTTGGCATATTTACTTAGGAAGCATTATGCTGTGCAAAGATGCAGGAGTAGGAAGGGAGGTAAGTCTGTCTCCTGTTGCTGGGGCTCCTCACAGAGACAGTCATCAGTGACTGGCATACCCACGTTTTGAATTCCATGCTGCTCAAGTGATAGTAGATAACTGCTTGTATCTCACTTGCCTCATTCTACAGCACATTTCCCACCTGGAACTCCAACTCATCTAGTAATCTTTTTAGCACTGAGGTCTGAGAGTTCTGCTTAACAAGCTTCTGGCTTTATTTTTCTTATGTAGCTCTGCAGTGGATTGTCAACATGTATATTTAGCCCATAGAATTTGGAAGGATAAATATATCAAGCAACAAAATTTGAACAAATAGGTTCGTCATCTGGTTGCTCATGGGAAAGAGGCTCTAGCAATGTGGCACTTCCCACATTCTTGCTGTTGTTGATTACAGAAGATTGCAATAAGCACGGTTTGGATAATTTTTGAAAAACTACTAAAAATACTCAATTTTTGTGATACAAGAAGCTACGTGGGCCTAGGTGTGTCAATAATCACATTTTTACAACATTCTTTTTGGCTGGCAGAACTTAAAAGCGTGATTCTTCAGTGAAATGTCTCTTCCATAACAAGTGCTATTTGAACTTTTAGGCTTGGAACAACACACGATTCCTGTAGTGAAGATATGTATAGTACCTTGCTACAAAGGTATCATCAGCTGGAACAGGAAATGGGCCAAGTTGCTGAAGCATGGCTTGAATGCCAGAAAAGAATAGATGATTATGTTGATGAACAGGTAAGAGTCATGCAAAGAGTCTTAAGACTGATTATGTAGGGAACAGCCCGTGCAGGACTGTGCCTTCAGTGAAGAATAATTTCTTGGGTATTTTTATCCAGGGCTTTGAAGCAACAAAATGTAACTTTTTTCATTCATGCTTGTCATTCACAGTAGGAAAGCATTAACTTACCAATACTTAATGGTGATTGAACAATGACGTATTCAAATTGTTGAAGTAGATGGTTGTGTTGTTTTTTAGAGATGGTCTTTGAACATTTTTTAATTACATTAGCCAGTAAATGAGCCATAGGAAAGAAAAATAACCCATTCCACAAAACCCCCTAACCTTTCAAGATAATAAGCGCACAAAATGAAATCCAGAGGAAGAGGTAGCTTTTAAAAATTATGGCATGTTTCATAGTGTGATGATGATCATTGTACAGTTGTCAAAATGGGAGCTGCAGTTGGTCTCAATGCGTGAATGTGAGACCTCTGAAGTTGTCCTTTAATCAAGCATGTGATCTGATAGCTTATTCTTCTGAATTTGTGCAATGTTTCAGAAAATAATCATGTTATTTTGCTGACTCCTCCATCGTTGAGAGTTTAATTTTCAGAAAAATAGCTGTTTATTTTGCAAGAGGTTGTTTATACTCTTCAAAAATTTCTCCTGTGGCTTTTGTCTCATGCTCAAAAAACTTAATTTTTTTAAAGCACCTCAGGTTAAGAACTAAAATCTGCTTAGCTCAATCTTAAATGTACTGGAAGAAAAAATGTCTTGGAAATAACTGAAGATAGAGTTTTTTTTAGAACTTTCCTTCTATTTTGAAGTTTTTTGAGACATAGGAATATGGAGAACTATTTTGAGATTCAGTAATGCTATGTTGCTTTTATAGATGACAAGCATAGTTTAGTCTTACAGTACACTGTAAATGTCCTTCAGAAGTTGTTCCCTGCATTGAAGGTTTAAGTGAACTTTTACCATTAATTCCAATGCCTTCAAGATGGAGACAGGATATAACTAATTTTATTTTTAGAGGTTGCTCTATATTTGGGGCTTGCATCTGTGAGCTATGAGTTACAAAGTTTTCTCTTGGTCTGGCTGCTTTTGTGCACCTAAATATTTGATTGCAGCTCAGTAAAATGTCATTTCTACTAGAATCATTCTCTACTAGAAGTCATCTTTCCCATGGTGTCAGGGTGTCATGGCTGTCTGATATTGCCTCTCTAGTAAGAAAGGAAGCACACTTCACTTCCATCATTCAGCTGGTTTTTTTTAAATGACATTTCTGTAGAGTCACATTCATATTTGGCTTCTGACTGCTTGTTCTGCACCACTTGATAATCAGCTCTTAACTGACTTTTCTGTATTTCTTTTTATCAAGTGACCATGCAGCTGCCACAAGTCCCGTCTTGTAGCATTTTTTTAATTTGCTCAGTGAAGCCTGTGTCCTGATGCAAACAGGCACCCTTCTCCCAGTTGGGGGAATTTAATGTGATGGCTTATTTCCTAATGACCAAAAATACCTGCAAGGGGGTGTGTGTAGGGGAAACAATTCTAAAACTTAAACCATCAAATTTTAAAGAAGATACTGATATTTATATTGGTGTTTATATGTAGGAAAAAGCATTTTCACAATCATGCCTTAAACCCCATGTTGGTGATAACCTCTGGTTATACTCTCTTGATCAAAATTATACGTCGTTCAGTATGACCATCATACCTGAACTTGCAGCGATATTTTTGTCAACAAGGTAGAAATCAGAAAGCCCTGCTGCTATAGAAACTGTGGATCTTAACGGTGAGTGCATGTTCATTAGTTGCTTGCCTCTTGGCTTAACAAAATTGTGAGGTTTTGTTGGTAGTGTTTGAAAGGTTAAAAAGAAAAGGAGATTTAAGAATGGTTCTCATTTGTCTGTTGTGGAACTATACCCAAAACAGGGCATCAGCAGAGATAATTAATGGACCCTCCACTACAGTATATTATGTTACTTGTTGGTAAAAAAAGTGAACAGCTCTTGCAAACAATACAAATATTAATTGTTTAAGACTGTGTAAGATAGCTGTGTCATGCACAGATATATAACTTAATACACTGGTGGGCCACGTGTTTATGTTGTGATAAAGTTTAGAATAAGGAATCACCTATGTCAGTGCCTGTATTAATCATATGATAAATCTGACGAAGATCTTTGGAGTATCTGGGGTAGAGGAGAGTTTTAAGTGTATGCAGCCTGTACCTCCAGATCCTGATTTCCTTACCGAACTTAACACTACCTTTACCTGAGGAGGTCTGGGGTTATTTCAACAAGTAATGGTGAGATAGTCATATGTCATATGTACTTAGTGCAAAACTGTTTCCTTTTTTTTTTTTAACTGAAATGCTTTTGCCCAAGGAGAGCTTCTTGCTTCTCTTTTTATATTAATGTGTGATTTTTATTTTTTTTACAGTCCTGGTCAACTTAATAGGCAAAATAGTATGGGCATAATTGGTTTTTGTCTTTATGGTGGCTGTGTAGATAATAGAAGCAGTCAGTATTTTTGTGTGCTGAGAGTTTGTGATAGGAGGAATTATTTTTATTATTTCTAGTGAAATAGTCTAAGAAAATAGATTCACACATGGAATTTGGGAAACTCAAATGTGCGATTCACATTTGGTGCAGACTTTAAAATTTGGAAGGAACAAGCATCCTGTGATATATGTATGGACATCAGAATTTTCATAGATGACTTAATGTTATATTTCTGTTCTGACCAGACTGCTAGCTTTGTTTCATGATTAAATCCATTTCAGAATGGCAAAATAGTTGTTCAGCTGTCTCACTTGTCTGATGGAGCTCAAATACTTTTTAGCCTCAAATAAATAGGGAGTAAGGAAGAGGGTGGTAGTGGCCCTCTCTTGTCCATTGGGCAGCAGTAGTAGCATATTTGGTTCAGATGTACAAGACTGAAGTGTAAATTTTTTCTTCTGATGGCATTTGAATTTATCTCCCACTCCCTGGCAGAGTTCTTGGGCATAATTCGTGTGGTTTGTGTTGCAGCTGCTTGGGTCTGGCGAAATAAATATTTGATGGGGAAAAAAAAGGGAGAGAAGTGGGTTTCTGTTATTTATGGAATGCATAACTTAAGATACTTGTAGACATGGAGTATTGGAAAGGCTGCAAAGGTGGTAGTAGGAAAACTTGAGTGTCAGCTCCAGTTCTTGTTAATGCTCAGGTACCAGAATTTACCCCATGCTGTTTGCTGTGACAGTTTCTTGGCAGGCTTGAGTGGGCAGCTCCCAGTTAATGCACTGGCTGTTTTAAATGTCGTTCTCTGGCATTAAAAGTCTTCTCTTACAAAGTATAGTGAATGGAGGTGGCTGACTTTGATGGTGAGGATTCAGGTGTCAGGGCACCTAAACCAGTGAGTGTTGCTGACTTTAAATATAGCTCAAGGGCTCTCAGGAACTGATAGTGTACCCAGGATGAAATTTCTGATGTTGCTTGCCACAGGCTCTGCAGTACCTTTTAGTGTGTCTAAGAAATGGTATGAGTGATTTAAGAATATTTCATGAGTGCCTTTTTTTTTTTTTTTTTTTTTTTTTTAACAACAANAACATGCCTTAGGTTATGGGTTGTTTTTTTTTTTTTTTTTTTTTTTTTAACACACATGGACATGGTAAACTAATTTTTTGGTGTTAGCGTAATCTCACTGGACCAAAGGAAATCCAAATCCACATTAGTAATTAAAATATGATGCTGATAGTTTCAGAAATTATTTAGGCAAAATTTCACCGCTTAATACTATTTCAGATCCTCAGCTTAAAATTTCATCTTCCTAAGTTAAATAATGATAATAGAAATAATATAATTAGCTTAGCAGTAGGACTTTACACTTTTGATCAAGTATGAATTTCTGGATGCATGCTTTTGAAGATAAAAAGAATGTTGCTAATGGTGTAACCTACTGGTCTTTGGCTCACTAACTTACTTTTATGAAGCAATTTCTTATATTCTATAAGGTGATAGATGATGTTTGTTTAGGTAAATAAAAAAAAAGGACTGTAAAAGATAACCCAGGTAGATGTTTTTCATCATAGATGAAGTAATGCTGTTAAAATGTTCTAAGGTGCTGCAGGAGAAGCTTTGTTCTTGCATTCTTTTGTGTTAAAGTTCATGAAAGCTTTTGTGTTCTGTCAGTCAATTTATTTACTAAATCAGAAAAATGTAATTTGTGTACAAAAAATTAGGGACTCTATGTGCATTTATGGTGATATGATTTGAGAGACAAGTAATTATAAAGTGTATTTCCAGCCTGAGAAAAACCAAAGGGCATGAAAAACTTTGAGGAATAAATATGCTAAATAGCGTTAGTCTAGGTCACTGCTTCTGTTCTTTTGGCTCTTTGGCTGATTAGTTCCACATGTGGGACTTCACAGTTTACACTTGAGCCTGCATTAAGGCCTTGCTATTAGTCCAATATCTCTAGATTTTAATGGATTTTAGTGAATCTGAGATGTTGAGTGTTTAATACCAATTGCGTTTAATTAAAAATGTTACGAAACTATTTAATGAAAAGAAATATTAACATAAGGAGTAACAGTGGAAAAATCCGAGTGAAAAATCATGTAAATGAATATAAAATCTTTTGTTTAACTGACTGAAATTACTAGCAAATAAAATACATTTCATATTGACTAAGTGTGTAAGTACTTGCAGAATAGTATAGATAAGCTAGGTTTAATGAAACTGATAGGCCAGTTGACAACAAAGTAGGTTTTTTATTGTTAAATCAATGAGTTTTCCTCAAATTCTGTTTTAGATGGCAATGAAAACAAAACAACGCATGCTAAAGGAAGACTGGGAATTTTTTAAACAGAGGCGTTTTATTGAAGAGCAGGTAGGATTTTTTTCCATACCATTCTAAGTTACACTAATGCTACGCATGGATTTGTAAGATGCAAACACGAGTGTAGTATGTTGTACTAGTTCTGTGCAATCTAATTCTCCAACTATGCCAGGCATGAAATTTTATCAGCTAAAATACAGAAAAGTGGGATCCAAGAAGAGCAGGTAAAAGTATGTAATCTCAGTTACTACAAGGTAGAACATAAACACTGTAGCCTTAGAACTGAATGCCAGGTATTTAAAATCTTTGTACAAAAAAAAGGGGAATTTTTGTTGCCTTAGAGTGGGATCCAAAACAGCCAATACATTGAGTGTGGAGCTGTCTTGATGTACATGGTAGGGAATATTGTGCTCAAGAGTTTAACAAATGCTTGTGTGTGTGCAGGAGTATGAGCCACAGTATCAGGGCAGGTGATTCCACCTGTTGAGACTCTGGAGATAGCTCCTGCATCTGTTTTGTGGGGAAAAAGGCTGAGCAGAACTGTGTTCCTTTTTTTAAGCTGTAACCAGAGAGGGGCCAATAGAAGTTTTTGCCTTATTATAAAACTGCTGTTTAAGACTCGGTACTCTCTTCTGCAGCCTAGAAGTGTTCAAGTGTGCATCATGCTTTCCATAAGAGTACAGTGGGCTTCGGATAGAGTCAACTCTGGATGGAGAACCTCTCCGTTCCTGTACCAGTATGCAGAAAGAAACACTAGTCAGGAGCCAGAGAGAGTATGATAGTACATTTTAATAAACTTAAGCTTAAATTGGCAATGTCTCAAAGCAGTCATCAGTAAGTACTTTTTCCTATAAGGAACATAAGCCTGTGTTAACCATGTCTTCAGAACATCTGGTATACAGGTCTCCTCAGAGGACTTGAGGAAGAATCCTCTTTTTCCTTGATCCTAATTGGCCTTAAGTGAGCTGTAAGACCATGGCTGCTTAGGTAAGGATCAGGTCTGGGCATCCATAGAAGTGGGAGCTTAGGCACATCCTTGTTTAACCTAAGGCTTGTAGGTATCTAATGAAATTAGGTGCTTTCGGGATTAGGCCTCTGCCAGGTGGAGATTATTTGGATTGTATTTTTTCACTAATGCAGTCAAGTCCTGTTTTGGGCAGCTGCTCTTGACTCTATACCATTGCAGCTACCAAATTAGTCCCAATTTCTTTGTTTTGCAAGTTAAGGGTCAGTTTGCTTTCTCCAGTTGTCAGCAGTGTCCTTTTGTGCACACTATGAAACAAGACAAAAACTGCTCAAGTTCAGAATGCATCAGCAGAAATACTGTGCAAGATGTATATACAAATGAGTCAAGGAGATGGACTCGTCTGCTTTCCTATTTCATAGTAGAAAAAGAGTATTGAATATTGAGTAGTGAAGATATTTGAAGAGTATTGATGCCAAATGTTTGTCGTTTGTAACTTTGAACTTCCTTTTTCACTTGTGATCAAAATGCCACCTTTGTGAAATTCTGAATTATTCTGCTTTTAAATTATTTTTCCCAAAGAACCCTTTCTGGTTATGTAACTTGTCATTATGTGCCATTGAATTTTTAATGGTAAGACTTGCACTACTAAAACACTGCCTTTACCATTTACTTCAGCTTAATAACAAGAAAGCACTATCTGGGGAGAACAACTTCACAGACACAATGAGACACATGCTGTCATCACGTTTGAGCATGCCTGACTGTCCCAACTGTAATTATAGAAGAAGGTGAGCTGATGTTTTTAGTATGAAATCATAATAAATCATTACTTCCCTATTCAAGGAAAAAAGAAATACATTATTGGAACCAAGAGTGTGGTTACTTTAAATAAATGCTAGTTAAACAAGGTCATAAAAATCTGTAATTTAATTCTTGAACAGATGTACTTGTGATGACTGCAGTCTTTCACACATTTTAACGTGTGGCATCATGGATTCTCCCATAACGGATGATATCCACATTAACCAGTTACCACTACAAATTGATTCTGCTCCGGATTATTTATCTGAGATCCGCCCACCCAGTATGTCTTCAGCAAGTTCAGGATCGGGTTCCAGCTCACCTATCACAATTCAGCAACATCCCAGACTGATCCTCGCAGATAATGGTTCTGCGCCAACTTTGTAAGTTCTTTTTTCTATTTTAAATTTTGTAGTGAATTGAACTTAAGCAGGCAAATGATGTTGGCAGGCTATCATTATGTAATGCTAGTTTTGCCTCAGAAAATTATTTAATAATGATGCTGTATTCAGCAGACCACAACTCTGGTGCTGTATATTGTGCAAACATATATGTAATAAAAAAAATCCTGTCAAATTTCTGAAAATTTCTGAAGATACTGTATTAACAGTATTGCCAGAAGTGTTTGTAGTGTGTACTTTCCTGCTTTGCAATTACAAGGACATCAAATATTGATCTACTTTGGAGCATCGTGTTAAAATGTCACATTTTCCTAAACTGAGCAATGGAACTGGTATTCTTTTCTCTGAAGTGTTGTTATTTCGTATGAATCATTTTAATTCCAAAAAAGCCTTTATTGTATGGCTTTTAGGGTTGTTGAACCTCTGTTAATGTGTGTCTTGCATCAAAAATTACTGTCCCTATCAGAAGTATCTGCCACCCACTTTCTTACACTCCATTCACAGTCACCATCAGATTTGAGACATTAGTCTAATGGTGGACTTCTACCCCTTCATAATTCCAAAGGGTTAAAGCTTCTTGGTGGGCTGGCTTTTTACTCAGTATGGGTACAGCTAACCAGGAGTCTCCCCTGTCGTGATATTCTAAAGGAATACTTAAAAAACCCATCTTGGGTACTTGAGTGGTAGGAACACTGACATAATTAAATAACTGCAGTAGGTACAGTCAAGGAAATTTGCCTTTAGTGTTCTGTGCTAATATGATGTGATGAACAAGGAGAGTGCATATGTGTGGGATATGTCTAGTGACTGTCAGTCACTAAGTTCCATTTCCTCCAAACATTTATCTACTACCACCAATGGTTTAATCTTTTATTACAGAGCTTTAGTTTCTGAACCTATTCGGGGAGCACTTGAAAACAGCTACATATTTTTAAGCATGTGCTTTGCCATTTCTATAAACTCTCACTAGTTTTGGTGCCGAAATGTCAAAAATTGTTCAATTTGTCTCTTCAGAAGCTAGTTCAGTTGAATCCAATTATTATTTAGTGTAAGAAGCCTATTTTTAGGGAAATACCACTGCTCCTTGGGGAAGTGCCATTTTATGTCTCATACTATGTACTGTGTTTTATTTCGTCATTGCACATTTGAAATATGCCTAATGGTGCCATCATGTAATTAAATTTCGGCTCAGTATTTTATGGAATGCAACAAGATAAAGTGTACAGTTTAAGAGCTCTGGATTATTGTAGCAACATGAACTAACCAATCTTTGCAACACTTCCCTGGAGTGAGTAATTAAATGTGCATGTTGTTTTAGTATCTATCTGTATGGCAAAAAATTCCATTAAGTATTTCAGAGCAGATTCTGAAAAGCATGCAGATGTGGGGTTATCTACAGACTAATTGGTACTGAGAAATTTCAGAGCTACTGTGATGTGTTCAGTGTTCCCTTCTTACTGGTGTGACATTTAATGTGTGGAAAAACTTGAATTTTATACTGTGGTTTTTTCCACTTTGCAATTTTTGTGAAGGTAGACATTGGCGTAAGGCTTTTTTCATCAAGTTAAAGGTCATCAATACCCTGGAATTAGTAATTCCATAGATTCTTGGACCGAAAACAGTGTTTGAAAATAGTTTACCCAAAACCAGCAGAGAATCTTATTTTCGATCAAGCCTGTTATTCAGGCATGTGACTGCTACATTCAGTAGGATTATGTGGCAGGTTGCTTAATTTTAGTTGCTTGAAAAAGTAAATTCAGTTTAACAACTTGTAAGACCATCCTTTGACTCCTAATTGGAACATTTATACAAAGGATGCGCTCAGCTTTATTTCATCTTGGTATTCTAGCTGCTTTCACTATAACTGAACAGTGTGATTTATCTAAGCCTCTTTTCCCCTCAGTGGTAGTGATGATGATGATGTTGCACCATTATCAGCAAAATTTGCTGATATCTACCCACTGAATAATTATGATGATGCAGAGGTTGTAGCCAACATGAATGGAATCCACAGCGAGCTAAATGGCGGCGGCGAAAACATGGCGTTGAAAGATGAGGTACAGCATTTACAGTGTCCTAGTTTCTTCTGGTATTTAGATGTGCTCACTGGAGAAATGCTTGTCTTTGTTAATGTCCCCATGTTAATGAGTTGATGTTGTCCAGTCTCCTCAGGTGAGCAGTACTAGCAGCAGTTCCTCAGAAGCAGATGATGAAGAAGCAGATGGGGAGAGCAGTGGTGAGCCACCAGGGACTCAAAAGGAGGAAATGTCTCTAGGAAAAAGGGCATTAAGGAAAGATGAAACAAAAACGGATAGTCCACCACCTTCTTACCCCAGTCAGCAGGTACAGTCATCTAAAAGCATCTTGTAGATTAATTTCTGAAATCTGTCTGTTTGAATGAGAAGACATTTACATCATCAATTAATTTTTTAACTTCAAATATTAAGTTGTCAGTATGACACCTAAAATAACTAATTGTTAGGTTGTGCGTCAAATAATCTTTTAGTCAAAACCTGAAATATGTTAGTTATATTGAAAGTGGCTTCAGGAAAAGGGGAGAAAGCTTACTCCCACCGGTATGAATGAGAAACAAACTAATCAAGCATTTCTGTTTGGAAGATCAACCTGGTCTTTGTCTTTGCTAAATATTAATTTTATGTTATTTGAAATAAATCAGGGTCAGGGGTGGATGTTATGAATACTTAGTTAACATATATTTTTTTCGTATTCTATTTGAGGACTGCCTTTCCCTATGTATTTAAATCCATTGTGTGACTTATGTCATGAGTCTTAGGGTGTTTGATTTTTTGTTTGTTTGTTTTTAATGGTTTAAGATTATGAAGCTCTTCACTGTAAGGTCATCAGAACACCTAGAGAACCATGCCTAGACGATCTGCTTGGCAAGTAGTTTGGTGTTTAACAGCTGAGCACCAAAGCCAAGTAGCTGATGGATTTGTCTTTGTAACCACGTGGATTTCAATCTGAGTTACCCTGCAGCCACAACACAGGCTCACTGCTTTGAGAGAGAGTGTCACTTTTATTTCTTACTGCACTAGAGAATCCATGTTGGTGCACCTTTGAGAGCTTACACAACAGTCATCTCCCAGTAGATGTTATCCTCTGGTTAGGATGTTTTAAGACCTTCCACTGAAAGTATTTTCTCATGTGTTAAGGGTATTAAACTAATTTTCTTTCAGCAAGTGTGTTGGCAGTTTTTTCTATGTATGGCTGACCAATGCCATAAAAATAACATGGGGTGAGGCCTCTGTCAGACTAGTTTGAAACTGGCGAAGAGATCCAGTATTTGTTGTGGAAAATCAAATGAGATTATATAAGTCTACTTGCCTTAGGGAAGCAAACTAAAATGCAAGATAAAAAGATGGATTTAGCATTTCTCTTTTTCAATTTGAGGAATAAGAATTTTCTCAGAGTGACTCTGAGGAACTCTTAATGACTTTCTTTTTTTAGTCTGATCTTCTAATCAGAGCTGAGTAGTGTAGTGTTGTATTTAAGTGAGAGATTCACTGGTACATGTCATGTGAATTTGAGATTTTTTGGCATTACCTCTTGAGATTGCTAATTTACTCAGGATCTCTATTTCTCTTGGATTCCTTTTCAGTACCTAATTTGTCAGAATCGGGTTTTGAGTCTCATCAGTTTGTTCATAATCTTTTTTCCGTTTTCATTTGTTAGTTGATTCGTGTTGATTTCTGGATAGTACTAATTTTTTTATTATAAAGATGGGGGGGTTTTGTGCTTTTTTTATACATGAAATTAATTCAGCCTTTGTATTTGATTTATGAAATCTCTGTTATTTATTAAAATATACCTTGTGTTAAAGGCTGTAATGCTTTTAAGTGGTAATGATGAGTTACTTGTTTCTGAGAGGAAGGCATATTTAAGAAGAGCATCACCTGTCAGTTCTTCTCTAGAAAGCTAATACTTAATGTTACATTTTTGGAAAAATGTGAACTGCCACTTTGGTGGGAAAAAGAGAAATTGGGAAGTATTCTTGGTATTGCTTCTGGTAAAATTATCTACCAGTGAAATGTCAGGTGACAGTGGCAGGAAAAATTAATGAGCTGAGAGAGAAATGGAGCTGCTCTTTCCTGGGCTGCTTTTCTTCTAAAGTGTTGCATTCTTTTGAGGCAACAGAGGCTGATGATACCTGGAGATCAGGACAAATTTCTAAAGTGTGGATTTTTCATGGTTGGTGCAATTATGAAATTTTTATGAGAAATGTCAGCCTCACATATTTACAGAGTAAATAGAGACTTGTGCAGGTAATGTAGACCAGTCTTCTGGTCAAACCAAGATCATCTAGAGAAGGTTGGTCAGCACAGTGTCCAGTTGGGGTTTGAGTATCGCCATGAGTGGAGGCTCTAGAACTGCTTTGGGTGATACGTTCCAGTGTTCAGCCACTCTCACAAATGAATGGCTTAAGTTTGAGTGGAATTTCTTGTATTTCAGTCAGTACCCATTTCCTCTGATCCTTTCGTGGGATACCACTGAGAGGAGTCTGGCTCTGTCCTCTTCCCTTCCCCACCCAGTCAGGGAACACACACTGATAAGATCCCACTGGGTCTTCTCTGTTGAGGCTGAACAGTCCTAGTGCTCTCATTCTTTCCTTGACAGATGCTCCCGTCTTTGTGGTCCTTCACTGGACTGACAGCAGTGTATCCGTGTGCCTGATACTGGGTAGCCTAGAAGTGAGCCTGGCACTGGTCTCACCAGTGCTGAGCAGAGTGGAAAGATTGCCTCCCTTGACATGCTGTTTGTGCTCTGCCTAATGCAGCTTCCAATTTTATCAGCTGATCAACTCTTACCACTACTTCCTACACGTATTTTTTTCCATATGCTTGGAAAATTGTGGAAAATATTAGCCAGTTTGATTTTTTCTTTTTATACTGGGGTAATTGTCTAGTAGGGATCAAATGCTGTCAAGGTTTGTATCGGTATTTTGCTTGTTGTCACTGATAGTGGACATCAAGTCTCTGTATGGTATGAAATGCTCTCAGTTTTTAGGATGTTCTTTTAAGTAAGATAAAGATTCTTCACTAGTGCTTTTGCTTCACTATGAGGCTTTTTTATTGGTACTAGAAAAAAATTCTGTGGATGCTCTGAAAATATTAACTTATGTATGCCAAATGAAATAATATTACTGATTTACTAAGATTTTAGGTCTTTTGAATAGATTGCATTTTTTAATGGGTTTTGTTGGGGTTTTTTTACAGGCTGACCAAGGTCCAAATGCTTGTGAATGTCACGTTTGCAAACAAGAAGCCTCAGGACTAACAGCCTCTGCACTTGCAACTGGACGCCTGCCTGCTGGGCACCAGTTTATGAATCCTGAAAAACCTGCACATCCTGCGCTTCATCTTTATCCTCACATCCATGGACATATACCATTGCATACGATTCCTCATCTGCCTCGTCCACTTATCCATCCCACCTTGTACACTGCTTCTCCCTTCACACACAATAAGGTAAGGCTGACCAAAGAGATGGATGCATCCTCATCCCAGAAAAAATTCTGTTGCTTTAAATCGTGGTTTGGTTATAGCATTCCTTCTGCAAGGAATGGTGAGGGGCAGGGAATAAGACAGATTCAGAACTGCTGGAAGGTTCATACAGAATGGCTGAGGGTATTTTTGTGTCAGGAAGACTGATAATGTCTTTCCTGTGATTAGAAAGCACGCTGAGTCAAATGAGTTTTGAGTGATGGAAGCAGTGATGGGACTTCAGTCAGTGTAAGAGGACTGATTAAGTCATCAATTCATATAAGAAAAATTTAGTATTCCATTTTGGCAGTAACATTCTGAGATTTGTAGTTTAAAATTTTAGTGATTTCTTTTCTCTTTTTGGTTGGGGTTTGTTGGGGTTTTTTTTGAGAAAACACACAGGAGTCTTACTTCCTATTTGTCAGGGGTTTTTTGTCGTTCAAGAGAACTTGCGTTTTTGCAGGTTCTGCAAAATTCTTTTGACCTTAAACTTGTGAGTAATAAACAAGAGAAAGATGTGGAACAAGAATTGGGACCAAGTGACAGCTTTTCATAAATATGAGTCAAAACCAAGCATTCCTGTTAATGGGATGTTGTTTCATATACTATTTGAATCAGTTGAACTATAGGTGCTGCTGGGAGGGGCAAAGTCTTTGTCATTAGGTACATCTTTGTCATCTCCTGGTCTGATCCAGTGATCCTGTGGTTGCAAGGAGAGTTGAATAGTTCACCAAGATGACTGTTACTCGTGCTTTTTGTCCTTCTTAACATCCACTTTGAGTTTTCCTGTCTTGAGTGTCCCTTCCTTACCTCTGTTCCATAGCTGCAATGTGCCAGCAACAACCCACTGCTGTCCTTTGGAAACCATGAGAAGTGTTTCTTTGCACCCATGTATATGAATTTTCTTTAATGCAGGTTATTCCAGCCCCTCACACATTCACCATTAGTCAGATAATGAAAATCCTTCTGTATAAAAAAGGGAGACTGGGTATATAAGTAGTTTGTTTGGCCAGGAGTTTCATGTCTGAAATGTCATTGGACTCAACTGATATTTTTAATATCTATACTTCTGCATAGCTTTTAATGTGCATGAAATCTAGTGTAAAAAAAGAACAAACCTGCTTTTCCTTGGCCTTTTTG
This sequence comes from Eulacestoma nigropectus, assembly GCA_013397775.1. Classification (NCBI taxonomy): domain Eukaryota; kingdom Metazoa; phylum Chordata; class Aves; order Passeriformes; genus Eulacestoma; species Eulacestoma nigropectus. The sequence continues at coordinate 1,409,410 of VZTE01003402.1, forward strand.
AAGGTGGCAGTAATTGAATATAATGTTTGTGTTGCATGAGGTCTCTGGGAGAAAGGTCATTTTAGAATGTGTATAAACAATTTCAGCCAGAAGAAATGGGATGAGCCAGAACAACTTGTTTCTATAAAGCAAGAGAAAATGTGTGCTTCCCTTTTTATTTTTTCCACCAGTTCATTCTTAAAAGGAAAGGGTGTATTCCTTGCCTGTTAATTTTAAGTTAGGAACCACTTAATACTTGAAAATGAAAAAAATAGAAGAAAACCTTTTGTTTTATGTGTTTTATTTCTTTTCCTCTTGTCCTTATTTTCAATGCTGAAGTGTCTGTAATCCCTTTTTTACAACTGTCTTCTGTGGAAATGATTGTCATGTCAGAGAAGATTAGTTTGTTTAGGCAGCTTGTGCTTTGAAAGGTAGTAATTCCTAACAAGTCTTAATTCATACAAATACTGGTTTTAATTATATATTAACACAACCATTTTTTGAGATTTGGGTATTTGTATTCATCAGTTAGTTGATTCTAAAAGCAATGCTTTGTGAGTATAAAATATATACATGTACATACAATCTGCATAATATATTATCTGCATTAATTATCAACAAATCAGTCTTTTTATCATTCTGGGAAATACTGTCTATTATGCTTTTGATAATGCTTTTCCCAATTAAATCACTATGATTTGAATATTGCTGTTGGAGTGACTGTGTAAGCAAACAGAATATTAATGGCGAACATACTCTGTTTTTGTAGGCGTTACCACCAGCTCCAGTTCAGAATCATACAAACAAGCATCAAGTATTCAATGCATCTCTCCAAGACCATATTTATCCAAGCTGTTTTGGGAGCACTCCAGATTGGAATAGCTCTAAATTTATAAGTCTTTGGGGTTCAGAGGTGATGAATGACAAGAACTGGAATCCTGCTACATTTTTGCCTGACACAATTCCTGGTGAGGGTTTGTTACTACTTCACACTGACTAGTTAAAAGCCTTATGTTTTATGTTTCTTTTCAGGAATGGTGGGTTTTATCACCATGGTTTTATAAGATGGGATTCTGGTAGATTTGCTGCCACTTCATACTCCAGTGGGGCTGAAAATTGAAGAATAAATTCTTACGTACTGGGGAGAAGATGCTAAAGGCAAACAAATTGCATGCTACTTTTCACCTATGGTCATTGTAGAGTTGTGTTTGTCTTCAGAAGTTTGGAATTATAAAGAAGTGGCAAGTAAAGGGAAACTTAAATAACTTCTACACTTCTGCCACAAAAGCCTGCCTTATTTCTGCAGGGTAGTAAGAGCACTGGTAACGTGGTACTGTGTCCTGCTTCTTACAATGCACACAGATAACTGCATTGTCATTCAAGAAGACAGGCATAAATCAAGAAAAAGATTAATTTAAGCCAGGAAGCATTTGGGAATCCTAATGGTTAGAGTGAAAGAGAATAAAAGGCAAATTAGAGAGAGAGAGATCTTTCCATTCACATCCTAGCAAATATTAAAAAGCCTTTTTTGTTTTATTTGACTTGTATGAAAAAGGAGGCTTGGGGGTTTTGTGTTGTTGGCTTTCTTTTTCAGACTCATCTGCTGCTAAGTTGTGTCAAGCTACTACAGTGATACTTAAAAAGAAAAGCATTAAAAACATCCAGAAAACTTCCCCAGTAGGACAGCTCATCCATTTACAAATGTAGTTATGGGTAGCTGTTCCAACAGATGGTTGGTGGCAGACTCATCTGGAAGGTCTATCACAAAGGTCTTTCTGTTAACTGGAATTTCAAATAAATAAATGGTTTATAATTTTGTATTGATAAAAGGATATGTTGTTCAAACTTATAATTGTTTCGTGGCCAACCTGGATTTCAGATAGTGAAGATAATATACTTAGTATGTAAAATGGTGTGCAGTTTAAATTTTTTAATTATAAATGGATGAAGATATCTGTAGCACATTTGCTACTTGTTAACATATCTAGTAACATTCTTAGAATTGTATCTTTAGGGTTCGTGATTCTGCTCTGAGACTTCCCAGCACATTTTGTTGCAGCTACATTATTTGGGAGAATGGAGGGGAAAAGGAGGATTCCCTTCACTAATCCTACTAAGCCAACATTAACAATATATCCTATGTCTGCATCTGAATTATTGAATGTGTAATTCTAAATCCTGTAAAGACACTTCAGTAATTATGTGATTGTTAATTACTCCGTGTGTTTCAATTGAAGGGAGTGATATATTAGCACCGGCACTCTCAGAAATGAGACCCGAAGCACTTGCTACTACATCTAGCAATGAAACAACAGCAGTTACTGACAGCAAAGAGAAAAAAAATGCTGCAAAGAAGAAATGTCTGTACAATTTCCAGGATGCCTTTATGGAAGCTAATAAAGTTGTCATGGCAACCTCTTCTGCCACTTCTTCTGTCTCCTGCACAGCAACTACAGTGCAGTCAAGCAGCAACCAGTTCAAAGTATCGTCCAAGAGACCTTCATCGATAGGTAAGGATTTGTAACTCACAGCATCAGTAACTGGCTCAAGTACATTTAGCTAACCATAAGGATTTATATAAGTGTTTAATTTAGTAATATTATGTATCTTGATGATTTTTTGTTAATTGCTGTTGTTATTGCTCTTGAATTAGTCTCTGTACTCCTGAATTAAAGAACTTTGTGAAAGATCTTGATGTTAGGGTTTGAAATTGAAATTGTTAAGGTTTGAAATGTGTTGAAATACTGCTGATTTTTACAGAAGCTGAGAATATACAGTACTTCGTATGATTTTATGGATAGTTGATGGAGACTTACTAATTATTTTTAATTGTAAGTGGTTTCTTTTTTCCCCTCAATTTAGGTGAAGTGTTCCACAATATTAATAAAGAGGACCATAGACATTCTGCACCAGTTGCACCACGAAATAGTCCTACCAGTTTAGCATCCCTTCCTTCACTGTCTCCTGTTGCATTGTCTCCAGCCTCTACACCACATCTTCCAAATCTTGCTGCTCCTTCTTTCCCCAAAACTGCTGCAACAGCCCCTGGATTTGTGGATCCTCATTCAGGTCTTTGTCCTACTACAGTGGCACCTCCTACTTCAACCACAGACAGCTCTGTAAGTGCCCCACCAAGTGTCTGCAGGTAAGTTTGTTGTTATTCTTGCCATTCTTTTTTACAGTAGAAGGGAAATGAAAATACAAATACCTCAGTTGTAGTGTGAAAGCTGTGCCTGTGTTCAGCAAATGAAACCAAGTGCAGATACTTAGTACGTAACTTGGTGTGAGACTTCAGAAATGTGATTTCCATGGTGAAGTCCAGTTACTGAATTTAGAGGCTTGAAAACAAATGCTTGCTCACTTTTAGAAATGTTACCTGGGGTGTACAAGTCAAACTGTTCTTCCTTACTCTCATTGCTGGTAATAATTGCTGCTGCTGAGACACAAACCTCTTGTATAACATACCTGTTTTCTGTCATTTTGGCATTACATGGCAAGCAGGAATTAAAAGCTGCAAAAACTTAGTCTGTAATTTAGTTCAGACTCTAGAGAGATCATACATGGTCTTGAAACCTGCCACGTAGGGACACATTTTCCTGACTACACCTAAGACTTCTTGGATATCAGTCCTACCATTTGTACAGTAGTTATAGTGTGGAAGGATGTTGTGATTTCTGAAGGTTTTCAAGGGTCTTGGAGGTAGGAAGGACTTTGGTGGAGCTGTCTTCTGGTAGTGTTATGTACTGTGGCAGACTGACAATGGTGCCAGCTCTTTGATGTGTCTGAAGGGTGGAGGCATAACGGAAAAGCAGTTGAGTCATTGCTCTAAGCTCTCTGTGGCCTGTGCGACTGTGATCACGGATGCTGTGAATATAGTCTTCTGGCTGCTGTAAGTTTTCAGAAGGTGATGTGAGATTTAGGTAGAGTTTGGTAAATGCGTTTAAAAATGCCCTTATTTCTGTTATCAACTGATTTTATTGATGATATCTTGAGATAAGTAACAGTTCTTTCATACCTGAGAAATTATTGCAATTTTGTAAAGAAATTTTCTTACCTAGCGCAGGGAGATAATTGAATATGGACTATTGGACGCAGTAGAAATCCAAGTTTTTATCATTGTTTCCAGGTGCTAACACAATATTTTTAGTTTGTTAAAAAAAAGAATTAACTGGGAGAGACCCAGAAGCAGTGACTGCATTCTGGGGAGGGGGAATGAGGTTAGAAAGATTTATACTTATTTTGTAGATAAAACAGACTATGGCCTGCTTTCACCTTTCTAGCATAAGAACAAAGAAATACTAATGATAGACAAGAGAGGGGTTTTTTTAATACTACTTTCTTTTGAAGCAAAATCACATCAGTTTTAGAAGATCTAGGCAGTAGAAATGTTGTGTGCACAGTTACACAGAGCTCTGGGGGAATCAACTGCCATGTACCTGCTTATCGAAGAGATGTGCTAGTATTTCCCCTTCAAAATCAAATTGCAGACAGGGTAATGGGGACTTTTTGGTTTTAGCTGACCTTGGATTTTTTATTTAAGTCAAGAGCTTGAAAATCTGTCTAAAACCAGGGGATTTGCAACTGCATTTGAAACATTTGAAACTCGCCATAAGTGGCGAGATGGACAGCAGTTTCAAAACTATAGAGTCACTACTTCTAAAATAGTTTACCTGTTTAAAGCCAGGAAGAATAGTTCCAAAACTCACTCTCTAGGCTGCTTTTTCAGGGAGTCACTGAACTAGTTTTTTATAAATCACTTGCCTGTGTATCATTTTGTCCTACTGCTTGGTTTTGAATGTCTCCATTTACAAGCTAGAGGATGAAGGCTTTGGGATTTGATACATCACTGCTGGCTGATATCTCAGTTAGAGAACCATTGTTCCTGGTAGAGGCAGACATAACTGTATATGTTTTTTTAAAAAAAACTTTATTATTGTTTTATATATATATACATTATTATAACATTATATACCTTATTTATTATCATTATTAGAATTTTATAAGCTTTTTTTTTAATTTAACATAGTGATCCTGATTGTGAGGGCCATCGCTGTGAGAACAGTAACACATATGATCATCAGCAGTATGATGGAGAGGAGAGCCAGGATGAAGATAGCTGTTCAGAGCATAGCTCCAGTACCTCAACTTCCACAAATCAGAAGGAAGGAAAATACTGTGACTGCTGTTACTGTGAGTTCTTCGGCCATGGAGGAGTAAGTTTTTGTATTTTAAATTGCTTTTGTTTGCTTTTTTGTCCCTTACTCGTCATTGGTTGCATGTGATTTATCAGACTGCATCTAAGGGGATGGCATTGGAACTCACTCAAGAAGTTGTAAAAGGAGTTAAAAAGTAATTTTCCTCTTTGAAATGAAGGATTGGAATAAACCTTTCCAGTTCAAAGCATTTAAGAGCAATAAAAATGACTAAAAGAATTTAGGAAGCAACTGACTTGAATAATAGATACAGTGTTTGACTGGAACTGCATACAGGGGCGTTGAGCCATTTAAGTAACTACACAAAATTCATTTGCTCTTCTCTAGTACTGTAGTTACAATTAACGCAATGAGATTGGGTAAGAGTACACTTTATATAGGTTATTAGTTTAAATCTTTATGGCAATTTATGAGCTAGTCTGCTATCTGTAAAAATAGCAATCCTCAAAGTATTCACTTTAATATGATTTATAAAAAAGGAGAAAAAACTCTAGATTCTTAGCTAAAATGTAACACGCTAATTTTTTCTTAACTTGTAAATCTATGTATGACCTGTTTTAATAATCAGTTCACTGGTACAATTTGAGTTGCTGGCATTTTTCCTGTTGGAAGTACAAGCTCAGTTTATTTGCTGTGTATTTGATCAAGTGCGGTTTCATCTTAATGCTTCAAGTGAATTAAAAGCCCCTGCCCTGTGGCTTAAAGGGGCCTGGAGGGGATCCCATTTCTCCTTGCATGTTCCCACCATGTCCATGCTTGATCTGTGTGATAGTTATCTGACTGCACAGTAAGTTATTCATTTTGCTGAAGTGGCAGAACGCGACAGGATTTTTAAGTTAATAGGCTTTCTTTTGCTGGTTTAGTGAGTTGAACTGGTAGCTGCGAACAGATGGGCACCAGATCTGGTACAGGAGCAGAGAGGGTAAGGCATCAGGAGGGGAGAAGCAATGAGGAGTTGAGAGGCAGGAGCAGCAGTTGGGAATACAGATATGAAACATGATGCAAGGATTCCACTTGCAGCAGTGTTAAATTATTGATGGGACTCTGCTGGAGGGTGTGCTGGCAGGCTTCAGTGCACAGGTACAGCCCAGAGGCCTGTGTAGCCCAACCTCTGAAACAGATTTCATAGGAAATAAAAACAGAGCAAATGTCTGCTCCTTTGAAATTTTCAAATACGGCATACCAATCACAAGAGAATATGGAAATATAAGTCACAGTATTTTTTTCTTGCTTTTAGAGGTTATTTCTTTGTCTTCTCCCTCATGCCATCCTCCTCAAGATCAGCCATTCTTTCAGTTGGAAAATGTAGTTCAGAAGGCAGCACCAAGTCTGGCAGGTCTGTTGCCTGTTAAATACACTTTAGGTTCTCATACAAACAATGAGTTTGATAGTCAAGTTTGGACTTCCCATGTTATTTGAACGTCTCTAAAATTTAAAAATCTCAAAAGCATTAAGTCAGTGAAATTTTTCCATTTAGTCACTAAATTTTTGTCTTGTGTCCTTCAGCCTCCAGCTGCACCAACCAGTAGAAATTATGCAGAGATGCGAGAAAAACTTCGTTTACGTTTAACAAAAAGGAAAGAGGAACAGCCGAAGAAACCAGATCAGATCTCTGAAAGGGAAAGTGTTGTTGACCATCGAAAGGTGGAAGACTTGCTACAATTTATAAACAGCTCTGAAACCAAACCAGTTAGCAGTTCTCGTGCAGCCAAGCGAGCCAGGCATAAGCAAAGAAAGGTAAGACATAAAAGTATGTTTATCCTAGACGTCACATTTTTAAATCTGTGCACTCTCCTTAAGTATGCCACTGTATACTGATTTATCCTAATGCTGTAATTGTTTTCTGTCTAGTTTGTGGTACACTGTCAGTTTGTTTTTACACAGCTGGCTTACCTGTTCTGTTGCTACTTAAGGAGTTATGTACTAGACTGGGAGGATTCCTCACAATGCCGTTGTCATGTGTTTTGGTGCAAGTCAGCTTTATATTGGAATTTCCTACACTTCAGAAGGTTATTTCTGAGTATCAGAAATGTTACAAATTTTACTGTTTTGTAGCACTGACATTTAAAAGTGGGGGAAGTTAGAAAGTCAGTGTTGCTGTATTGGGATAAAGGTTTTGATAAAGTATCTCTGTAGGAAGCCAGGAAACGCAGGTCAGTGCATTTATGAGAGAGGAAGAGTTGTGATTTTGTATTTTTAGAATAATTGCACTGAGTACCTTGCTGTCCTGATTGACAGAGGTTAAGTGCTGTGCCACGTGATGACACAAAGGGTTATCCCAAGCCGGAATGGCAAGCTGCAGAGAGAGGGCAGGGAAGAAAAAATTACAGGTTGCTTTCAAATGAAAATTGGCAAAAAAGATTTCTAAAAAATTCCAGTGTCTAACAGTGAAATTATTTTTTGGAAACGGTATTTGCTGAAGATAAGATAGAGGAACTACGAAAGAGTAATAGAGGAAAGACCCTTCTTTTTAAGTTGGAACAAGCAGGAAACCTTCTTTTCTTACAGCAGCTCAAGTATCAGCCTTAAGTGTAAAGTGCAAGGCACAATGAGATTGGTTGCTGAATGTTTTTGATTTCTGGTAAGCGTGTTATGTGATCGCACTGTAAATATTTTCTTGTTTGTGGATATTCTTCTGGCACTACTTCTGCGTTCTTTAAATGCTTCCATGGGTTTAGAAGACCTAATGTCCACAAGTTAAGTTCTTTATGCTCATGTTGTAGCACTATTCAGCATCTTGAGGGTTTAGTGGATTATTTATAAATGAAATTAACTTCATAAAATTTGCGATGAGAAATTCACTTTGCTCTTACAGTGCAGTTTGAGCATAAGACTTGGAAAATTCTCATAGGGTTTTTTTAATGACTTCTGTAACTGTGAAAAAGTAATGCCATACAAGCACCTCTAAATGTGCAAGAAAATAAATGGTTGTGATTGTTCTCATTGTATGACTCTGTTTCATTTTGCTAATGATGCAAGATCAATGCTGCACAGCGAAGTTTTAGGCATTGGCAGTAATGGCTGGCAAAAATCCCTTGTGACTTTGTGTTGATTGATGAACTAATGGCTGACAATAGAAAACTGCCATCCTTAGAATTTTTGACAACTTCTAATGTAACTATTATTTGCTTAGTGTTTTGGTGCAGAGTGTTTTTAGTGATTGTTCTTCCTAACGTTCCTGAGCTCTGAAACAGAGCAACTCTGCTACCAAAGCAAGAGAACAGATAAATGATACAACCTGATGCAAATCTGAGTTACCTTAGTAATACACACAGCTTTTGAGAAGGCAGCTGAGTGTTTTGTGGAAATAGAAAACTTTGATAGTTTGTTAGGCTTAGAAGTAGTGAAGAAAAGATCAACAGTTGGTATTAACAATGGTCAAATGAGTTACAGAAGCATAGAAAATGTGAATAAAGGATTGTAATGTGTTTAAAAGGGCAGCCTTTGTATACTTATTTGCTTGCTCTGCAGACTTACAGATTAAGTATGTTCATATGTTCACATCCTAGGATTTATAACGTTCATAAAGAAAAGTAGAAATAATCCCTAAAACTCTTAATTTCCAAAATATTTGTCACTTTCAATAAACGTATTGTTACTCTGCAGCTTGAAGAAAAAGCTCGACTTGAAGCTGAAGCCAGGGAGAGGGAACATCACCAGTTGCTTGAGGAGCAGAGGCGGCGTGAGGAAGAGGAAGAAGAGAGACTGAAACAGGAATTACAACGACTCCAGGAGCTTCAGCAGTTGCGGGCTGTAAAGAAAAAGAAGAAAGAGAGAACAAGTAAGGACTGTCCGAAGGCGGACTTGCTCACTAGGAACTGCCAGGCAGTGAAAGAACCTGTCCCAAATGCACCCGAAGACATTCAGAATGGTACACTTGAGCAATCAGAAAAGATAGAAACCTCAGCTGGTTCACTGTCAAGGCACGTGAATCACACAGAACAGAGGCCAGTTCTAGAGACGGGCTGTGAACTGTCCAATCCTGTAAACACTAGAGACTCGAAGGTGCTTTATCAGAAAGAGGGCAGTGTAAAGCAGCATGAGCCCCTCTCTTTTCTGCTTGATATTATGCATCAACATAAAGAAGGAAACAGCAAACAGAAGCTAAAACAGATGAACAAACAGTGTGTTGAACAAGTGAAAAAGCCTGTTGAATCCCCCAAAGCAGCTGAGATTCAGACTAAAACCAGAAACCAAATAGAATCCAAAGCAAAAGCAGCAGAGCTCCCAACGCTTGCAGAACCTAAAAAAGATGAGAAGAAATTAAACAATAACAACAAAAAACAGTTGAACCATGTAAAGGAAGAGAGAGCACCTGTAACAAGTGAATCCCCGTCACCAAGTGAACAGCAGCAAAATAATAAGCTAATACTTGCAGATTCTCCTCAACCAAAAGGCAAGAACAAGAAAAACAAGAAGAAAAAAGGGGACAAAGTCAACAGTTCCATTGGTGAGTGTGTAAAAAAGTTGAAGAACTTGAGTTATTTTCTGTTGTTACCATTTAATTCCAGAAGTCTGACATCTCTATCTTCAGGCATTCCTGCCAATGTAAATTAGTGAAACTGAAAAACTGAAGTCAGGAAAACTCAAGTCATCAGAATTACAACAATTAAGAGATGGATAGCATTCTAGTAAAGAGGTGTAGGATGCTATCAAAAATAAACGAGCAAACATGTGCTGTAGGTTTTGTAGGGAGTTTTGTCAGTAAGGCTTTCCAGGAGACTCATTTTTTTTTTCTTGCTTAAAATAAATATATCGTTTAATTCAATAGTATGTTGAAATCCATTTTGAATTTCTTTAAGCAAGATTGTTTCTCATACAGCATTAAGAGTATGGTATGAAGTTGATATTTAGGCGAGGGAAATAAGGGGATTCTGCAGTCAAAGAATGGTCATTCATGCATAAATATGCATTTTTTCCAGTGGAAATAATTCCTTTCTTATATTAATTAAATAAACAGGTAAGTAAATAAACACAAAAACTAATTTACTATTTTTTATTTGCCAGAGTGAAAAGTTGCAGTGGGATGTTAATTAGTTTATAAAGTTGAGTGTGTTTTCCATATTAGCTCATTTTAGTAAACAGCATTTTTTAAATTCTCAGATAGAAATAATAAAACCATACAAGATTGAGTTAAACAAGTTGCACTTGAATAATTTTATTTCCAACTTATTTTTTTGTTTGCCTGAACACATCCAACAGCTAATACCAGAGCTGAGAAGTGCACGCAGTTCTGGCCTGTTGGCTTTGTCAGCACAACAGTCAAACTGCCGTTCTCAGGCACCTCTTTATTCCTGCACATCCTTGGTCCCTACTGGGACTACCAGTTGGGATGGCAGTTTTGTGGTATGGACACCTGTCTGCTCGGAGCACCTGGTCATTCCCCTTGGATCACCTGGTAGCTGAGTGGTAATGTTGCATAAATTCAATGTACGCCAGTTCCCGCTGCCGTTCTGACTGGTAAGCGCAGCAGGATAGGAGACCTTCATGCCTTGGCAGTCTCTGCCAGTGTTTCAGAATACTTACATTTGTTAAGCTTTGTTACGAGAATGTAAACCTAATTCCTGGTTGTTGGAAGTGCTCAGGGTTTTTTTTTAGTGATTTCATGGTTGGATTGGGTTGGGTGAGCCCACTATCTTTGTTTTTAAATCTGATGCCCGATGTTTCCATTCTGTGTCAATCGAGCAGCAATACAGTATGGAACCATTTTCTCTGATATCTTAGTTCTTGTGCATACATGTTGTGGTGTGTTTGGGTTTTGGCTTTTTTAATTTATCAAGAAGATGTACTCCAGTGATTGGAGCAAGACAGAACTCTAGAACTGGGAGCAGAAAAAGAAGACTGGAGACATTTGAAGGAGAAAATATGGAAGAGGGAGGTGGTGGAGAGTGTTTACTGTAGGAGAATGCAGGTACCCTCCTGCATCTTGTCCTCATCCCTGCCCCCACCATTTTTTTCTCCTGCTTAAATCAAGTGTACTTACAATTTCCAAAAGTAAATGTTTAAATGTGAAAAAATACAAGGACATGTTTCTGAATTTATCAAGAAAAAATTGTGCTGTTCTCTGTAGAGTTTGGACTGGATTTTTACTTTTAGTAATTATGACTTGAGAGCTGCAAGAAAGATATTGTAATACCTGGTTTTTCATGTAGTTATAATTTTTTTAAGAGATAGGGTTGATGTACCAAATTAGCAAAGACACAAAAATTGAACTGAGAAAAAAAACTAATAGAACTAGGGTAATTGAGAGAACATGAAAAGAGGGAAACAAAGCTAGGGGGTTTTAACTAAGTTTTAAAATGATGTGTTAAAGCAGTGAGTATTACTGCTTTTGGTGAGATCTCTATTTCTTAAAGGAATTTCTTCTGGCAGAGTATTTTAACTCCTTTGTCATAAAGGGGCCGAAAAACGCTATGAGTGTTTGTAGGGCTTTCTGCTTCTTCAGAAGTAAGCTGAATGGCAAATACATGCAACTTTTAAACTACCATGAGTGTCTTTACCATAAGTTGTCTATTTTCATAATCTCAAGTCTAGGTGTGTATTTGTTGGTTTTGGTTACTTTCTTTGTCTCACACATTTTTTGGAATGTATTGTAAAGCTGCTTCAGAAATGAGATTGGAGTGTATATGTAGTGAGGAGGAAACTTCAAGAGGAATATGTTCAAATTGGTTTCTACAAAAATGTGTGCTTTCTGATGCATTTCTTTCTAAAGTACAAAGGAGAACCATATGCTGAGATAGTACAATATACCAACAGGCTCTACGGTGACTTCTTTGCGATAGCTGAGGCCATACATTTCAAGTCATACGTTAAAGTGTTAAGTATTTGGGTTGTTTTTTTTTAATAAAGTCTACTGGTTGCTAGCTTGACTTAAACTCTTGCAGACACAGCCTGATCATCATGTCCTAGAGGGAGTACAGCAGCTCTACAACTCAGAAGTTTCAAAGTATTTTTCTTTATAAATACTGTTTTAAAAATGTTTCTACAACTACCTTTTTAGTAGTAAGACCAAAAAATTTCAGGCGTTCAACAGCTATCTGATTCATCAAGCCCTCTGTATAATTTGGCTACTGTCATGTGTATTTCAGGTTTTTGGTATCTTTTGCAGCCCATGCAATCAGTAAGTTTACTGTTGATTCATCTTTTCCTTTTTACCAGTATAACTCCTTCAAGTCTGGGCAGAGATACTAGTATAGGGTTTTTAAGGAGTGTCTTTTTAATTTTAAGTGTATATTAATTCAGTGTAAATAGTCTACAAGGTTCAGTCAGTTCTCCAAAGACATTTTTAATGCAGCTTCTTCCTCTCTCCTTCCCCCTTTCCCTTGGAATCTAACACAGTATCATAATTTTTCCTTTGTAGATGATGTGTTTCTACCCAAAGACATTGATCTAGACAGCGTGGAAATGGACGAAACAGAACGAGAAGTGGAGTATTTTAAAAGGTAAAGTGCTGTAATCCCTGTACATAAAGCTGTTGTTGCTTCTTTCCATATGTCATGGTTATAAAACAAGTGACAACAACACCACACCAACCCACAAGTTAATAACTAACTCCTGGCAGAAAAGCTTGTGTTGTGACATAGCAAATCCTGTTACAGCTGACATTCTGAACACTGTATCACCAAAGCTGTGTTTTGTGGGCACAGCTCATAGCTGAATAGCACAAATTCAGAAATGAGCACCCGAATTATGTGTGTCCCCCCCCAGGTTCTCATCAAGACCTTCAGAAAATTCTCAATTACCATTGTTTATAAGCAAAGTTTGTGTGAATATTTCTTCTATGATCCACACAGGCCAAATACTGATAAGTGTTTAAAAAAAAAAAAAGCTATTAGGTATAAGTTTCCAGACAGATACTTCAGAAAGGTTTGTTCATTTTGTTTTCTTCCTTGTTTACAGAAACTGTCAGTTGGGAATTTTATGTTGTACATGAAGTAGAGGTGAATAACTGTGGGATAGTAGCTTATGCCAGTCTTTAAGAAGAGATGCTTATCCTAGAATCATGGAATGGTTTGAATTGGAAGGAACGTTAAAGACCATCTCATCTCAGCCCCTCTGCCATGGGCAGGGGCACCCTCTACTAGAACAAATTGCTCAAAGCCCCATTCAACCTGACCTAGTACAGCAACAGTAAAAGGATAATATAAACCTGTGCTTGTGAAAGTTTTTTCTTCTGTACTTTTTGGTTGATTTTGGGATTTGTGCATCATATTGAGAGTTGGACTCGATGATTCTTGTGGGTCCCTTCCAATTCAAAATATTTTCTGATATTAGTTACCTCTAAATTCCTGAAATATAAGGAGACAGCTCATGTTTAAATAGTGTAGCACATGTTCTTCTGTAGTACTGAAATCTGTTCAGATTTGTTCTTCAGTGGTATCTGGTTGTGCTAGTGCCCCATGAATACATCTAGTGAGCCTTTCATTATGGTAGCCAAATCTGAACTGTTACAAATAACTCAGTTTCCAGCAATTAAATAATTTAGGACTCAGCATTAGTATTTTACAAAGCAATAGAAGCCATTTGTTTCAAGAAAGGGCTTTCAGTATGGGTTTCTTTTCTAAATTTATATAGTTTTCATAGCCTTCATGCCTGGGATGTAATGTGTATCTGGCTCTTGCAAAGAACTGAGTACAACTGCTGCTTATTACTGCTACAAAATGCATATATCTGATTATTTATGGAGTTACAATGTGCAAGACGATGAAATTGTCACAGGTACATGGTCCCTTGTCTCAGAAATTATTTTTCTGAGTGGTGCCAATTAAAGGATTTTTTTTTTAATCAAAATGTAAATTTTACAGGTGAAATGTGGCATGTGTTAGATACTGCTAGTGTTGCTATAGCATAAGCCTGTGTTGTGGAATATTCTTAGCTTCCTTTAAGTTTGCAGTATCCGCAGTAAATAGAAAAGTTACGTTCATCAGTTATTTACTCTCAATACCATGAAAGAAACAGTGTCTTACATTTGTAGAGCTGCAGTTGAATTCTGGAGATAAACTTGACAAATGTGATTCCAAATGAAGAGTTAGCACTTTTAAAGCATGCTGTTTTGTAATCCATTCAGTAACTGGCAGAATCGACTCCTTTGTTGTCATTTTTTAGGAAGTGTGTGTAACTGTCTGGTTTTTTTTTTGTATGCCTGTTTAGAAAAGGTGTCTGAAAAGCCCTGATAGGTGCTGTTTTAGGGGAGAAAAACCAGCTACTTAATGCCATTAAGGCACCTTTAGTGCCTAGGTTCTCTACCATTTGATAATTCCTGGCATAATACTTGGAAGGCTAGAAGCATGGCTTGTTTTAGTAACCCTCCATGGCAGTGAGCTGCACAGGCCTACTGAATTCATATTTTTTACTCATAGTTCGTTCATCATCTTTTCTTCTTGCTTTGTAGTGGTGTAATAGATGGATACGTTAGTTACACCCTGACATCATGATTAATATTGCACGCTGCTTCTAACTTTAGCACAGAAAGAACAAAATAAGTCCGGCTGTAACCTTCCACTGTACCTGTTTTATTGTGCTCCTTCTGTCTGCCCCCCTTTTTTGGCTTTCAGTTGTTAGAGAAGCAGTGTAACCTTCCAGAGAGAGGTTTGCACTGCTTTGATGCAGTCATGCAGCCTTTAGCCTAAACAAGCTACATCTTGCCTCAATAAAGTTCTTCAGCACAGATTAACAGTCCCTGAAAAGCCTGCATGTGGCAGCCTTTTCCACAGTTATTCCATAAACTGTGGTCAGTGAAAGCGAATAAGAGGATTTTTGTTCTAGAGGTGTTTCTTCCAGGCACGTGGGCTACTTATCTGCTGTATTATAAAGAGACCGTTCCCTAGGTCCTTGTCTCCAATGCAACTTTGCTGTATTAAGAAGAGAAGCAGCAATGTCCCATGCCACTGGTGATGCTGCTTTACACACCATCTACCACTCATTCTTATCCCTTTAGAACTTTTGGTGAATACAGCAATGCCATTTCTGTTTCTAGTTAACATTGAACTAGCTTCTGTGCTGCTGAATGTGCAGCATTCTTTGCTGCCTCCTTTGCTTAGTCCTGATAGTGCAGTGGTGTTAAAAGTAAGTGGTTTATGATGTATTTGAGTGACGGACAAGTGATTTTTTTTATGTATGGTTTTGTTAAGAAGTTTTGTCTTTCTGAATGAGAGCTACTCTCCAGAAGAGGGATAACACATGTGGTTTGATTTTAAGTATATTGGTTTCACTTTACTGCTCTTTTTCTTTTCAGATTCTGCTTGGATTCTGCCAGACAGACAAGGCAGAGACTTTCCATCAACTGGTCCAATTTTAGCTTAAAAAAAACCACCTTTGCTGCACATTGAAATGACACAATACGGGAGGGAACCCTGCAGGAATCAATGAACGACAACTCCACTTACCTGTCCTGCTGTGCTGAGAGCTTATCTGGTCTTGAGCCAGTGCTGCCTTGCCTTGTCCCCAGTGCTGTGTGGATCTGCACTGAACCCTTTGGCCTGATAATTCTTGCGGACTGAAAAATTGCCACTTTCTACCTGAATTTGTTAGCTTGTGTGCTTGTAGTCTGTGAGTGAGACTTACTTGATTGTAGCTGTATGCCGTTGGAGTTGGAACAATAGCTCTTTTCCATCTCCTTCTGAATGCCTTGGCCTCAGAGACTTTAAATTGCTTAGGCTTGGGTGGAGGCCAAAATACTAGGTTGCATCATCTGCAGTGGCTCCTGTCACTTCTGCATCTAGCTATGTTTTGTCATTCTGACTCCTGACAAAGGAATGGACCTAGTCAGTTGTGCTTTCATCTGCTCCAGAATTCTCCTGACATGACTTCATGAAAAAGAGGCTCTTATGGGACAAGTATTCCCTCAGTTCTTTCACAATCTACTGTTTAAGAGTGTACAAGTTACGCTATTTGTGTTTTGATTTTTTTTTTCCTGACTTGTAGCCAGCTTGTGTAAGAATACTTGCAGAATGAGAAAATCTAAAAAAGAACAGTACTCACACTATCAAATCTGTTATAGAGTGTATAATTGTATTAACACTGAAGCCTAACTGGCTACTTTTTTAACATATTGTTAAGTAATATTAAAATCATGTCTTTCTTTTTGAAAGATGGAATACATTAGTATGGCAGATGACTTGTGTCTTGCTTTTTTATGCTCGGGTGGGGAAAGGGAAGAAAGAAACATACAAAAAAATTTTGTAAACTGCATTTCAGCTTGTGTCAGAATTGGTCAGTGAGGCCTTATCAACTTTAATATATTCTCTGTTTGCCAACTCACATGATAGGAAAAACTATCTGCTAGAGCAAGAATGACTCCTCCTGCATGCTGGAACTAAGTTTCTGTGAATTACTGTAATGTTTCTATTTCAGTGGATAATTGTGAGAAACAAGGTAGTACAAAAATTTCCAGTTTAATGTCAGTGCAGAAGTGAAGTAGGTAGGTTCAGTGCTGTTGTCAGGTGAATGGTTAACAGTACAGTAATGGTTTACAGTTCCATAACAGTTTCATAGTATGCCCAGTGAGAGAGATGGGTGATTTAGGAGTTTAAGCTGTGTAAAGGTAGTACACTTGTAGAAGTTTTCTGATACTCTGTTCAGAATAGAGACAACAGAAGCTTTTTTACTTCTAGATGACCATACCAAAATTGTAAGGCAGTCTTCTTTTTTTTTTTTTT